>CM040836.1:3115000-3157500 GCA_022828995.1 Vimba vimba
CATTCCAATAATGTTTGAAGGATGATGAAATGGAATGTTCCCAACCAAGGATAAAAAAAATAAAATAAAAAAAAAACAGGTCAGGGGAAGATAACATTTTCATAATTTTTAACTCTTTCCCGCCATTGTGGGAATTTTCCGGCTTTCACTGTTATACAGTAGGGGGCGCTATAACACATCTTCTGAAACAACACAGTTCTGAATTCTCCTGATCAAAACACAGGAGAAGAAGTAGAAGCAGAAACAAGCGACAGAAGCATTGCTGACGCACGTGTTGAAGACTTTAAAGATTTTCTCAGCTGGTGGGGAAAGAGTTAACGAGAACAGATGAAATACAGAAAGGCCGTGTGTCCACCAATGCGGTTTTAGCCAGCTGAAAATGCCAGGCACTCTGCTGAAAACGCCTAGCTGTGGGCGCTTGAGAGCGTTTTGCCAGCGTTGCGTTTTTTTCAGTTGAGACGCTTCGCTTGTTATGATACGGAATATCCGCGAGTGTGTTACTAGTATCTCATTTCACACATATTTTGTTTCTGTGTTGATTCTATATTAAAATGTCGATACAATGTAACTTATTTTCTCTGGCTCTTGTTTTAAATGATTTTGTTCCGTTATTATGCTAGTTGTTGTCGACTATTGACGTTGTACAAGCAGAATGTGGCGGTTGGTCGGTGTGGTATTAGCCCCGCCCCTCCTCCACTGTGATTGGACGGTTGGGTAAAAAGTAACAGTGATGAGCGCTGCGTTTTACCCAAAGTTGAACATTCTTCAACTCTCGGCGACCGGTGAAAAACGCTGAACGCTCAGCGCCTCGTTACGCTCATGCCGTTTTAAAAACGCGGCGCTCCCATTGAAAACAACTGAAAAAATGCTTTGGTGGACACACGGCCTAAGAGTATCTAATGATTCATATTAAAGGGAAAATGTTGCTAATGGCAGGTAAAGTTATGGGACGAGTATCACATACTGTAGTTAATCCAAAATAAAGGAGCGAGTGGTTAAACTTCCTGCTGGCTAAATGATCTCATCCCTCTGTGTCAGAGGAGGTCTGTGTGCGACGACGCCAAATTACTCCTTTATTGAACATTATAGAGTGTGAGATTAGGACCAGAGACAAACACAAAGAGAAGAGGAGCGGGCTTCATTTAACACCCATAATCAGCTGACAAACGACAACAGTATTATGTTCAACACGCTTTACATTTTCAACGTTTCCCAGAAAAGCACAACTCCATAATATATGAACTGCTAAATGCATTTGATCTGAATTATAATGTCCGTCTCATCAAACATGACACAAAAAGAGCAACAAAGAGCTGCGACAACAAACCGCATTATCTTTTCAGAAGCCGAATCGGGAGATTTCTTCTCCTTATACAAATTATTTGATTCCCTAGAAACAGAAATCTGATTAGGATTGTCTTTCAATTTCCTGACACTGACAACCCACTAACCTAATTACCCGCCGGTCCCCGTGGTCCCACTCTTCCTCGCAAACTCCGGGACATCATTTGATGCTCGCTAAGTCCCAGTAAAATCTCATTTCTCCCAAATACAGTTTTAATGTATTTTATTGATAGTCACAGACGGCGGGGAGAGGGATAAATGATTTTGAATTATGCTAAAGATTAGATTGACTAAATGCACGGTAAATATAATTTACGTTTGGCCCAAATGGTTTGACTTAACAAGCTTATTAATACAGCACACCTAAAGGACATAACTTCAGTCCTAGGCACATTTTCATTCTTTGTCAAGGTTTTTGTCACACATTTGTTGATGCTTTTGAATTATGCTAAAGATTAGATTGACTAAATGCACAGAAAATATAATTTACGTTTGGCCCAAATGGTTTGACTTAACAAGCTTATTAACACAGCACACCTAAAGGACATAACTTCATTCTTTGTCACGGTATTGTTGCTGAAAATGTCTGAAACTCAAAACCGAGGACTGGTTTTTCTCATGATGAAACTAGTCTCTGCTGGTTTAGTTGAAAAACCACCAAACTAGGTCAGCG
This sequence comes from Vimba vimba, assembly GCA_022828995.1. Classification (NCBI taxonomy): domain Eukaryota; kingdom Metazoa; phylum Chordata; class Actinopteri; order Cypriniformes; family Leuciscidae; genus Vimba; species Vimba vimba. Next base: position 3,117,018 of record CM040836.1, read on the forward strand.
AAGACCAGCAAACCACCTCAGGCTGGTCTTGGTGAACTGCATTAGGTCACATTTGGCCACATTTCTCCGGTCGCCAGGTTTCCCTGAAGATCCCGTCCACTGTGGGATTCAGACGCTTCATGTCACACGCCATCGCAAAGATTCAGAGGTACAGAGGTGCCTGTTTTAATTAGAGCGGTAACTGGCGTAATTAAACAGATGCTGACAGGAATTAAACCTTGGCACTATCTAGTCTCCCGTTACACTCGGAACAAGAGGGTCAGGATGGGGGGGATGAAGGAAAAAAGGCCGGTTTGTAACGGATGGATCGTGTATCATGAGGTCTTTAGATCGCAACCTCACTGATCCAATCAATACAAGTACAGTATAGACACACTATAGACACACACTCAAACCAGACCCTACGAGATCAAGAATGCGTTTACAGTTTTGTGTGCAATGTGAAGTGGATGGCTAGTTAGTTAGTCACGTCTGAGACGCATTAGTTCATGTTATTCCAACGAAAAACTAATGTTTGTCTTCATAAAATGCTTCATTAAAAAAGCAATATCTTTTACACTGATCACTGCAAAAAAACAACAAAAAAAAACATTCTTTCTCAGTATTTTTGTCTTGTTTTCCAGTACAAATATTGAAAAAATTGTATGTGTATCAAGATACATTTATTTGAGAAACAAAATTATATGAGTTGTATTAGGTTGTATTATATTAAGTGAGTTTATGATACAAGAAAAAAAAAAAGAAAAAAAAAAAAAGAAAAAATGTCTGACAATTGAGTCCAAATAATATTGTTTTCCTTTTGAATTAAGTTTATTTTTCTGACTGCATATTTTTTCTTGTTTTAAGCATAAACTCACTTGACTGTGATACGTTTTGCAGTTATTTTGCTACTTATGTAAATGAACCTTGATTTAAAATTGTATCGATATTTGTACTAGTAAACAAGACAAAAATACTGATTAAGAAATATATAGTTTGCAGTGAAAAGCCCTGCGTTTGGCGTCACATTTCCTGTTTCTTAAATACAGAAGTAAATTATGTGAATGCCATTTCATGTTGAAGTTAAAGTCGGCATGACAAACAGAAGTTGCACTGGTCTTTTCTTCTCTATCGTGCCGTATATCGAGTGAAACGCTTCTGGAACAAGAACAGATGTGGGCGGGGCTTGATTGTGTCTGTGGGGAATTGATTGGCTGGTTGTGGTTTGCTATTGGCTGATCTCATGTGAGTGACAGGTTATAGCCCCGCCCTCGTCATCAGAGAAGAGAAGAGATGCTGCAAAATGAACTTTTTCTGAGTTAAGATTATTAACACAATAATGATGTGCACCAATAAATAATTTATTATAAACACTGCAATATTCCATAAAAAAAAAAAAAAAAGAATAGTTGATTTTGATTTCATGGTGACGTTAAGACAGAGAGAGCACTGAATGCATCTTTCCACTCTTTTGGACGAATCCACAAGCGGCATCAGAGGAACGAGCGGCTCAAATGGGAATATCTTCAATGAAACACGAGAGCGGTCGTCAACAAATACATCGCTGTACTTTACTTGACCGCCGGTTCCCAGCGAGCGGATCTCGAATGTCGTCTCTTCAAAGCGAGCGTGGCGATGTGTGTGTGTGTGTGTGAGAGAGAGGGCTTAGGGTCAGCGTGGAAGGCATCCGAGTGCGGATTAGCCTCCGGGCCCGGGCTCCTTTTCCTCTCCCAAAACAACGACACACACACACTTTGTCTTTTTCCTCTCTTTCACACAATAAATCACCATCCACTTTAATTGTATGCAAGAAAATAATTACACGAGGTCAGAGCCAGGGCTGCATGATTACTCGGGATAAATTGTAATTGTGATCTCGCTCAGTGGGATTATCAAATCGTAAAACTCCCTCAAAACAACAATCCCTCTCAAGCAAAGCCCCTACAAAAGGGCCTGTCCCCGCTCCGGCTGGGGGTCGCTGGGCTTGGCAAGGGCCCTTATTTTTGGTGGTCTCACCTGTTCCGGGAGCCTGTCATCTGCGAGAGGGGAAAGTGTCAGCGTGGCTGGGATGGTTGGCAGTGGCTCGGGGAGCTTAGGATGACCCGTTTTTAGCTAGGAAATTCACAGGGCCGCGTCCTGAACCCCACCTTTCATGGCTGCCGACAACCTCCATCTGAACTGGCCTCGCGTCAGCACTATTTCAAAGAGCCCTGCGTTTGGCAGCTCGAGGGCGCAAGGCGTTCTTCCTCACGTACACGACGGGAGAAGCGGGACCGCGGGGTTGACATCTAACCCAAAAACACCTGTGCCGCGGCTTCTGCTAGCCGAGCCAAACCGCATCAGGCACTCGTCCCAAACACGCTGCCAACAAAGAGGAAACTATCGCAGCACAATCCTGCCAAAGGACAACTGAATGTTGCTCGCTGTGGGTGGACGCGCTCTCAGAAAGAACAGAAAGCGTGAAAATTGGGACTTTTAGGAGTACAACAGCTCGTCATTCGGACAGAACCCACATCTTTAGATTAGGGTCAAATACTCCAATACGCAACGATTAACTATAGTGCATATTACTAGGATATTGGCTGTTTATTAGTACTTATAAAGCACATATTAAAGATTTATTCTGCATGATCATATTCTACATCCCTTAATCACACAATACCTAAACTTGACAACTACCTCACTAACTATTAACCCTTTAGAACCTGAAGCTAAAATAGGTGTTTTTCACATAATTTGATTTTTTGACTGTAAAATTCTAAAACATGTGCAAGGTGTCGTCTTTTTCAGAAAAAGATTAGCTTTCAACAAATTACAGTTATTGACCATTATTGTGGGTGGTGAGTTTGTAAATAGAATTTAAATAGACAAAAAAAAACAAAAAAAAAACGAGAATAAATTTACTGATTTTTATTTAGAAAAAACCCCCAGAAAAAATCATGAACGAAAGAAACGAACACTTTAAAGTTGAGAAATGAACTATAATACATACAGTACCAGTCAAAAGTTTGGAAACAGTACTATTTTTAATGCTTTTGAAAGAAGTCTCTTATGCTCATCAAGCCTGCAGTTAAAAACAAAAAACAAAACAAAAAAAAAACAGTAATATTATGAAATATTATTACAATTTAAAATAATGGTTCTCTTTTTTAATATACTTTAAAATGTAATTTATTTTTGTGATGCAAAGCTGAATTTTCATCAGCAAGTACTCCAGTCTTTGGTGTCTTATGATCCTTCAGAAATCATTCTAATATGATGATTTATGATCAATGTTGGAAACAGTTGTGCTGCTTAATATTTTTTTATAACCTGAGATACTTTTTTCAGGATTATTTGATGAATAAAAAGTTAAAAAGAACTGTATTTATTTAGAATAGAAATCTTTTGTAACAATATACACTACCGTTCAAAAGTTTGGGAACAATAACTTTTTTTTTTTTAAAGAAATTAGTACTTTAATTCAACAAGAATGCGTTAAATTGATAAAAGGTGATGGTAACGATTTATATTGTTAGAAATGTTTTTATTTTGAATAAATGCTGTTTTTATGAATAAATGCTGTTAATGTTTTACTCATCAATGAATCCTGAAAAAAGTATTCCAAAAAAATATATTAAACAGCACAACTGTTTCCATCATTGATAATAACTGAGTATCAAATCATCATATTAGAATGATTTCTGAAGGATCATAAGACACCAAAGACTGGAGTACTTGCTGATGAAAATTCAGCTTTGCATCACAAAAATAAATTACATTTTAAAGTATATTAAAAAAGAGAACCATTATTTTAAATTGTAATAATATTTCATAATATTACTGTTTTTTTTTTTTTTTTTTTTTTTTTAACTGCAGGCTTGATGAGCATAAGAGACTTCTTTCAAAAGCATTAAAAATAGTAGTGTTTCCAAACTTTTGACTGGTACTGTGTATACAAGTCTTTTTTGTGACATTGGGTTGCACAGTTTTCATTTAGGACACTTTTTTTCATACATGCACACATACAAATGCACACATTCATAGGCACGCACACATACACATGCACACACTACATGCTTACATGCGTGAAAGAGTAACGGCCATCTGCTTCCCAAGTTTCATTAAAAATCATCCCAATCTAGCACTTCTTTCGCCATGTATTTGTTCGTTTCTTTTATTATTTTATGCAGTCCAAAACACTCTAACCTGCCGCGCTCGTATCTCTCTGTTCAAATCCTTCCATCCCGCACTGTATCCACTGTATACTCCCGATACCGTATCTCTTAAATGTCTGACTAGTTTGAACTTGCCGCGTTAGCAACTGCTTTGCGTTTAAAGAGCTAATATAATATTTAAACTCAGACCAATATTTTGTGTCTAATTATTTACTTATGTGGCAAGTAGTCGTGTAATAAGCGGGATAATGTACATCCAGCCGGCTGTTATCTCAGAATAAACCCCCTTCAGGTGTGTGTGTGTGTGTGTGTGTGTGTGTGTTAACTCAGAATAAACCCCCTTCAGGTGTGTGTGTGTCTGTGTGTGTGTGTGTGTGTGTGTGTGTGTGTGTGTGTGTGTGTGTGTGTGTGTGTGTGTGTGTGTGTGTGTGTGTGATCTCAGAATAAACCCCTTCAGGCTGATGAAGACCTGATCCTGATCACCCTGTCGGGTTTATTCCATTAAAAGCTGTTGGACCCTAAAGGCAGATTTTTTGTTCTAAAGATCTCTTGGAATCAGCATTTGAAATCGTGTCGGAAAACTTATTTAGGAAAAAGAACAGAACTAGAACTTGTTTAGGTAGCAAAGTTGTTTTGAAACCAAACTAAACCTAAACTATAAAATTCCCATGATTTAAACAACTCTGCAGTTCAAAATATTTTCAACAGTTTATCAACAAAAAGTTGGCAATCCTCACATCGGCAGTCGGGCTGAATGAAAGTGCAGATTCACTCATGGAGAAGCCATCCAAACTTTTCTGAAGACGGGCATTTCCCTCCATACCAGATAAACACGCAAATAACAAGTTCACGTGAAGGGCCTAATGACATAATTTCATTGACAATCTCTTTTCAATCAGACCACACACACACACACACACACACACACACACACACACACACACACACACACACACACACACACACACACACACACACACACACAATGATGATTGTGGCGGGTCATGTGATTCTACACTCCACACTTTCTTCTTGTTGTGAGTGTGTGTTTAGTGGAGATGATCTACAGTGTGTCGTCAGTGATCTCGTCTCTCTGGTGGAAAACACATGTTCACGCCTGCGGTAATCCTCTCACCTGTTCAGATGAGGCCTCGAGGGAAACAACCGCCACACACACCGCTTCACACACTCGCACAAGTGTGATAGAGGAATCGCTCACCTAAAATAAGCGTTCTGTCTTAATTTATTCACACTCGTGGTTTCAAACCCGTATGGTTTTTCTGAGATGTTGGACTGAATGTTGCAAAGTTCCAAAAAGGACATCATAAACGTATCGTAACGCATGATGCACTATCCTCAAATATCACAGTCTTCTGAAACCCTCCGATAGCTTTGCGTGAGGAATACAGCAGGGAACACTTTGATATGGTGTTTTTTCCTCTCTTTGACAGAATAAATCACCATCCACTTTCACTGTATGCAAGAAAATAATTACATGAGGTCAGAGCCAGGGCTGCATTATTACTCGGAATAAATTAAAATTGTGATTTCTCTCAGTGGGATTATCAAATCGTAAAGTCTGTGATTTTCATTTATGCATTTAGCCAAGAACAAAAGCAGTTTTCCGTGCGTGCAAGAGTTTTCATTTACAGTCGAGCAGCTGATGACCCGGTGTTTCAGCTTCTCGGTTCACAGTAAATGCTGATCAACATTAACTTCATCTCTGTATCTGAGTTTGAGTCGCTATCACGTGCATTTGGGAACAAAACATGCATGAACCTTCTTCACATACTGCAACGAGAAGAGCTTATAAATCAGCTGTTGTCAACAAAAGACACGCTTTAAAGGGCTATATGTAAGAATTTTCATGCATTAATCACTTTTTCTATTGCCAATGTTGGAACAGCTGGTAACAAAACTTAAAAACCGAGACCATCCCCGACTCCCTAGGTTGTCTATGGAAGCTTGTAGACTTAATAATGCATAAATTAACATTATGTGAAGGTTTTTACCGGGAACATCCAAAAGATGTGACGTTTACACACGAGAGTTTCTCTTGCGTTCAATGACACATGAAACCAATGCTTGTACAATGTTCGGGATAATGCTGACAGAGCCATTCTGACCTGTAATGTCAATGTGTCGTGAAAAGAAAAGGGATTCATTCAAACTATAGATTATAAAGATCTAATTATGTTAGACTATAGTCTCAAATATACTTTATAATCAAACTATCATAAAGGTGTGATGTTAATCGACATGATGAACCGCAGAGCTGCTGCAAACATCTGAATAGCTGTTTTCTCACCGCAAATAAGAATAAAATTTATATTATTATTTTCCTTAATATTATTATACTTAATTTTCATATTTTAGAGGGATATTTTGATATAGATATTTTGCTTAGCATAATAATAATAATAGTAATGACTATACTTACTATAAGGGGTTACACTTTATTTTAAGGAGTCAATGTTGCAGTGTAATTATATACTTAAGTACTGAATAATATGAATTAACTACATGTACTTACTATATGGTTATTTGTATGTAATTATGCATAATTTACTGTTATTACAACATAAGTAATAAGTACATGTAACATATGTAACAAGGACACTGTAAAATAAAGTGTTACCTATTCTTCTTATCATTATTGCTAGTCATATTTATATATAACCACAACATTTTGGGCCAAATTGTGCAACCCAAACAAACAAGCCTTTTTAACACACTGTAAATCACAATCACAATTTTTATATAAAAAAATTGCAATTCGATTTCCCCCCAATTCATGCAGCCCGTCAGAACATATAAGTGATTAAAAGAAATACTAACGAATACTAACCATTTAAACTTATTGCTGTTGTGCATGTAATATCAAAAAAGACTGAAATAGCTAAAAAAACGTTTAAAACGCAACAAACACTCTTCTGACAAACAAGGCCAATATATCAGACAAGCATTGAGATTGCTAATGCTACTCAGATTGCTAATGCTACTCAGATGTGTCCAGCAGAGCAACACATATTTCTCAGACAGAAATCAGACGTCTAGATGACGCTGGAGTACGTGAGTCTTGCGGGTTTAAAGAGTCTTTGGATTACGTCAGTGTAATCTCTCAATAGTATCTGTTCCTTTCTTCCCAGCTCCGATTCGCTTCCATTGATCAGAGGAAAAAAACCTGTAGTCCCTGACATTTGAGTCGTCTTATTGATCACTTCCTGTTTTGAGGGAACGAAGCGGGTCCAGGACGATGCAGAGAATCTCATCACTGAAAACATCCTGCGCCTGATAAAGTCTTTCGTTTATCAGCTCGGGAATTATTCGGGAAATAAGTCATTTCTCTCTCCTCGTGGTGTTTTTGTTGAGATCACATGACGAGCCCTGCACTAAACACAGGGTTTATAATAATCGGTTTATGTGTGAAATAAGCCTGCAGTTACTTGATCAAAAATACCAGTAAAACCAGTAATGTTGTGACAAAATATTATAATTTAAACAGCTGTGTTCTATGTGAATATATAGTAAAGTGTAATTTATTCCTGTGATCAAAGCTAATCAAATCATTAATAAACGTATTCATTTATTTTATAGAAAATGAATATGTACGACAAAAGATATTCTTAAAAAAAAAATTCTACATTAACAGAACGACTAATATTTGTTAGTACTATTAAAATAGTCAAATGCATGTTGTTTAAATTGTTGTAGTCTAATTAATATTTATTATTATCTAAAAAGAAGAAATACAACTCACTTTTGCACATCAGTCACCACACAACATAACTAATGGGTTATACTTCACCCTCTTCTACTTCACCATATTTACTTCACCCTCTTCTACTTCACCATATTTACTTCACCCTCTTCTACTTCACCCTCGTCTACTTCACCATATCTACTTCACCCTCTTCTACTTCACCATATCTACTTCACCCTCGTCTACTTCACCATATCTACTTCACCCTCGTCTACTTCACCCTCGTCTACTTTACCCTCTTCTACTTCACCATATCTACTTACTTCACCATATCTACTTCACCATATCTACTTCACCCTCTTCTACTTCACCATATCTACTTCACCCTCGTCTACTTCACCATATCTACTTCACCATATCTACTTCACCCTCGTCTACTTCACCATATCTACTTCACCATGTCTACTTCACCATGTCTACTTCACCATGTCTACTTCACTATATCTACTTCACCATATCTACTTCACCCTCGTCTACTTCACCCTCTTCTACTTCACCATATCTACTTCACCATGTCTACTTCACCATGTCTACTTCACTATATCTACTTCACCATATCTACTTCACCCTCGTCTACTTTACCCTCTTCTACTTCACCATATCTACTTCACCATGTCTACTTCACCATGTCTACTTCACTATATCTACTTCACCATATCTACTTCACCCTCGTCTACTTCACCATATCTACTTCACCCTCTTCTACTTCACCATATCTACTTCACCCTCGTCTACTTCACTATATCTACTTCACCCTCTTCTACTTCACCATATCTACTTCACCCTCGTCTACTTCACCCTCGTCTACTTCACCCTCGTCTACTTTACCCTCTTCTACTTCACCATATCTACTTCACCATGTCTACTTCACCATGTCTACTTCACCATATCTACTTCACCATGTCTACTTCACCATGTCTACTTCACCATGTCTACTTCACCATGTCTACTTCACCATGTCTACTTCACCATATCTACTTCACCATGTCTACTTCACCATGTCTACTTCACCATATCTACTTCACCTCGTCTACTTCACCATATCTACTTCACCCTCGTCTACTTCACCATATCTACTTCACCATATCTACTTCACCTCGTCTACTTCACCATATCTACTTCACCCTCGTCTACTTCACCATATCTACTTCACCATATCTACTTCACCATATCTACTTCACCTCGTCTACTTCACCATATCTACTTCACCATGTCTACTTCACCATATCTACTTCACCATGTCTACTTCACCATGTCTACTTCACCATATCTACTTCACCTCGTCTACTTCACCATATCTACTTCACCCTCGTCTACTTCACCATATCTACTTCACCATATCTACTTCACCTCGTCTACTTCACCATATCTACTTCACCCTCGTCTACTTCACCATATCTACTTCACCATATCTACTTCACCATATCTACTTCACCTCGTCTACTTCACCATATCTACTTCACCATATCTACTTCACCATATCTACTTCACCTCGTCTACTTCACCATATCTACTTCACCCTCGTCTACTTCACCATATCTACTTCACCATATCTACTTCACCATATCTACTTCACCTCGTCTACTTCACCATATCTATTTCACCTTGTCTACTTCACCCTCGTCTACTTCACCATATCTACTTCACCATGTCTACTTCACCATATCTACTTCACCCTCGTCTACTTCACCCTCGTCTACTTCACCCTCTTCTACTTCACCATATCTACTTCACCATGTCTACTTCACCATATCTACTTCACCCTCAAGGTGAAGTAGATATGGTGAAGTAGACGAGGGTGAAGTAGATGAGGGTGAAGTAGACGTGGACAGACGTGACCCTCAGAGTCTCATCTGCTTTTCTCCTTGAAGAGCCTGATTGATCTGGCGCTCACGTAGCGTCGCGACCGAGACACACAGTGACCTTGCCATCGAGGAGAGACGCGGGACGACAACAGGATGACTTCTCACAACGTCATATTCATTTGTGAAATGTTTTTATAATAACAAATTATAATGATTTTTTTTATCATAATGTTTAAATATTTTCATAAAGTTGGAAAAGCTGGTTAAACTGGATTAGCACGAACACGCGGTTTGACTTCGAGGACGTTCAGTAACTTGTGGACTGAAATGATCTTTTATGAGGAGCAGAGAACAAACCCAGCCTGTAGAAATGCGCACATACTGTATCACAAGTCATATTTCATTGCTCTTTCTGGTTGTCCTTATTGACTAGTTGTTATATTACATCATATCATATTATATTATATTTCATGATATTATATTAAATTATATTAAATGTATGTATGTATGTATATAAAATATATTTTATTTTATTTTATTTTATTTTATATCAGGGTTATTCTCTCGCTAAAATATTTTAATGAATTCAAAATGAAATAAATCTTAACTGAAAGCATAAAAATAAAACGTAATTCAAAATATTAACAAAAATTATAATATTAATGACACTAAAATAATCCTATATTATATATGCCATTATATTTTATACTATAGGGCTGCTGAATGCTTCATTCTGATTGGCTGACAAATGTTTTGAAGTTTCTATTCATCAAATAATCCTGAAAAATAAAATGTATTTTAGGTTTTCCACAAAAATCTAAAGCAGCTCAACTGTTTTCAACACTGATAATAATCATAAATGTTTCTTGAGCATCAAATCATCATATTAGAGTGATTTCTGAAGGATCATGTGACACTGAAGGCTGGAGTAATGATGTTGCTTTGATCACAGGAATAAATGACACTTCCACATATATACACATGAAAACAGCTGATTTACACTGTAATATTTCCCCCCAGTTTTTACAGTATTTCTGATCAAGTTTTGCAGTTTTGATGAGCTTCTGACACATGCACAGATGTCAGTGTTTCAGTGTCCTCCTCCATCTGAGTGTTTAATCTCCATCTTTTACCTCGACACAGGTGATTCATATCTGACAATCTCTCCCTATTTTCTGGGCTCTTATTCCTCCAGATAATATATTTGCATTAATTTTTCATCAGCTAGTAATGCGATTCATTCTCGGTGTCTCGTGCAGAGGAGAGATTGCGTTACTTCATTGAGCTCCGCACAGACGGAAGCGCTTTCACAGGCACAGAAGGATTGTGGGTAAAACACACCATTACAGACCTGGTTTAACTCCAGCACACACGCTCTTATGTTACTCCGCCATACACATTAGTCGACACACACTACAAAAAAAAAAAGAGTTTTCTTACATTCTTAAATCAAGATGCTTTTATCTGACAAGCAGAATGACATCAGATATTAAGTCTTGCTTTTAAAATTAAAATTAAGTGAGTTTATGCTAAAAACAATGCCAATGGAGTAAAATGATAACACTTTACATTAAGATCTCATAATAATATAGCTAATAATAGATACTGTATTAACTAACAATGAGCCATACATTTTTATGAATCAAAAATACATTATTTTGTATGTTCATTAAAAAATGTTAACAGATACAACTTTTGATTTTAATGTAGTTCTATTAGCAAATGTTGAAATTAACATTAACTAAGATTATTAAATGCTTCAGAAGTATTTTTCATTGTTAGTTCGTGTTAACTAACGTTATTATGACAAATAAAACCTTTCCATAAAAAAAAAAAAAAAAAAAAAAAAAATTGATTCAAAGGGAAACCAAGTTTTATGTCCCTGACCTCATTGGCTGATATTTCCTCTGGACTTCAGATTAAACTTACGTAATTATAATGCATTTTTGAGAAAGCAAGACTTGTTATTTTAAGCCATTTTGCTTCTCCAGTAAATGTATCTTGATTTAAGAATGTTTCGATATTTGATCTGGAAAACAAGAGTGAGAAAATCACATTTTGCATTGTAATGACATGCAAAAAAAAAGGAAAGGAAAAGAAAGAAAGGAAGAAATATCTGTGAGTGTATTTGACTGTCACCGATTTCCCACATGACAGGCCTTTAAAAAAGCATCCGCAGGAAGAGAGCTGAGATGTTCGGAAAACATTTAGCGGATCAATACGTCGGGGAGCGAGTGTGTGCTCTGGGACACGAGCCCTTCCAGCCGGAATACTGTTACACTTCTATCAGTCAGACGCGCGGGTCGAGCGATTCAGCATATTCCTGTGTCTGTGCCCAACACAAGCGGCCCGTGCCAACAGCGCCTCGGCTCCAGCGGGCCAGCGGAGCGCCAGCCAACTACATCTACGGCTCTGACACGGCGTGTGTGTGTGTGTGTGCTCGCTGAACCTGATGTGTGTTTGAGCAGATATAGGTGCCGGTAAAGATGCTTCGCAACATGTGACTGAATTAAAGGCCAACAAATGGCATTGCAAAGTGACATGTGACCCAATGAACGGTGAAACACACTTCACACACGTGCGTCAATGTGTTTCTCAAGAACTCCTGAAGACACACAAGCTTGAAATCCTCTGCAAAAACATCGGTGTGTGTTGTCTGGGTTGCGTGTTTTTTTTTTTTCATGGCAGTGTTGTTTTAGTTAAGTAAAACTATTAAACATATTTGCAATTCATTGAAAAAAAAAAAAAGAAAAAAAAAAATTATATATATATATATATATATATATATATATATATATATATATATATATATATAATTTATTTATTTATTTATTTATTTAAAAACTGAGAAAATGTAAAATGACAAATGTTGCCTTGGAATAACATTACAACAACAAAAAAGTTACTGAAATAAAATATAGTCCTGAAATTACTAAAACATAAAACAATTAAATAATAATAATAAAGCAAAACACACACACACACACACACACACACACACACACACACACACACACACACACACACACACACACACACACACACACATATAACCCTAACCCTATAAACAAATAAAAATGAATTATTATTTTATTTTTTTTTTAAATAAGTTACTGAAATAAAATAAATGTAAGTTGAAGTACTAAAATTACTAAAACTAAAACATAAACAAAACATTTATAAAACATTTAAGTTAATGTTAAAATGAATGTTACATTAAATAGTACCAACAGATATAGCATTTTTAATTTTAATAATGTATTAGTAAATCTTAAAATTAATGTTAACAAACATTTACAAATGCAATAGAATTTTTTATAGTTGTGAATGAAACCTTAATTGTAAAGTGTTACAGTTTATATCGTTTAAAGTAACAAAATATTTTTTTTTTAATGATTTTAGTAAAATAACAATAATAACCCTGGAGCGGAAACTGCTATAAAAGATCAGCATGTAGAGCGAGCCTCTCACAAACAGAGCAAAGATGCCGTGACCCAGCGGATCTCCTCACCTTCCTTCAGCATGCCCACTTTCAGACACTTCATGAAGCGGCACGCCTGGCACGACTTGCGTCTCCGTTTGGTGATCTCGCACTCGTTGGTGGCCGGACAGCTGTACTCGATGTTACCTGGAGAAACACGGAGAGGAGAGACAGCGTGAGGCCAGAAATAACCCCAGCAAAACAAGCTAATGCAGGAGAGCTTTACAACACCGCACTGCATCCATCAAAGCCATCAAAAGAACACTCTATAAATCACTTTATTTATAAAATCATCTTTTACTCAATTTGATAAATTGCTTGTGGCCGCGAGACACTACAGAACAGGGACAGCGTGTGCTGGGAAGATGAAGAAACATGAGGCAACAAAACAGATGAGACAGGATTCAAAACCAAAGCTTCTATTCAAATCACACCTCGCCAGATTACATTCTCACATTCAGAGCGCATGTTCAGCGGCTTCACGTATCGCCGTAGCGAGACCTCTTTTGCTGCGCCCGCTATTTACATAGAGAATATAACCAGATACTGATACATTATTCAAGCTGAGCACTTCAGCGCTTGATACCTGCACAATAAAAGAGCCGTTTGAGTCGCATTGTGAGAGTAACAATAGGCAAAGTGCTTGATACACTCGGCCATTCTGCTTGTGTCCGTGTACATTTAACTGCGCGAGGCATTTCAATTAGGACATGTATGGGTAATGGCAGGAGAGGAGGCTAAATGCAGAGTGACAGTCGGCTGCGGCGCTCTTGTTCTCCGGCGAGCGTGTGGTCTGAATGTCTATGCGCTCGCTCAATTTATTCAGCCGGGTCTTGATCGGTGTGGAGAATAAAAACACTGAAGAGCGGAGGAAAATAACACTGAGTGCGGGACACCACCGGGATCCACCAGGAAAAGGACAGCCGATGAGTGTGTGTCTTTTAAAGTGACCATGAAATCAATTATTTTGGAATATTGCTGTTTATTATAAAACAATACATCATTATTGTGTTAATAATCTTGACTCAGAATAAGTTGCTCTTGCAGCATCTCTTCTCTTCTCTGATGACGAGGGCGGGGCTATAACCTGTCACTCACATGAGATCAGCCAATAGCAAACCACAACCAGCCAATCAATTCCCCACAGACACAATCAAGCCCCGCCCACATCTGTTCTTGTTCCAGAAGCGTTTCACTCGATATAGACAATAGAAAATACCAGCGCAACTTCCCTTACATGACGACTTTAAATCATAACGCTTTAATTTTATATGGGCAGCCGCTTCTGTTTTGTTGACAGCAGCTTTATAAGGTTTATAAGCACTTCTCATCACAAGTTTGGGAAGATGGTCGGTGCATGTTGTGTTTTCAAATGCACATTATAAGCATCTAAATCAGCAGCTTTTACTGTGAATGGAGCCGCTCGGAGCCGCTGAAAACACCAGATCATGGAAATAAACACAGAGCCGCTTCACACTGAAACACACAGCGCATGTATTTATTGCAGACTTTAACAAGTGCAGCTTTTGGTGCAACGTGGCAAAATTAAACGGGTCGGTTCTGGCAGGTTCTTATTCATGACAACTGTGTTTCAACTCTATTAGTGTAAACGTTCAATGTTCTGCTGTCTCTCTATTTAAACATGTTCCTTCCTCACTGATTTATGCTTATTTTCATGGAAGCTACAGAATAACACAATAAAAAAAGATAATTGTGACTTTTAATGTGAGTTTATATTTCGTAATTTTGAGAAAAATGCCTGAATTGTGAAATAAAAAGTCACAATTACCTTTTTTACTGTGTTATGCTGTAGCAGAGACAAGCTCCCATAATTATCAAATTATATATACACGATATAACACAAAATATTAGAGGATGACTGCTTTTAAAAAAAAGGCTGATGCTGATATCTTAGAGAAACGATGATATCACAATATTAAAGATAATAAATAACATGCTGCAATGACATTTATATTTACTCAACATAATATTTGCTAAATTACAAATGAATAATTTGAAAATGGAGAAATCTGAGAAACAGAGAAATCAGTATGGAGAAAATGACTTGAATTTGATGAAAATTAAACCTGTAAAATAATCAGACTTATACTTTGGATACAAACTTCTTTTAATTAATAACATTATAGTAGTTTTTATTTTACAGTACGAGCACTTACAGTGTACTTACCTAAGAAAATACTTGGTAATATAAGGCCACTAGATGGGTTACGGTTAGGTTTAGGGGTGGGATCAGGGTTTTACCTAGTTATTACCCAGTTATTGTAATAAATATAACAAGTAAAGGCCTTAAAATAAAAGTAAAGGCACATAACATGTACATGGGGAACAGGACTGTAAAATAAAGTGCTACCGTTTTCACAAATAAAGAAAGTGTTGAGAGACACTGTCAAAATAATATTCCCATTACAAACTAGATAACTAATAAATGCCAAATATCTTGGAATTATATTGACTGACTACTTGTCAAGTCCACTCAGCATTATTTCTATAGCGCTGTATACAGTACAGATTGTTTCAAAGCAGCTTCACAGAGATAAACAGCAAAATAACAGTGTTAATGTTGTTAAATGCATTAATTATGAAACAAATCAACTTTCAGAGACAATAGTGTCATTACTCAGATCAGTTGAACTACTTTGTATCTATCAGCATCACTGCAGTAAACCTTTCTTAAAGCTTTCTCAGGAACAAATCTTATGAATTATGTATGCTTTATTTATTGCAGTGGATTAGCAGAGATAGCGTGCGGTTGATGCAGCTCTACTGTAAAGATATGAATGAACAGGTCAGTCGCCTCAGATGTGGAGCGAGGAGATTATCAGCGTTCTTCTGCTTTCTGAAATATTCCACAAACGCTTCCATCCCCCATTCCCAACTTACGCAATTATGTTAACATTATTGCACAGATCAAGCGGATGGTCCCAAGATGTATTAAATAATTAGAAATTCACCCTTTTATCTGGGTTATACAAATCAGTATGCAAATGCAGCAGATCTCTTCGGGTTTGGGGTAAATAAAGGTGTGGAAATGAGTGTGATAAAGTCTGATTGCGCCTCTTCCTGTTTTCCCGTTTGTTGTCACGAGCAACTAAACTCTAATCAAACACATTTCCTGTGCGTTTTGACTCACGCATTGGTTTTCCCACAGCTTGAATGAGCAGAGACTCATCCCTCCTTTATCCTATCATTTTCTGGAGAAGGAAAGGCTGAAACTTCCTATTCTGGGATGCATCCCTGTGGGATCATTACGGCAGGATCCGTCTTGAATTGCAGTGTTGGTAAGCGTATCCCGGCCGTCTGATTGGCCCGCTCCACCGGGAGACTGATGGCTCTTATTCCCTCAGAAATACACTCCTCGGCTCACGTACACACACCTCCGGCTCTCGGCATCACACTGGTCCACTTCACAGCTTATTCTGGCCCCTTCTGTCTGGACCCGTTTGAATAAGCTGTGATGTGGACCTTATATATTGTGGACTCGGCCTTAGTGACTGACATGTAAAGCGAACAACCATAGAATTTGTTTAATATCCAGGCTAGTGCTGCACAATTTGATGTAAAAACTAAATTGTGATTTTTCCAATCAAAATTGAAATTGCAATTTAAAATGGGCAAAAATGGCATTACAATAGTTTATGATAAAATATAAATAAATTTTTATTTATTTATATTTTATCATATATATATATATATATATATATATATGATAAAATATAAATAAATAAAAATTAAAAACATTAAAAAACATAAAAAAATTACTATTGTAATGTTTCACTGTAAAATAAAATATAGATATTTATTATAATGAAAAAAATATCTAAAATAACATTCATTTTATTTAGTATTTAAGTATAACTGTAAAATTATGGCTGTCTTAATTTTTTAATTTTCAAATATTAAATTGACCATGAAATTAAAAATGACAATTCTATTTTTATTTTTTATCGAATATTGCAGTTTATTCTAAATGATTTATCGGTGTACATTATTATTGCTTTAATAATCTTTAATCAGAATAAGTTCTTCTTGCAGCATCTCTTCTCTTCTCTGATGACGAGGGCGGGGCTATAACCTGTCACTCACATGAGATCAGCCAATAGCAAACCACAACCATCCAACCAGCCAATCAATTCCCCACAGACACAATCAAGCCCCGCCCACATTTGTTCTTGTTCCAGAAGCGTTTCACTCGATATACGACACAATAGAGAAAAGACTAGTGCAACTTCCCTTACATGACGACTTTAAATCATAAAGCTTTAATTTTATATGGAAAGCTACAGGAAGGACAGCCGAAATTTATTGTCAAAAATCTCATATCATGTAAAGATTTTATTTGTAAACAAGAGGCAACACTTAGAAATGATGCAATACGGAAGACGAGTGCGCAATCGCTTCAGTTTCAGAATGGACCTACTTTAGAAGTTCTATAAAAGTTATATTTTTAAAATAAAAGTCTTGGGATTGGAGAAGACAAATAAAGTCTGTTTTTTTGTTCCTTCTCGACATTAATCCGCTCTAATTTCTTTGATGGTATTTCAGGACCGGTGCCAGGCCATGGTTTGGGGAGAGACTCGGGTCAAGTAAGTAAATTACAGTAAAATGGAAGGTCTTCCTCATCAAAATCTAAACTGACTTTTACAGGCCTACTGTCAGACTCCATTACTTCATAGAAGAAAGAGAAGGAGATTCACACAACTTTACACCCGTGTTGAGATTGGGCTCGGGACGAGGCTCACAGGTGTGTGTGGGTCACGGGTGTGTGTGGGTCACGGGTGTGTTTGGGTCACGGGTGTGTGTGGCTCACGGGTGTGTGTGGGTCACGGGTGTGTTTGGGTCACGGGTGTGTTTGGGTCACGGGTGTGTGATTGGGTCACGGGTGTGTTTGGGTCACGGGTGTGTTTGGGTCACGGGTGTGTGTGGGTCACGGGTGTGTTTGGGTCACGGGTGTGTGTGGGTCACGGGTCTGTTTGGGTCACGGGTGTGTTTGGGTCACGGGTGTGTTTGGGTCACGGGTGTGTGATTGGGTCACGGGTGTGTTTGGGTCACGGGTGTGTTTGGGTCACGGGTGTGTTTGGGTCACGGGTGTGTTTGGGTCACGGGTGTGTGTGGGTCACGGGTGTGTGTGGGTCACGGGTGTGTGTGGGTCACGGGTGTGTTTGGGTCACGGGTGTGTTTGGGTCACGGGTGTGTGTGGGTCACGGGTGTGTTTGGGTCACGGGTGTGTTTGGGTCACGGGTGTGATTGGGTAACGGGTGTGTTAGGGTCACGGGTGTGATTGGGTAACGGGTGTGTTTGGGTCACGGGTGTGTATGGGTCACGGGTGTGTTTGGGTCACGGGTGTGTTTGGGTCACGGGTGTGTATGGGTCACGGGTGTGTTTGGGTCACGGGTGTGTTTGGGTCACGGGTGTGTTTGGGTCACGGGTGTGTTTGGGTCACCGGTGTGTTTGGGTCACGGGTGTGTTTGGGTCACCAGTGTGTTTGGGTCACCGGTGTGTTTGGGTCACGGGTGTGTATGGGTCACGGGTGTGTTTGGGTCACGGGTGTGTTTGGGTCACGGGTCTGTTTGGATCACGGGTGTGTTTGGGTCACGGGTGTGTATGGGTCACGGGCGTGTTTGGGTCACGGGCGTGTTTGGGTCACGGGTGTGTTTGGGTCACGGGTGTGTTTGGATCACGGGTGTGTTTGGGTCACGGGTGTGTATGGGTCACGGGTGTGTTTGGGTCACGGGTGTGTGTGGGTCACGGGTGTGTTTGGGTCACGGGTGTGTTTGGGTCACGGGTGTGTATGGGTCACGGGTGTGTTTGGGTCACGGGTGTGTTTGGGTCACGGGTATGTGTGGGTCACGGGTGTGTTTGGGTCACGGGTGTGTTTGGGTCACGGGTGTGTATGGGTCACGGGTGTGTTTGGGTCACGGGTGTGTTTGGGTCACGGGTGTGTATGGGTCACGGGTCTGTTTGGATCACGGGTGTGTTTGGGTCACGGGTGTGTTTGGGTCACGGGTGTGTATGGGTCACGGGTGTGTTTGGATCACGGGTGTGTATGGGTCACGGGTGTGTATGGGTCACGGGTCTGTTTGGGTCACGGGTGTGTATGGGTCACGGGTGTGTATGGGTCACGGGTGTGTTTGGGTCACCAGTGTGTTTGGGTCACGGGTATGTGTGGGTCACGGGTGTGTTTGGGTCACGGGTGTGTTTGGGTCACGGGTGTGTATGGGTCACGGGTGTGTTTGGGTCACCAGTGTGTTTGGGTCACGGGTGTGTTTGGGTCACGGGTGTGTTTGGGTCACGGGTGTGTTTGGGTCACGGGTGTGTTTGGGTGAACAGCTTTGACTGAGGGAACTATCACCATGTGTTGCTTTCAGTGTTGTGTGTAACTCATTACAAGTAACTTGAGTTATGTAATCAGATTACTTTTTCAAATAACTAGTAAAGTAATGCATTAATTGACAGACATAGATAGATAGATAGATAGATAGATAGATAGATAGATAGATAGATAGATAGATAGATAGATAGATAGATAGATAGATAGATAGATAGATAGATAGATAGATAGAGTAAAATATACAACAAAATATCTGAGTTACTTTTTCAAATAAGCAACGCAAGTTTTCCGATGTATTGACTGACAGCTCTCCTGTCCTCATGTTGAGATAAATCGAAGAGCAGAGGCGTTGTGTGTGGCTGTGTGTGTGTGTGTGTGTGTGTGTGTGTGTGTGTGTGTGAGAACATGATGGTTATTGTAGTTCTAGACTAAATGTGAGCATGCATTTACTCATCTCACTTGCACAAAAAAAAAAGATTCAATACTCAAAATGAATAAAATCAGTGAAATGCAGAATCAGAGTTCTATGCAAACCTCCAATAACTAAAAATGTTAAATAAAACAGAGATTTTTATGCATTTAATCTCACTTTATTGACCAATGTACTTGCTTCTGAGCTTTGATGATTCAGTTAAACCATAAGCAAACATGACTATAGATTTTTTTTTGTTTTTATTGGTAAAGTGTTAAACTTTTTTCTCCTGCATCTATTCTTCCATTATCCAGAACCGTTATCTATTTTTTTTCTTTTATTCTGAAGCAATATTCTCATCAGTGTTCAATAAGCTTTGATATATTGATATTTAAATCTGCATATTGTAATATCTGCACCTTTAAAGGGCACCCACCCCCCAATATTATTAAATGTATTCTTCATCTTTCATTTTAAATTCCTAAATTTGATCAATAAATTCAATTATTTAGAACAATAAGACACTATAGGGCTGATCAAAAATTTAAATCATTTACACTAAAAAATTTAGTGTAATGTAAATGTTAATGCAATGTTATGAGATTGTTTAAAATATACAAACAAGAAACGTTGGAAAGAATGATACTTTTAAACATAACACTAAACCACCAGTAGGTGGCGGCAGGTGACCGTCTTAATGAGCGAGTCATTGATTCATTCATTCAAACGATTCGTTCGAACGACTGATTCATTCAAGAATGAGACAGGCCCTGTCCCAAATGGCACACTCCGGACTTGTGGACTTCCTCAGAGTCCGCACTTTGGTGACGTCATGTAGTGCAGACCTATAGGGCCCTTGGCGCGAGTCCACGAGGGCGCATTGAGAGGTATTTTTGGGACAGACTCGATCGGCACGCCGGAAATAACGGCCTGGTTGTTGTTGGACAGGAGAAATCACATTTTTGCGCTCTGATGTCTTATCTCCATGTGAACTACACAGCCTAATTTTACAGTTCTATATTTTGATATTGTGCATATCACCTGGGCATTAAAACAATAGATATATCATGCTTATTTAAATGATGTATACAGTTGTACATAATAATAGGCTACATAATGTTCCATTTGAACTAAGATTACAATTTTAAAACATAATTTAAACATATTTTTTTCAATTTACAGGTGTCAATATTCATACTATGTTTACATATGACTCAGTAAAGCCCTGACATTCGGTACTATTTATTTAATGAATCATAACACGATCGTATTATTAAACACGCTATTATTATGTTTGAGACATCAACCACTGGTCGATGACCATAATGTTTGTATAAACTGTAGGTAACAACTGGTAAAATGTACATTTAGGTCATAAAAACCGTAATATTTTCTTCTCAGCCATGTCAACAATTATCCGTGAGTGAAATCTCCTCCCATCTGTTGTCTGATTGGCCTTTCGCAAGGATTCCTGGGTAGTTAAAGTGCGTGGAGCCTGCTTCTATGCGGGCTTCGCGGAAGACCGCTTCAAGGGTACAAAGGGGGCGCTGCTGAGCACACTTCAGAGCGGTAAAATGCTGAATGGGACGGCCTACGGACTCGTAGACTCAGCGAGCACGCGCAATTCAAGTCCACGAGACCGAAAGTCCGCATGAAGTGCGCCATTTGGGACAGGGCCACAGATGTTTATGAATGAGTCACTGAATCTTTGATTCAACCGATTCGTTCACAATGCTGCGCGAGCCTCAACAGCACAACATTGTTACCGTAAGTTACTTTATTTTTTTGTTATTGACGTTCTAATCAGGATACTTGTCCGGTCGGGCAAGTCAAATTCTCTTTTACTTGTCCATTCAATAAATCCACTTGTCCCGGACAAGCGTTAATGTCGAGCCCAGTTGTAATGCATTACTTTTCAAAGTAATTTCCCCAACACTGGTTGCCTTAAAAGGTATTTTTTGGTTGAGCCACCCTGCTCTTGTTAGTCTCTGTATGCATGTGCCTGTACAGAAAGTGTACACATCCATTTTTATCTTCAGATAGACACTGATTCCAGCTTCTAAATTGTAAATTTAAAACATTTTCACCACTTCAGAAACAGTCTACAAATCATCTTTCTGTCCAGAACCAGAATTAAACTTTCATGACAGTATTAATCTCATTTATAATGAATGAACACTAAAATGAACCTAGATATTCCAAGAATTCCATATTCTATATAAATGTGATTTGCAAACATTTGAAACACAAGTAAATTGAGTTCGCAAGATTTGCTCCACAGCTTGAATCCGCAGTAAAGACGCTTTGCTTATATAGCAGGCGAAATCAAGGTAATGGGCAAACATTTATCGGTTTCTGCTTTAGCACATGCATAATCAGGTTAAGAATGTGCATGTAAACAACTATTCAAACACAAAATAGCACTAAAGTTCACAGAATGATAAACACTTGGCTGCTTTTGTTTTAGGATTTATTTTTTAAGAAATGAAGGATTTGTTACATTTGTCATCATTGTTGTATCATTATTCGGACTAAAACTGATTCAGTTCACTTTTTTATGTTTGTTTAGTGATGAGAATCATAAGGAATTCAGACTTCATGATTTCACCATTTCTATTAACTCTAGTATTAGTATGTTTGAGATACTTTTCAGTACTTTATTTCCATCTTTACCTTATAGTAGGGGTGTGAACCGACACTGGTCTCACGGTTCGGTTCGATTACGATTATCATGTCATCGATTCAGTTCAATTCGATATCACGATGCATTGGGATGCACCGCATCCTCAATTTAAAATTTTACTTCAAAAGTGATGTGTGCGCGCATGTGTGTGCGTGTGCTCGCCTGTTCGGGAAGTCGCAGTGACAGAAACAGTGACATTCCAGTTCAAGTTTCAAGGGAGTAAAGCTTGTTTATGCCATTAAGAAAAGGAAATCTGTCAAATAAATATTGTTTTAAAGAAATGTTCATTTAAAAGCAGCGCTCATTAATCAGTGTATTATGTTACCATTAAAGATGCGCGCATCAACCGTCGCCGAATCCGCTGTTGAAGGTGACGATCATCCATTTATAATCACGTGTAACACAGAATAATTGTAATTTGACCATCGGGTGCGTATACTTAAATAAGAGAAAATTATTGGGCGGGTGGATGATTTGTTTTTGGCTGCGGATTCGGGTGACGTTGGAGCTCATCCGCGCATCTCTAAAGCAGTCAGACTCTGCCAGGCGTTAACAGCTCGGGGTGAAAACGGCTAACGTGGTTTATCAAGTTAGTGGTATTACCTCCTGCATATTCTATTTGTGCGTGACATGAGTGCACACAGCGCGTGTCTTCTGCAGGTCGTGCTTACCAGGTTGTTCATAAAAGCCGAAATGTGCCCAGATGTCGGCTTTAAAGTAGTTGGAGCATTTTTTATTTTCTCGCACTCGCCTCTCTCCTCCCTCTGCCATTGTATGCTACCGCGACAAAGCACGTACGCAACAAATGACGTCAGAAAAGCGTCAGTACATTATAATCGGTTATGGTCTATTACTGAACCGAAACCGAATCGTCCTCGTCTGCATCGCGATGCATCGTAGAAACGATTAATTTTGACACCCCTACCTTATAGCATACAGAATTTATGGTAAGACTTAAAATAAAGGTCCCATTAGTTGCATTACAACTTACAATGAGCAACACATTTGTTAAAGTATTTATTCATCAAACATACAACTGTTCATGTTAGCTCAGGTGCATTAAATAATGTTAACAGATACAACTTTTGATTTTATTTAATAAATTAACTAACATTAACTGAGATTAATCCTTCAGAAGTGTTTTTTATTGTTAGTTCATTTTAATTTATTAAGTTAAAGTCCCCCTGTGGTGAAAATCCAGTTTTTAATGTTGTTTATATGTTATTTAAAGGGGTGGTTGATTATGATTTCACTTTTCTTTAACTTTAATTAGTGTGTAATGTTGCTGTTTGAGCATAAACAACATCTGCAAGTTACAACGCTCAAAGTTCAAAGCAAAGGAAGATATTTGCTTTTAAAGAAATCTCTTTTTAAGGACTACAACAAACGGCTGGTAGAGACTACACCACACTCCTCCCGGGTTAGTGACATCATCAACCCTAAGATTTACATAAACCCCGCCCCCTGAACACGATTTATAGATTATCAAGACAGGAATATGCTAATCACTTGACTAGAAGATAACTACACATCAGCTTCATAAATTCATCAACTAACCATTCAGAAGTGACAATTTTAACATGCTATATAAAAATATCTGTGGGGTATTTTGAGCTAAAACTTCACATACACACTCTGGGGAATGCGAAAAGGGCATTATACCACAACTGTAATATGCTTTAAGACAAACCATGTGTAAATTCATAAGTCGACTCCATTGCTGAGTATTTTCTCCTTAAAACTGCAGTGAACCAAAGACAGTCTCAAAAACACGCTTTGAAATCGCTGGTGTTTCTGACGTCACAAACTACCTTGTAACCAATCAGATCAACGTATGATCGTCAACCAGTGGATCTCTGAGCTGAGTGAGTGAGTGGAGGCGGGGCTCATTTGCATATTCATAGAACCAAGTATACTAAATGAGGCAAGGGTGTCGAGTTACATTCAAGATATTTTAAGATAATTTCAAGAAAAAAAAAGAAAACAAAACTTTTAAATATGTCATGTTGGTGATCAAAGATGAGTTTTAAGGGAAAAAAATGATTGACTACAGGGGGACTTTAACTAATGGTAATTTATAGAAACCTTACCAGCTAACAGGGAACGTTCTCAGAAGGATCTCTCAAAGTTATGATCAAACGTTCTTCCAGTAATGTTAACAGAACGTTCGTTCAAAGTTATTTTGGCTTTAATAAGCGTTTGCAAAAAAAAAAAAAAAAAAAAAACATTTTAGTTGGATGCTCATATAACATTTCTTTTAAATGTTACTACTTGTTTAAAAACATTCAAATGTAACATTCCGATAATGATGAAACGGAACGTTCCCTAAACGTCTGTTTAACCAAGACATTTAAAAAACAACATTTAATGAACTGTACATTGAAGGTTCCGAGAACATTCAGTTAGAAAAACGTTCTTGGAGCATGTCTTCGTCAGCTGGTTTAGTGTAAAGTTTTTCTGAACTTTCCCTGTTATACATCTGTCCCGTTCAGACCGAATGTCTGTTGGATCATGGAAACCCTCAACCCTGTTATTTACTTACTTAATCACATCTAATCCACATCTCTCATGCCTCTTTACTTGTCTTCTTCTGTCAAAAGCTCAACGTCTGCCCTATTCTTCCTCCTCTCGTTGTCTCAACCTGCCCTGCCTAAAATCCTCCCTCGTTCTTCCCGAGCCTTTCGTCTGCTTATTATGCCATTAGTCGTCCGGCTCTTGCACGAGACAAAAACCAGTCCCTCTTCAATCTAAAGAAAGTCCTCTGTTTCTTCCCCTCCTTCCTGAAATTACCCGGCGACGCGTGCCTGCGTTTCTAATTGCGCCGGTCGTCCCCGGAGACAAGCCCCTCCCCCCGGCATAATGAAAAGCCTCGGCCTTAATTACTCCTGCTGAACGCTGATTGTTATTGACAAAACTCCTGTGGCTCGGACAAACGGCTCTAGATTAGCTCCATTACAGGCAGCGCTCCAAGAGGAACAGCACAGCGATAGAGGGGGGGAATCGCCATCTGACAATACAAAGACGCTTTCTTTCTTTCTTTCTTTCTTTCTTTTCGTGTAACTCTCCTCTTCTTACTTCTGCTCGTTCGTTCGAGTGTCTTGTCACAAACGCTGTGTTTTTTAAGCCCGACTCTAAATATGTGACTTGAGGTCCGCCGCGTGTTTCGTCAACAGTGAGCGCAAATAGCAGTGTTTTTGGACGAGTCGTGATTGTTTGCTTCACAAAAGGTACATAGACTGTTTAAAGCCGATACAAGCGGTCCTGAACGCGGGTGTTTAAACACCTGACGGCGTGAGGGTTTGGGGATTTATGGAGCGATCTCGTGTTTTTGTCACTGAAATCTCAGTGATTCAGACGAGACTATCATGATTCACGCTGAAGATGAATACATACAGTGGGGCTTTAAACATGTGTGTTAAGTTATGGAACAGTTTATTGAACCTTTAGACAAAGTCTAAAAAAAAGTTTGCAAGTTTTGTTGCGTACCATATTTGATGCATCAGGCGTTTATGGCTCATATAGTCTGATAAAAGTGAGAACATGAAGGAAAAACAGCTCAGTTTTATTCACAGGCCCAAAGTGAGCAAAAATATGCAATTTGGTGCAGATGCTGATATTAATATGGGTAAAAAGATGAAATTCTGATGCTTGTGATCAATGAGATCTTTATAACAGCGGATACTTACATAAAATGCAAATAAATATTAATATCTGCCAATAATATCTTAGTAAGCTGATATTTAAATGCTTAGTTTATGATCAAAGCTCTGTAGTTTTAAATCATATAATGCAATGCAATATAATGATGATTGAGAGATGAACAAATAAACCTTCCTCAAAAGCCTGATGATCATATTTGATACGCGTGATTATGATAATAAATGATGTATGATAATCAAGTAAAGCGAAGCTGCTTCAGTCCAGCTGAAATATTACTAACAATATCAAAGTTATTCTTGCGTTTCCTTGATAAATCAGGGCAGATTTGACACAGAAAGACTCGTGAAGCTCGAGCTGAAGGAGGACGCTTGTACAATTATACTGAAAGACTTTTACTTGATAAAAGAGTCTAAACTATCAGTCAGAGACAGAAGGACTGAGGAGATCGTGAGGTTAAACTTCAAATACTTGCATGTGTGTCAGCCATTTACATTACATTCGTTTTAATGTGAGCATTGGGAAATGTGAGTTTTTATGCAATTAATTGCAATAAATTACAAAAGGTTTATGATATCAGAACAGTGTGACTGCTGTTGTTCAGCATCTCTCTCTCTCTGACACACACACACACACACACACACACACACACACACACACACACACACACACACACACACACACACACACACACACACACACACACACACACACACACACACACACACACACACACTCCTCTTGTGTGTATCAGTTCACTCTGACTCTATGACCCTGAACATCTCGACTCACGACAGAAACCTCTACATTACAGTCACAGCTCTGCACACACTCACACACACCGACACAGAACACACATATTCATCCTCAGGAACAACTCATCTGTCCGTTCAGTGAAACACGTCTGTTCAGTTTTCCCTCTTCAAAGCAGCTAAAAAGTTGTTTTAGTAGCAAATAAAACTTCCATCCATCCATTTTGGCGCAGTGTTACTTTAGCATCGAGATATTATTATAGTTTTTATAAATAGTTTGAATTAGTTTTCACTTTTATATTTTCCATTTTAATTTGAGTTATTGTTTCAGTAAATTTGTTGTTTTTTTGTAATTTTTATACTTTGTTTTAAACCATGTCTATATAGATTTGATTAATTTTTATTTCCGTTTTAGTTTTATTTATCTGAAATTAAATGAAAATGTTTCAAATGTTTATATATATATATATATATATATAATTTTATTTCAGTTAACATTTATTTTATTTCAAACAATGTTTTCTCTTGTGTTTTAGTAAACTATAATAGCCCTGCTGTGTAGAGACTGGATTTCAGAGTCGACACACATTTCTGCTACATTTGACATGTTATTATACATCCGTTCGCAGAAACCTCCATGCTAGTGTCTGATTGTTTTCTTGTTTTGGTAAAACCTGAATCTAGTCTTCGGTATTTTAGTAAACCTGCACCTAAACTGCATGTTAAAACAAGCCTAAAGACCCGTGCACAACAAGGACAATAACTATAACGATAAAGAAAAAGCTCTAAAAATAATTTTCACAACAAAGTTTTGTTTTAGTAGCAACTAAAACATCCATCCATCAATTTTGGCGCAGTGTTACTTTAGCATCGAGATACTATTATCGTTTTTGTAAAACTGCAGCGCATGCATTGAATAAACAGATCGATATCGTCCACTGGTGTAGATACTAATAAAGTTATCAATATAGTTATCTTTATAGCTACAGTTCTTGGTGTGAACGGGCCTTTACAGTGCTTTACATGTCAGCCAAATGGTCTCTTTCTGTATAACAGGTCCAAATTAAGACACAATATGGAGCAGAACTTAAAGGGGTGGTTGATTATGATTTCACTTTTCTAACTTTAGTTAGTGTGTAATGTTGCTGTTTGAGCATAAACAACATCTGCACAGTTACAACGCTCAAAGTTCAAAGCAAAGGGAGATATTTGGTTTTAAGAACTACAACAAACGGCTGGGAGAGACTACACAACATTCCTCCCGGGTTAGTGACATCACAAACCCTAAAATTTACATAAACCCCACCCCCTGAACAAGATTTATAGATTATCAAGACAGAATATGCTAATCAATATGCTAAGTTCATCAACTAACCATTCAGAAATGTCCTGTTGCTTCTACATGTTGTCACTTCTTCTTGAGTCTCTTCATCATTGTCTGAATCCGGTTTGAACATAAAAGGCTAAAGGTTTTCGAAATGTTCAGTGCATGTGTGTGTGAGGTAAAAGGACACAAGCTCTTGTAGCTCCGCCCCCTGTGCCGGGAGAAGCAGCTCATTTGCATTTAAAGGGACAGACACAAAAACTGTGTGTTTTTGCTCACCCTCAAAAATTTTAACATGCTATATAAAAATATCTGTGGGGTATTTTGAGCTAAAACTTCACACACACACTCTGGGGACATCAGAGACTTATTTTACAGGCTTTGGTTTGTCCACTCCTACTGTGCTGTAGTGAGGAGAGACGGCTATTTCATCCGCTCTGGTCAGTGTGGTCATCTGATCATATGTCTCTGTAACAGTAAACCTCGTATAGGCGATCAAATGGATTGATTACTAGAACGTCACCGCTGGCGCCACACCATACATTACCACGACCATGTCATGATGATACGTCAATAACAGCATCGTATTTTTATTAACAACTGGCCATCCACGGTTCATTATTTCTCATCGTTTCAGTTCATAGTGAAATATTAGTTTGACTTATATCATAATTGACCGTTCGCAAAGACCCGCCCCCTTTAGTTACTGTTGCCACATCATGTTCTCACGCAGTGAAAAATACATCGCGGAGCAAAGAGACTGACAACACGCCCACAGACAGGACAGACCAGCTTACTTTTGATGTGAAACAAAGTCTCAACTTTCAAATTTGGTCATTTTTAAAGACATTTAAACAATAAATACCATTTTGTGGCTCTTTAATGTGTTGTAACAGATCGCTGCCTCAGTTAAAGCTCCTCGTGAACCGATCATCTCAAATAAACATGAATGAACATCAGAAGGAATGTTGTTTCAAACGTGGAAAGACGTCAGTACACAGTTCAAATTCACCGACGTTAATCTACTAACTCTCCTGACTGCTTTGTCGCAATTAAGACAGAGCCCTGAGATATAAAGTCAGAATTGCGTGATGTAAAGTTGCAATTGTGTGTTATAAAGTCAGAATTGTGAGAAAAATGACAAAAATTTACGAAAATGCCGATTTGGCAGATTATGATTGGTCAGATCGCCTGTCAATCAAACTCCCTACGAAGGGTGAATTTACACCCAGCAAAGAGCGCATATGATGGCCTACCTTGTATTGTTCTCTTGAAGAAGGCCTTGCAGGCTTCGCAGGAGGCCACGCCGTAGTGATACCCGGACGCGATGTCTCCGCACACCAGGCACAGGCGTTTAGGGATGGAGTTGAGCATGTACTCGCACTTGATGGAGGCGGGGTCGTCGAGCAGCGAGCTGGAACAGTCCTCGTAGCGCTTTCGGCAGGCGCTCCCCCCCGCGCCCAGCGGCCCGCCCGCCGTGAACATGGGCGGAGAGTCCAGGCCGTTGGAGTGGCTGTTGATGGCGCTGGCGTAGCCGCCGCTAGCGTCCGAGTGCGCGCCGGGACTGGGGTGGCTCGCCGTGTCCACCAGAGACGACGGACTGGAGGGCTCAGTCTTAATGTAGGAGCCACAGCTGGACGTCATGTGCCGCTCCTCAGCGGCCATCCTGGTCAGCAGCCTGGAGGACACACACACACACACACACACACGTGAGAGGGGGACGGCCAGCGAGCAAAAACACAAGTGTGACGCCAATTTCAGTAAACAAGTCGTCAGCAGTGACACAACAAAATCCAATTCATAGCGTGCCCAGACAGCAACATAGTGTCGGCCCAGATCCGGCCCACATCCGGGCCGTGTCAATCCACGTGAACCAACACTATGTCGCTGCATTCATAAGAATAGGGCTGGGGTGCGTTTCCCGAAAGCATCAATAAGCCAACTATGGTCGCAAGTTCTGTCGTTATCAGCAGTTTAATGAGTCGGTGTTTCCCCAAACATTCGCAAACAGCATCTCAGAGTTGTGTGTTTGGAGCGACAGCATCGATCTGTGTTTAGAAGAAGAGTTTCTAGATTGCATGACATGTAAATCCTCATCTTGAGCCAAATAAGCAAGCTGACATTCAGTGCAATCTACAGTATATCTTTAACTAGAATATATACAAATGTCATTTACGTCTTTTAGTTTGTCAAGAGATTTAAAGCACCGTTTTTGAAGAGTGTGCATGTGTGAACGTGATCTAGTGCGTAAGAACGAGCCTATGATTGAATCTGGAAATAAAGCAAAATAACAATAATAATAGAGAAAAATGATAAATATTCCTCAGATGCCGTGTCTGTAATTTATATCAAAACATCTAGAATTAATTTGATTTTAAAGAGATTCATTAAAAGAAGTTATTACTCCACCACGTAATAACATCATTAACCAGCGTGGTTGAACGACACATTTGTGACAATTATGATTTGGGAAACAGTCGAGACTAGCTAGTTGATTTATTCAACGATGTATCGTACTATGGTAATTAAGCAGTGAGTTACGGCGGTGTACGGGAAACAGACCCGTGAACGAAGATGGTTAAATGGGATTATTTTGGCACTATAATGATCCCAGACAGCAATATAGTGTTGGCCCACATCTGGTACGTGTGGAGTCCATGTGTTAAATAAAGGTGACATGACTGTCCGGGCACTCTCTAATTCTAAGTTCACACCACAACTATAACAATAGAGGAGCGAATCCCTTTCAGAATTTTTTTTTTTCCAGGTGATGAACGATTAAAACACAGACAGCCAATCAGAGTCAGAAATTAAAGAGCTCATGCATTTAAAGTGGCAGACGACAAAACTTGAATGCACTTATAATAAAAAACAGAACGATATTGTGCGTTGTTGTGGACGCTAATCCTGTTATTTTCATCTTTACCGTTATTATTCATTGTGTGAAGGGCCTTTAATAGGGATGCACGATATATCGGCCACCATATCAGTATCGACCGATATATGTAACATTTTTATGTTATCGTTATCGGCCCGATAATACAACTTGCCCGATATATTAAAGCCGATAAATAATGTATTATTTGCTTCAGCTGAGACACTTCAGGTGCGCACTGTTCAAAATGAGGGTTTTTAACTGCTTGAAATATGATTGAAATCACTTAAAAAAAAGAAAATACAGTAAAGTGCAACATGTGCAGCGCAAGTCTGTCATATCGGCTACACAACATTATAATGAGAACATTGTAATTGTGTGTTTGGGACGTGGATTTTAATGGTGAGACTTTTGTTTTTGTAATCAGGCTCTCAAAACTTATATAAAGATTTGGATTTAGATTCATCAGCCAATATATCGGTTATCGGCTTTCAAATATAAAGAATTATCGGTATCGGCCAAAAGTTCTGTATCGGTGCATGCCTAGCCTTTAATCATAACTGTTGTCATTTTAGAAATTTATTTTTATATTATTACACTTTCACGTAAGCATGAATCAAGAGAATGTCAATTCATATGCAGGGTTTATTGTCTAGTTTCCTGATTTATTATATTTATCATATACATTTGATAAGTATAATATATGATAAAAAAAAATATTAACACAGATTTACTCTCCAAATTATGAAAACTGCAAAAAGCTTTTTTCAAAAGACAAAACAGTGACTAATATTAATTCCAATAATTTCAAAATATGTTTTTCTGGTTGCACTTGCATGCTCTTACAGTGTTTTTACATCAGAAAATACTGGGTAATATAAGGCCACTACATGGGTTTAGGGCTAGTAGTTATTACTGTAATTACTGTAATAAGTATGTAGTATGTGCATGCGAAACAGGACTGTAAAATAGTGCTACAGCTTTTTCTATTATAAGAGATTTACTGTATTCAGCAACAACAATCTCAAACATTATAGTTGAACTCTTGATATCTGATAAGCATATATAGGTATGTCACCAATGCAAGAGAACAGAAATGACAAATAAAAACAATATTTCCGGGATAAATAACCAGTGGGCCAATACTGCATATGAATGTTGAATTAATTGAGAAATCGTGATTGCGATTAAAATATGATTTATTGCGCAATCCTATGAAAGAATATTACTTTTGAATATGGTCCTGATTAAAAAAATAAAATAATAATCTGCATAAAATTTTAATTTGAGGAAAACATAAAGCGTTATCAGCTAATGAAGATGATGAATAGAGAGCGGTCAAACTGCTGCTGTCGTTCAGTGAATAACATGACCACAGGCATCTCATATCAAGACAAATACTAATATTTCTCTTCATGTTTTATAGATGTTAGGAAAGTTGTAGCAAATCAAATCAGTCCAATACTAGGACAAACGGCACAACAATATCAGAGAACAGCTGCAGAAAAACCTATTATTTAAAGCCACAACAATCAGAAGCAAGTTCAGCAACACTTGAAGCCTTTACGTAGATATAGATATTTTCATAATCTGCACTGTAATGTATTACATCTTTTCATAGATAATTGTAAACAAAATTAAAATGAACAGATTCCTTGTTCGTCATGTGTTTAAATGCAGTATTTCTAAAGGTGTAACGATTATTATAACAGCATTATAATGTATTATATAACTGTGGGCTACAATTATTCATTAAAAATGCATTAAAACACTTCTATCATACATTCAGTATAAAGGCTTCAAGTGAAGTGTTCTGCAGCCACAGAAAACCTCGACTCTTACAGACAGCGTACAGGCAGCACTGGACAAACACACACACACACACACACACACACGGCCTGGTTTACTTCAGCCCGGCCTACACACACTAAACGTCACAGGGGTCACGAGGTTCATGACGGGGTCACGCACAGCTGTTTCAGGGATCATGACGGGGTCACGCACAGCTGTTTCAGGGGTCATGATGGGGTCACGCACAGCTGTTTCAGGGATCATGATGGGGTCATGATGGGGTCACACACAGCTGTGTCAGGGGTCACGACGGGGTCACACACAGCTGTTTCAGGGGGTCATGACAGGGTCATACAGCTGTTTCAGGGGTCACGACGGGGTCACACACAGCTGTTTCAGGGATCATGATGGGGTCCTGATGGGGTCACACACAGCTGTTTCAGGGATCATGATGGGGTCATGATGGGGTCACACACAGCTGTTTCAGGGGTCACGATGGGGTTGCACAGCTGTTTCAGGGGTCACGATGGGTTCACACACATCTGTTTCAGGGGTCACGACGGGGTCACACACAGCTGTTTCAGGGGTCACGACGGGGTCACACACAGCTGTTTCAGGGGTCACGACGGGGTCACACACATCTGTTTCGGGGGTCACACACAGCTGTTTCAGGGGTCACGACGGGGTCACACACAGCTGTTTCAGGGGTCACGACGGGTTCACACACATCTGTTTCAGGGGTCACGACGGGGTCACACACAGCTGTTTCAGGGGTCACGACGGGGTCACACACAGCTGTTTCAGGGGTCACGACGGGGTCACACACAGCTGTTTCAGGGGTCACAACGGGTTCACACACATCTGTTTCAGGGGTCACGACGGGGTCACACCAGCGTTAATAAACTGAAGCTTCCCTTCATCAAGTATCAAATCAAATCAAGTATATTTGTATAGCGCTTTTCACAATACAGATTGTATCAAAGCAGCTTCACAGTATTAAAATAAAATAATACAACAAAGTTTGTTTCTAGTGGAATTTATTGATTGATAGAATAAAATTAAATATCCCCAAAATATCCCCTTCATCCCATACAAATCAACTCCATTATACTGACCACCAGCGCTGTTTTTATACTATATCATTGAGAGTTTATAAATATTTTGAATAATTATTTTTATTTTAAAATATAATATGTAAATGTACTATAAATATAAAATAGAAATATAATTATTTTTTACTTTTATTTTTTTTAAATAAATTCATAATAAAAGTTTTCTTTAGCTTTACCTTTGTTTAACATGTAATAACTCCATATGACAGATTCTTATATGTACGTGAAATAATCAGTATGTATTACTTTTAGTATCATTGAGATACTATTATAAATTTTATATAAGTTGAATTAGTTTTACTTTTACATTTTCATTTTAGTTAAAGTTTAAGTTTTTTTTTTTGTGTGTGTCATTTTTAATATGTCTATAGTTTTTATTATTTTTTCTTTCAGTTTTAGTTTAAGTTAAATAAGCTTTACATTTAAATGTAGATAGCTGGAATAAAACAAGTATTTTTATATATTTTATTTTATTTCAGTTAAAGTTTATTTTAAGGTAACACAAATGCTCTCAATGCTTTTAGTCCTCCATTTAAAGAAGCATAAGTAAATAACAATCTGCAGATATGAACCCGAGTCGGCAGACAGCCGCTCCTCTGACTGATTTAATTGTAAATGCGAGGGTGACGCAGGGTTCAAGGTCAGGGGTCGAAGGTCACCCTTATTTTCTCGCGCTGGTTTCCCGTGGCCGTGGAGACGGGGTCAGCGTGTCAAATGAAATCTCATCGCAGCGTTTCACCGTCTCTCGTGTCATGTATATTCAGCGGTATATTCCACCTCGGGAACATCACAGAAAGGTTAACGGCTGAAATAAATAATACAAAATAGCTCCTTGTTAAAACACTGACCTTGTGGAAAACAGGCAGAGTGTATGTCAGAGAGTGTGACGGCTGTGTCCCGGACACTGATGGATATTACAGAGAAACCCCAAACTAAGAATCACGGCCAGTAAAACGCTGCAGTTGAAGTGCACGAGTGAAGAAGAGCATGCGGACTCAGATCAGACTCGCGGAGGAAGACATCTCAGAAGACAGCTAACACCGGCTGTTCATCTACCATACTTCATTTCTGGAAGAACACGCTGATTCAGTTCAGACTCCATGTGATGAAAATATTCATTGCATTAAAACAACAAAACATTATCACAATGATACGTGATTTTAATCACTGTATACATTTATAGCTAGAAAAATGTCTCAATTCTTATATGCATTGACTGTTAAATATATATATATATAAGGTAACACTTTACAGTAAGGTATCATTTGAAACCTACATTAGTTAACATGAACTATCAATGAAAAATACTTCTAAAGCATTTATTAATCTTAAAGTTAATTTCAATATTTACTGATACATTATTAAAACCAAAAGTTGCATCTGTTAATATTATTTCATGAACCACAGCTGTGTTTTTATAAACTGATGTTAACAGAGATTAATAAATACTGTAACAAATGTAATGCTCATTGTTAGTTAATACATTTACTCATGTTAACTAATGGAACCTTACCGTAAAGTGTTACCATAATTTATAATATAATAAAAATATAATAATAAATGGTAAAAAAAAAAAAGGTCACACTTTTGTTTAGGGTCCAATTCTCACTATTAACTATGACTTTTGCCTCAATAAACTCCTAATTACTGCTTATTAATAGTTAGTAAGGTAGTTGTTAAGTTTAGGTATTGTGTTATTAAGGGATGTAGAATATGATCATTAGGGGTGGGCGGTACACCGGTGTCATAGTCATCACCGGTGTGACATTGCGCCACGACATGGATTTTCTAATACCGTCAATACCGTAATAAATCAATTATGTTCCTTGAACGGCTGCATTTACATTAGGGCTGTAGTCAACCAAAGAAATGCTTAGTCGACCAAAGTCCTGTCCTGCACAACGATTAGTCGACTAAAAAAAATAAAAATAAAAAATAAAAAAAAGACGCGATGTTTTGCATTTTGATTGAACATTTATTAAACAATTGTCAGAGCATTTATAAAACAACAACGAAAAAACGTTTTTGTTTTTGTTTTATTGACACCTGGGATCCCCCGCGAAACGGTTCTCATTCGCGCTTGAATAAGGCCGGCGACACACTGGCTGCTGGTGTGAGAGTCTCAGCTGCGTTGGGTGTCTGTTTATATTTCGGCTCCCATGTTAAAAGGTTGGAGTTTGCACACTGCCTGCGTGAGACACGCGTCTCAGGCGCGGCTCGAGCCACGCGGAAAACGCGTGCATGCTAGAAATAGAACCGACGCCTGAGTGTTCCTGCAACAAGAGTGTTCTCTGGCTAGAGCGCAGAACAGCGGAGTTTGTATGAACCGAAGTGCATGCCTGAGCTTGTATTGCTGCTGTTGCTTTGACATTGTGGAAAATAGAATAAACAAAATGTATTAGACTTTTTACCCGTTATTATCAATCTAAATTAATCTCGTTTTTAATTTAGGCAAACTTAATTTCGTTTTTTCTTTATTTAAATTTCGTTTTTCTTTATTTAAATTTTGTTTTTTCTTTATTTAAATTTCGTATTTCTTTATTTAAATTCCGTTTTTCTTTATTTAAATTTCATTTTTTCTGTATTTAAATTTCGTTTTTTTCTTTATTTAAATTTCGTTTTTCTTTATTTAAATTTCGTTTTTTCTTTATTTAAATTTAGTTTTTCTTTAGGCCTATTTAAATTTCGTTTTTCTTTATTTAAATTTCGTTTTTCTTTATTTAAATTTCATTTTTTCTGTATTTAAATTTCGTTTTTTTCTTTATTTAAATTTCGTTTTTCTTTATTTAAATTTCGTTTTTCTTTATTTAAATCTACCCTTTACTGTGTCAGTAATTTGTTAGTCAGAAAAATATTAGACTACCTTAAAAGTATTGCTTAATTGACAGACTGTGTGCGTTTTATATCACTAGTGCAGTGTCCGTTCTCGGAGAATATAGCCGCCCTGCTCGCGTGAGGTGCGCCGCTTCCCGCTCGCGCTGTTCTGTAGTTTACTATTAATTCTGAACGTGTCGCGTCTCGCGTGTCTGTCTATATTGCACCAAATGCGACACTGCACTCCCTTGTGAAGTCGATTGGATGAACGGTTCTCGAAATAATCAAAATGCAAACGGACAGACAGACACATAGAGATTACTACCTATATTCTTTACTGAGCGCAGAGCAGCAGTGCAGCCAGCCACAGGTGCGGTTCCCGAGTGTTCTACGTGGTGCGCTAAACTGTGGCGCTGTTACAAAATAGCCTAAATTAAAGCATTTAAAGTTGTGGATAAAACATAGGCTAATTATATTTAGAATACAGTAATATATAACTGCTTATAAAGGAATAAATATCAAGGAGTAAATCAATGAAAATTTCTTTATTGGTGAAAAAAAAAAGTTATACCGTGATATTATACCGTCACCGTTCAAAAGATGAAAAATACCGTGATATTAATTTTAGGTCATATCGCCCACCCCGATAAATACTAATAAACAGCCAAAATAGCTGATATACTAGTAATATGCAACTAGTTAATAGTGAGAACTGGACCCTAAACGAAGTGTTACCAAAAATATTCAAGTTATTATTTTCTCAATATTTTCCCAGTTGACAGTTGTGTCAAAAACTGTGTTTTGCAGTCGTGAACAACACTGATGTTGATGATCAAACGCTTGCAGACAGTAGAGATGAAGCCGACATTATATTATCTGTTTGTTTAATCGCTTAAGAACAAATTTCCTCTTTACAAGGACGGCCTGCAGGAGAAACTCCAGCTGGAGACGAGAGTTCTGTGTTGAATCATAAGCAGATAAACGCACACGCACCTTTCTGCACATTCATTTCATTTATTAACAGCCATATATTAGAAACAGTGGCATTCAGGGCAATTCCATTTAGGCTTTATTCAGAAACTTCAAGGGGAGCTTAACCCCGGGTCAAAGGTCACGGTGAAGGGGACACTTAGCATAATTGCATACATGTCTGAATGGCTCTATGTTCATATATAAAGCATGCGCTCAGCAGAATCTCTCCAGCAGAGAACCACCATAGACGCTCCTGGTCTGATATTTCACTAAATATGACTGTTCATAAACATGAATGACTCGGGCTCAGTTTCCAAATCCATGTAACAATTGCAAATCTTTAAAGATTCCATAAACGATAAACCAAACCATCAAACGCCTTCCTTGTTAGTTCATGTAAAAAAATAAAACTTACTGTAAAGTGTTTTTTTTTTGCATTTTAAATTTGTTTTTAAGAGTTCATTTCCAACGATTCAGTGAGTCATTAGACCGAGTTCTGATTCATGAGCGTTTTTGACTGATTCATTAAAGGAATCATTCTTTGGTGAATCGCTCTACTCAGGCCGTGTTTATTGATTTATAGCCTTCGTATTATTGTGTGCGGTTCAGTCTTTCTCATCACATTGAACTCCAATTAAACCAAATACATATAATAAACCTTACTTTAAGTTGTTATACTTCTTCCTTTTCTTTTTTTTTGGTGGGGGGGGGGGGGATTTTACATTTGTTTTTAAGAGTTCATTTCCAACGATTCAGTGAGTCATTAGACCGAGTTCTGATTCATGAGAGTTTTTGACTGATTCATTAAAGGAATCATTCTTTGGTGAATCGCTCTACTCAGGCCGTGTTTATTGTGTGCACAATAATCGATTTATAGCCTTTGTATTATTGTGTGCGGTTCAGTCTTTCTCATCACATTGAACTCCAATTAAACCAAATACATATAATAAACCTTACTTTAAGTTGTTATACTTCTTTCTTTCTTTTTTCTTTTTTTTGCGTTTTAAATTTGTTTTTAAGAGTTCATTTCCAACAATTCCATGAGTCATTAGACCGAGTTCTGATTCACGAGAGTTTTTGACTGATTCATTAAAGGAATCATTCTTTGGTGAATCATTCTACTCAGGCCGTGTTTATTGATTTATAGCCTTCGTATTATTTTGTGCGGTTCAGTCTTTCTCTCTCATCACACTGAACTCCAATAAAGCCAATTGTTGTTGAGCGGATTCATAACGCTGCAGAAACCTCGATTCGACCAGAAAACACTCGATTCGGGTTCGTTTCTGCATTAGAACCAGTGAAAACTATAATTGAATTTGATGATTTCGCTGTAATGCTGATGTTGATATCCGTCAGCTTCTGCCCACGAGGACCCGCTCATTCCTCGGGATGATCCCGCTCACGTCTGCTTTTGTTCCCGCTGAACCCATTTAAATTCATGCTGAGCATCATGTCCAGTTTGGGTGTAATCTGATCATCTGATTCCAGCGGGTCGCTCATACTAACAGAATTTCATCCGCTGTAATATAATTGCACTCGGGCCACAGCGCTGGACTCGCCTGAAGATCTCGCAGAGGAGCCGGAGTTTACCAGAGTGCTGTTACACACCTGAGAGAGAGAGAGATGAACGCAGAGATCTGCTCAACAATAATCACTCTGGGGTGTGTGTCCCGTACAGCGACGTAACTCGCTGCTTAATTACCACAGTACGACGCATCGTTGAAGAAATCAACTAGCTAGTCTCGACTGTTTCCCGAAACCGTATTATCGCAAATGTGGTTAATGATGTCACACAGGTGTTACCTAGAGCGGGAAAGACACCATGAAATCAAAATGGACAATTTTTATGATTTTATGGAATATTGTAGGATTTATCGTGAATGATTTATCGGTGTACATCATTATTGTGTTAATAATCTTAACTCAGAATAAGTTGCTCCTTGCAGCATCTCTTCTCTTCTCTGATGACGAGGGCGGGGCTATAACCTGTCACTCACAGGAGATCAGCCAATAGCAAACCACAACCAGCCAATCAATTCCCCACAGACACAATCAAGCCCCGCCCACATCTGTTCTTGTTCCAGAAGCGTTTCACTCGATATACGGCAAATAAGGTTACTGTAATACACCTATTTGAACGTCCAAACAATTTCTATAAGTATATGTGGATTTATACCATACACACATATTACTCAGACCTACCCTGAAAACTTTGGGTTTACTTGAAAAATGCTAAAAATAAAATAAAATAATTTCTAGTAAATAATGACAAAGAATTGGCAAGTAACACTTTCAATTAAACATGAAATTTTAAGTTACACTGAAACTCTAAAAGAATATTTCTTGAAAAACATACTATAATAATCTTTATTTTTTTTAATTATAAAAAAGGTTTGTAGATATAAAGTAGTAAATATAGATTATTGGAGTATGTTTTACAAGAAAATGCTATTTCAAAATTTCTGAAATTCTGAAAAACATTTAATTCAATGTTACTTGCTGTTTCTTTAATAACTTGTGAAATTTACTAGAAATTTCTGAGTAAAATGTGTTATTT
>CM040836.1:3165000-3170000 GCA_022828995.1 Vimba vimba
TTAAAATGAAGTGCAGCTGAAATCTAGTTAAAAAAACATGACATGTTTAACGGTTTGTTTTAATTATGTTTACCTACATGCACTAATATCATAATGCATAATAATGTGCAAGTAGAGCATTTTTATTTTTAGCTTTCCTCGCTGACAATTCTGAGATCGTCTTACAGTGACGACACAGACCACAGGCTGGATCAGTGTATTAGAGCAGTGAAGAGAACGAGAGGAGTGTAACACTCTCCAGAAAACACACTCCAACGGTTCGTCTGAGGCAGTGTGAGGAATGAGACTAAAACACCCTTCAGTTACACTCTCCACACGTGCCAAACACACTCCGGACACATCACTAACACTTTACTTTACAGTGTCCTTCTTACACATGCCACACGTGTTACCGTAGTAATAACAGTAAATTATGCATAATTACATGCAAATAACCCTCGACCTAATCCTATTCATAACCCTATAGTAAGTACATGTAGTTAATTATATTATTCAGTACTTAAATGTAGAATTATACCGTAACAGTGACAAAAGTAAACAAAATATGTAATATTTCAAATTATTTTCAGTTTTAACTTATTAAAGGGGTTATTTAATTTTAGTTATTATAGCCACTATATATGACATGTCTTTACTATTTTCCGGCATTTAAATGAATCATTTGATTCAGTGCACTTATTGTGCATTGTACTTGTATTTTAAAAAAGTAATTCATGTCTGTAATTATAATTACACTGTTTAACCTGTACTAACCTGACCCGTACACACCTCAATACAAGCACAAGTGTTTACAGTACAACAGCAACACAATAAGCAGAACAATATTTTGTTACACTTTATTTTAAGGTGTCATTGTTACAGTGTAATTATATATTTAAATCCTATATTAATTAACTACATGTGCTTACTATAGGGTTAGGGTAGGATTTGGTTGAGGGTTAATTGCATGTAATTATGCATAATTTACTGTTATTACTATGGTAAGTACAAGTAACATATGTAACAAGGACACTGTAAAATAAAGTGTAACCAAACATTTTTTATGTAAGTACATAACAGTAAAGACAGCTAATATAAAGTGTGAGCCTGTTTTAAATGAACAGCGCACTCACTCCTCTCTGTAAACTGCTACTGTACTTCACTGTAAAGCCTGATCAAGCTTTGCACAGAACCAGCAGCTGAACATGTGCATGACAGATATTAATATTCCAGTCTAATTACACCGTCCAGCAATCAATACGTGTGTCGTGCGCTTACTGTACATACTGTACCTACGACGTACTTATAATACATTCCAGGAAATTCAGTGCAGATCATGTGTGATGAACACACACACACTGACAGCAGATGATGAGATTATCAAAGAAAAGCCAGCTTTACTACGAGCATTACGAGCGTGGAAACTCATGGATTGTGTGTGACGAACTCTCAGGTCTGAGTCTCACCTTCACCAATTCACACACACACACACACACACACACACACACACACCCCAGCGCTGGATAATACTGGACCAAGATATTCACACTGAATTCAAACACACACACCAATCAACAGAGTATGGAGCCACAGCACCTGCGGCAGTGAAAGAAAAGAAAGAAAAAGATATCTATCTATCTATCTATCTATCTATCTATCTATCTATCTATCTATCTATATCTATATCTATATATATATATATCTATATATATATATAGATAGATATAATATTGATATAATATCGGCCAAATATTGTCCTATCCTAACACACCATACATCAATGTGTGTGTGTATGTGTGTGTGTGTGTGTGTGTGTGTGTGTGTGTGTGTGTGTGTGTGTGTGTGTGTGTATTTATATAGAAAGGAATAAATTACTTGATAAAACAAATATAATTCATGTTTATATAAATGTGCTCCTGAATTTATTATTGTATTACTTTCATCCGTCACTTATTATTATTTTCTGTAATTATTTTTACATTTATTTTTATTTATTTAAACTTGTATTTATTTATTTATTCTTTCATTTTTTATATTTATTTATTTAATTAAAAATTATTAAAAATTATTTAATAATAAATACAGAAAATAATTAATTTAAATAAAAATGTTTTTTTTTTTTTTTTTTTTTTATCAGGATTAAATGCAGGAAAAATGATTTATATTTGTTTTATCAAGTCATTTATCCCTATGTATGTATGTATGTATTTATATATTTAAATTTAATTTAATTAAATTAAATTAAATTTCTGTAGGTTTGGGCCTCCAGAGAAGAGTGGACTCATGAAACTGTATGGTTGGAATAGAAAAATAAATGATCTAATCAACTTTTCATATCTTTGGATTTGATGTCAAATGTTGTGTGTGGAAGTAAACTGAACTGTGTTTTGACACACTTGCTAATATTAGACACATGTCGACATGGACAGGCTAATAAACAACCGCACTTCTGTAGCACTTTATTTTACAGTCTTGTTCCTCATGTACAAATAATGTTTACTTATAATAATTACAATAAGTGGGTAATAACTACTAACCCTAAACCCATGTAGTGGCCTTATATTACCCAGTACTTTCTTAGGCAAGAACACTGTAAGTGCTCGTACTGTAAAATACTCGTACTTGTTTTCCAGTGTAAAACCAAAACCATTTCAAAAAGCACTGATCTAAAACACTCATTCATCTATTTACACTCTTGTTTGCTGCTTGTCAATACTGTAAGTGAACATCACTGAATATTCTTCCTTGAACTGACACATGGATTGACTAACAGACCAAGATAACAATATTAAAGATGAAGTATGTCA
This sequence comes from Vimba vimba, assembly GCA_022828995.1. Taxonomy (NCBI): domain Eukaryota; kingdom Metazoa; phylum Chordata; class Actinopteri; order Cypriniformes; family Leuciscidae; genus Vimba; species Vimba vimba. The sequence continues at coordinate 3,167,787 of CM040836.1, forward strand.
TTTCTGTGCCAAACTGAATTGCAAAACTCACAGAAGGTTTACAGGAACACACTCAAACACTCGAGCCCCGCCCCTAAACTCACGTGATTGGCTGAGTCAGAAGCTGACACAAACACACAGATCAATGTTTGTCACAGTGTCTCACACACTACCAATGCCATTAAACTGACACACCAGAAACTATTCGAACATAAACTACCATTCAAAAGTTTGGGGTCAGTACATTTAAATACATATTTACATCATGAGAAATGTTTCTTGAGCATCAAATCATCATTTTACAGTAGAGTGATTTCTGAAGGATCATGTGACACTGAAGACTGGAGTAATGATGCTGAAAATACAGCTTTGATCACAGGAATAAATTACACTTTACTGTATATTCACATAGAAAACAGCTGATTTACATTGCAATAATATTTCACAGTTTTTACTGTATTTTTGATCAAATAAATGCAGGCTTGGAGAGCAGAAGAGACTTCTTTGATAAATCATACTGACCTCAAGGTTTTGATTGGTAAGAAAATGCTTTACTTTTGTTTAATTATTAGTTCTGCATGCAAACCAAACTCAACGGGACAGAAGAACACACACGTCGAGCGTGACGACATCACTTCCTCCTAACCCCCCCCAGCGTCGAGTGTGACGACATCACTTCCTCCTAACCCCCCCCAGCGTCGAGTGTGACGACATCACTTCCTCCTAACCCCCCCCAGCGTCGAGTGTGACGACATCACTTCCTCCTAACCCCCCCCAGCGTCGAGTGTGACGACATCACTTCCTCCTAAACCCCCCGCAGCATCGAGCATGACGACATCACTTCCTCCTAACCCCCCCAGCGTCGAGCGTGATGACATCACTTCCTCCTAAACCCCCCCAGCGTCGAGCGTGATGACATCACTTCCTCCTAACCCCCCCAGCGTCGAGCATGATGACATCACTTCCTCCTAAACCCCCCCCAGCGTCGAGTGTGACGACATCACTTCCTCCTAAACCCCCCAGCGTCGAGCGTGATGACATCACTTCCTCCTAACCCCCCCAGCGTCGAGCGTGATGACATCACTTCCTCCTAACCCCCCCCAGCGTCGAGTGTGACGACATCACTTCCTCCTAAACCCCCCCAGCGTCGAGCATGATGACATCACTTCCTCCTAAACCCCCCCAGCATCGAGCGTGATGACATCACTTCCTCCTAACCACCCCCCAGCGTCGAGCGTGACGACATCACTTCCTCCTAAACCCCCCCCAGCGTCGAGCGTGATGACATCACTTCCTCCTAAACCCCCCAGCGTCGAGCGTGATGACATCACTTCCTCCTAACCCCCCCAGCGTCGAGCGTGATGACATCACTTCCTCCTAACCCCCCCCAGCGTCGAGTGTGACGACATCACTTCCTCCTAAACCCCCCCAGCGTCGAGCATGATGACATCACTTCCTCCTAAACCCCCCCAGCATCGAGCGTGATGACATCACTTCCTCCTAACCACCCCCCAGCGTCGAGCGTGACGACATCACTTCCTCCTAAACCCCCCCAGCATCGAGCGTGATGACATCACTTCCTCCTAACCACCCCCCAGCGTCGAGCGTGACGACATCACTTCCTCCTAAACCCCCCCCAGCGTCGAGCGTAATGACATCACTTCCTCCTAACCCCCCCAGCGTTGAGCGTGACTCAGTTCGACTGTCAGCTGGAATCAGAGCTGCAATGGTGACAGACCGTTTCAATATTGATTTCATAAATAAACAGAGCTAACCATCGATCCTAATGTTATTTTGCATTTCAATTACTGCTCAGAAACATAACCTTCAAACGACTGGCCGCTCAATACCAATAGCATTCCCTGATAAACGCCCGCGCATAAACGTGTGTTCGGCCTCACGCCTCTCTCTCTCTCTCTCTCTCTCTCTCTCTCTCTCTCTCTCACACACACACGAGTGTAAATTAGCGGACTTAGCATTTTCCCGCACAACATTTGATTAGCGAGCACATCAGGACGCGCCGCTGGGATGGTTTACTCTGCGACTGATGCCGATACGGGTGGAGGATGTGAGAGGCATGTCTGCATGCCAACAGGGGTATTATACTTAATTCCAAAACCATAAAATAAAATGAACATTTACTGAATAAAAAAAATAAAAAAATTGTTACCAAATTAGATGCCAAGGCAAAATTTCTAATTTTCAAATTTCTAAAATAAATACAACTAAAACTGA
>CM040836.1:3172500-3265000 GCA_022828995.1 Vimba vimba
AAAACATGCTGGGTTGTTTCAACTCATGTTTGGGTCAAATATAGACAAACCCAACCGTTGGTTTGAAATTTTTAATACAATTTTTCAACCGTTGGATTTGTCCATATTTGACCCAAACAAGAGTTGAAACAACCCAGCATTGTTTAGAGTGCAGACGCAACTAAAGAACTTCATGAGTGTAACATGTCCTACACTTGTTATAATGGAGATTCATTGCCTGACTAACCCAGAAAACAGGCTGTTTAGAGAGAGTTAGAGAGTGTGTATCAGGGTTAAACGCGCTCGCATCACAACAGACGCTCAGCAGAGCATGTGTGGAGAATACACACACACACACGCTCAGAAACGTGAAACATTATATGGCGTGTTTGCTTTAATAAAAGCACGGTTCTGAAAGCGAACGGCTCATTTTGGCCAAAGGTCAGCTGGACTGGCCAGAGAATCGAAACCCTCCCCGAGCTCATGAATATGTGGGCTGACCACAGCCATGGATCTGTGTGAGTAATGTTTTCTGAAACCAAATTACTGTAAGCTGATCCCATCTGGATAGTGTGAGAGCCGGCCGCTTTGGTTACTCGCGATAGCATCTCCTCACAGACAGCAAAAATCTGATTAACCCAACAGCACTGAAACACTTGCTCAAAGAGCGCACCGCTTTTAACTTAAGATGCACTAATGCAATTCCCAAAGCTGCTTTTTCCTCAACCTAATGAGATAAAAACGGAGGGAAGGAAACGCGAGAGAGATACGCGCTTTCTGTGCTCGATTCGCCAACTCGGTAATGAAGTCAAACAATTGTTCAATTGAATTTGTCCTGCAGTGCTTATGCATAGAGACATAATCCTGTCATCCCTGCGAAGAACACACACCGCGAGCGAGAGGAGAGCCGAGGCCGGGACCGGAGAGATCGAGGAGAGGCGGTCTCTGCTCCGGCTCGGATCGAATATCCCAGATGAGTGAAGAAGAAGAAGAAGAAGAAGACGTCAAAGATCTTCAACTTCCCTGCGTTTACCAGTGGACCCAGTGCATCTGAGGTCAGGCGTGTTCAATCCCATCAGCCCCGGCGTCACACACCCTTCAAGCTCAGCTTAAACACTGACTAAACTGGAAAACACACTTCATTTTATTCAATCACTTCCATTACAATTTGTGGAAAAATATTTTAGACCGGCAAAAACTGAATAAAGCTGATTTTTTCAATTAAAAACGAATAAATGTACAGATGCACAGTCCAATCCCTAAAACATGTGAATAAATTAAATAATGTTGTTTTTTTTTTATTAAAAATGAATAAATGTACAGATGCACAGTTCCATGCTATCACTCTACATTAATATTACATCTATGATGTAACTGCAAATGTGTGATCATTTTTAATGTCTAATAATAAAAAGGGCTATTTATTGTTTTTCAATGCAATAATAATTATGTAATATAATCACTGTATTAATTTGATTGTATTGTATTATAATAATTATGATACGATCAAATAATTTGTTAGAACAGACTAACAGATACAGTGATAAAAGTGTAACATGATGGTGTTTTAGACGCATGTTTAGATTTTAAAAATCACTAAAACATTTAACAAACTCTTAATAATAAGATAATAAATCGGGCTTTAGTTTTCAGCATCAGACTATTTATGATTCGTAATTTTAGTAGAGATAGAATATTTTGTGTCACCCTAAATTAAAATATGCATTTTAAATATAACCCGAACACAAAGGTGTTATTATGTGAGAGTAGAAATGCATGAACTGTACTGAACCTTTGTAATCCGTCTGAGTGTAAAACGACAAAGCAGCTTAAAATATGTGTTTAAGACACTTGACTTGAGTGTAATCTAGCCTATTTTACCCCAAACACACACACACACACACACAGTTTGAATTCGACCCATTTCTTTATGTGAGAGAGCAGCTGATGTGACATGTTACTGAAGAGTAAACGAACAAATCCATATCCAAAAAATCCATCAGTGGAGTTAGTGCACATTACGCTCAATGCTGATTTTTATGACAACCCAAACACAAGCTGAGACTGAGTTCACTGTCTCAAAAGCCCTGTGTAAATGCGACACACTGTACGCAACGTTTCTGTTTCATAAAGTGCCAATTTAAGATGTGGCTCGGGACAATTTGGAGAAAACGTGTTGAAACCAAAAATATAAAAAGACTATGAAAAGGCAAAGCAACTTGATTTCTGTGGAAAATAGGAGTAAGAGACGACTCCTGTAAGTGTCCACTTCCCAGTCTATGTAGAGCGAGTGCATTATTCCAGATCTCAGATCTCAGACGGCCCCGGGACAGCAGGAGTCCTCCGGGGACGCTCAAAAACACCCTTCTCCACCGCGGCTTCTCTCGCTCACTCACTTCAGCTAATACACAAACATCCGCGCGGCAGAGCCCGAGACACTTGTGTTCAAACACACACAAATCAAGGCATTAGAAGAGCGTCCCACTGCAACACACACACACACAATCTAAGCAAAACGAGAAAAGTGTCTGGATCTGAAACATGCGTGTGAAAGAGAAGATGCAAGCGTGAAGTTCAGGAAACTGAGAAGCAAACACAGGAGTTAGTGCGTGAGAGAGAGAAGATGACCTACTGGTTATGATAGCTGAGAGGATCAGGGATGCAAAGTTCGGAAATGTCCATCAGCCCAGTGTTATCATTCCAGGAGGAAGAGAAGAAGAGAAGCGGATACACCGGACACTCGCTCTCCCCGTACACACCAGCGAACACCTTCAGGAAAGTTGAGGTGGAGAGACCCTCCAGCAGTGCAGCCCACCGACTCAGGTACGCATGTGTGTGTGTGTGTGTGCGTGTGTGTGTGTGTGTGTGTGTGTGTGTGAGTGGGGGGGAGGGGGTCTGCTCAGATCAGGGTGAAGCGGAGAGAGAGAGAGCGAGAGCGAGCGCTACGGTGAGTGTGTGTGAGGCAGAATGAGTGTGTGCACGCTCAGTGTCGGTCTCTTTAAGACTGAAGAGCTTGATGAATATGGAACAGCTGCTGTTGGCTGATGCCTCAGAGGGGGCGGGGCTTAGCACGCTGAGGGGGCGGGGCCACCGGGAGGGGGAGGGGGGAGTGAGCAGGGGGAGGGGCTGTGTGCTGAAATACTCCCACAGATGATCACACACACACACACACACACACACACACAACAGACTCAAGCAAATACTATATAACAGCACAAAAACTAATTATTTGTTCCTATACGACGAGGAAAACCTGGATTATTATATATTACTATTTTTGGGTTACACTTTATTTTAATGTTCCTGTGTTACAGCGTAATTATGCATTTAAGTACTGTGTAATAATAATTAAATACATGCACTAATAATTAATTATAATAAATAATTATTTATAAATAAATACACACACAGATGATCACACACACACACACACACACACACACACACACACACACACACACACACACACACACACACTCACACACAAAACAGACTCGAGCAAATACTAAATAACAGCTTATTCTTTTAATGTGAGGAGGAAAACCTTGATTATTATATATTATTATTTTGGGTAACACTTTATTTTACAGTGTCATTGTTACATATGTTACATGTAGTTACTAGAGTAATAACTATAAACTGTGCCTAATTAGCAAACTCTAATCCTATCCTATAGTAAGTACATGTAGTCTCTTAATATTAATCAGCACTTAAAATGTATAATAACAGTGTAACAAAGACACCTTAAAATAAAGTGTAACCCTTTAGATGTCATTGTTACAGAGTAATTATGCATGTAAGTACTGTTTATAATAATTAAATTCATGCACTTGCTATAGGGTTAGGACTGGGGTTTGGTTGAAGGTTAGTTGCGTGTAATTATACAGTAACAACATGTAACAAGGACACCGTAGAATAAAGTGTTACCTTGTTTTGTTTATTTTACACATAAGAACCAGATTGTAAAGAGAGTTTGAGTAATCTGCGCTCATCCACTGGTGTTCCCTGTGAAATGTTCTACAAAAGCATGTGTTAATTAACTATTAATATGTAAGTGCTTTTAGATGCAAATGTGGCAAAACTTATATTTTACTTTTGATGCATTTGTTTTATTATTTTATATTATATTAAATTATATGTTAACTGCAAGTAAATTACAAATATTAGTGTGTCGGTTTAAATGATCTCTTTCATGTGGTCTCGTGAAATATTAAAAACAGGAGAGATGCATTTTACAATTCTGACATGCAGTTTTATGTTTAAGTTTTATGAAATTCTACTTGGTTCATTAAAATATCTGAGAGCAACAGTCGTATAAGTCCGAGAGTGGACACCAAGAGCAGAAAAGCTTTGGAAGAGTCTGTGTTGATCAAGCCTTGAAGAATGCAGAGAATGCTGAAGTCTCTCGCGCTTGTTCCTCGTTTTATAAGCGTGCAACGAGGAGAATCAGAAGCGAGCCGTAACAAAACCACACGCATGACAAGTGGCCGGTCTGAACAGCTGAAGCTCACTGCATTAAACACACACGGGCGGCTGAAGCATGCTGGGTAACAGGTATGCATTACACAGTAAATCACGTTGATGAATGCACATCATTCAGATGTTAAGTGAGCTGATTTGAGCATTTTTACGGCTCGACATATGATGGCACAGAGGCTCCTGGACTCGGGACGGGAACCCCGCCCTGCTCACGTTTCCATAATCAATATAAAACATCACACAATCCCTATTGATCATCACTCACGCCTCACTGCGAGCCCTGAGACGGAAAACTCCACGAATTCATCAAAAAACACAGACAAAATTCGTAAAATTAGTGTAAAACAACGACACATGTAGATGTCGTGCATCTGAACACTGTAAGAAACTGGAAAAGGCTTGGAAATCTCTGTTCCCTGTAACTAGAATAAATATCCTCATTTCTTTGACACACAGTTTAATATAAAAGTGCACATGCTTACAAATAAGCCATCGACAAAGTACTAAACTCTGACATGAGCGTAAAAACACTCGTGAGTGAATCTGCATGTGCTTTTTTTTAACTGTATCATTGATATGGAGCAGATGATTGATATCTCTGGGATTCAAGAACATACAGTCATTTAATTGAAAAACATGGAATTAAAGGTCATTCATCCACGAACCTAATCCATATGATTTGTGTAGAATCCCTCTGGAATGCTTATTAAGGTCTGGTCTTATGTTACAGAGGATTTGATATCAAACGCTGATACTGTGCTTGTGTTAAATGACGAGATATCTCTAGATTTAATTTAGCTCTACACACACCTCATATGCCTCTGCTCGTGAAAAAAAAAATTCATTTGAATCTAATTATATTGCAAAGAAAGAGTTTGATGATGTCCAAGTAAAAGCTGATTCGTATTTAGAGCATTGCAATGCAAGTTGTTTAATTTATTATCAATTATCAATGACTTTATGTATAAATCCTAAGCTTTAGTTACAGTTTGTAGTTATTATTCCCATTCTCAGATTAGTTTTGAACTCAAATTCAACATAATAAAAAGAGAAAATGCAGTAAAGCTCATCATGCGAGTGTGTTGTTTCACTGAATGAATGTATTGCTTATTTCAGCTCTTTTACTGCATTATAAATCATAGCGTTATTAAATAAGCTATACTCTTTATTCCGAGATTTTTTTAATTAAATATCTTTGTTTAAAAATGTCTGATTGCACACGTTTATCTAGACTTCTATTAATTTATACAAGCTTAACGATAATTAATGATTACAAAATAACACTAACGCATTTTTTTTTTTTTTTTTTTTTGAATTTAACTTTATTGTATGAATAACATTCCAAATGTAAATGAAGTTTTCTCAGATTAATCTCTCTTCTAAAGACAGTTTTGCAAAGTAAAACGCTCGCACAAAAACTTGAAAAAAGACCCTGATCGAACTGTAAATGTGTTGATAATAAATGAGCCTCACGCGATCAGCTGACGTGCATTTGCTGATATTCGCCGAGTAATTTGCACTGCTGTGTTATAAACATGATTAAACAAACGAAACAACGCAATACAGTAATACTTGACTGATTAGCAAAAGCAAAAATGATCAAGCTTTAATAAAAGAGAGTGAAACACAGCGGAGTGTGTGAATGGAAAGTTCCCGTTAAACAGATATAGTTGAAGAGAAAGCAGAAAGAGAAGATATTTGAGGGTGTAAATGTTCCAGAAAAGAGGAGAAGACGGGAGATATTGAGTGTACCTGCACACACACACACACGGAGCTCATCCTCAGGCGCGTGTCCATCTCCGACTGAGCGCGCGCGTTTACCGGAGCCACGCGACGCACGCGACGCTCATATATGCCGAGCTCCTCCCACTGAACCCGCGACTTCTGCAAAACATTACAACTTTAAACAGACACATAATATATAATCTTCGGGGCTGTTCGTCTAGCGCGATGGAATTATGTTGGCCAAACTTAACGTCAAATGCTCAACTCTCTTAATATGAAATATGAAATTAACCATTTTATTGGAATATTGCAGTATTTATTTTAAATTATTTAATCTTGAATTAGATTAACTTCATCTTGCAGCATCTCTTCTTGTCTCTGATGTCGAGGGCGAGGCAACCTGTCACTCACATGAGATCCACCAATAGCAAACAAACACAATCAAGCCCCGCCCACATTTGTTCTTGTTCGAGACGCGTTTCACCGCTATAGGGAAGAAAAGATAATCGCAACTTCCGTTTCATGAAGACTTTGAAGTCTTGAAACTGTTTCATAATAATGTTTGTATTTATGTAAATGTGATATAATGCTGTAGGCTACTTTTGTCGATCGTAACAAACGTTTCTTACAAACTTTGTAATCCTGACTAACTTTTGCTGAAACGCTGTCACAAATTTCCTTATGTGATTCACTGAACTCAGACTAATGTGTACATTTGGAGGGAAATGATTTATAGGATTTTGTTCAAACCCTTTTTGGGTTGCTGGGGCATGACACACTTATTGTAAACAATTATATTAGCATACGGACAGACTGGCTCGCAGGAAACTTTTATTCTACACAAGCACCTACAACAATCATAATCTACCTAGCAAACACAGAATGTTCCCCAAATATTTGTAAAAAACAATTCTTGGAAATTCTACGAGAATCATAGACTTATTTCAATGACTTTTGCATCATATTAAAAATCCTTGACCCCTGAGCTTTCTATCAGCCAGCAGTCCTGACCAGTGTGCGATGCGAAGCAGGAATGTGTGCACTAGAGCACTAGTTAGTGGTGTTTATCGGGTGGATTTCACTGATGAATAAATCAGAAGAACGTCAGAGCGTCTGGACTGAGCTGAGCTCACACTGCTGTCTGTAATAATCACGGGGTTAAATGTCACGACCAGTAGTTTTAAAGGCCTAAAATGGCAGTAAGACATTGAGGTGAATTTGCAGCTCTCTAAAAATGCTCTCTAAAAACATTGTTAAAGCTATTGTTTAGAGATTTTTATTTTTTTCATATAATGAGAACAAGAGAGACTAGCAAGCATGTGAGCAGAGTTCGTTCAGAGATATGAGAGATGTAGTATATTCATAAATCCTGTTTTAAACACCCCAAAGAATGACATCTGATGGTGAGTGTGAAACTGAGCCTGATTCCTCTGGACTCCACTAGAGGGAGTTTCACCACAACTGAAACACCAATACACAACCACTAATCACTCAAACAAGACAAGCACTTCATGAAATCTGTTTATTGTAGATTTACATCTCATTTCAAACAACTAAGCATATAAATGCAAAATAAACAAGCTTTCTACCTGCAAATGTTACATTTAAACAGATTTATTTGCAAGGTGAAGTTATGGATGAGACACTCATATGTTATAAGTGAACTAATGACTCCACAAGTGTATTTGTTTTTTAAGCAAACATTTCTATTAGTGTCTGAGAGCACTCAGAAAACCTTGCTTTAGTGACAAAAATAAATTGAAAGAAGCAAATATATAAGAAGCAAATATAACTTGCAACATGACAACAGTCTTGATTTTTTGAAAATGTTTTAAAAGAAAATACTTTTTCAGTCTTTCAACTTTCACATTTATTTCAAATTTGATTTAAAATGTTTTAATCAAATTAAATTTCACATTTAATTAAATGCATTACTTGCCGTTTCTTTGTAATTATTTGTGAAATTTACTTGCAATTTCTGAGTGAAAACCGTTGAAAAGTAAATCATACATCAAGCTTTTTATTTGAATTGTTTTAACATCATATTAAGAAAATACCTTTCCATCATCTGTTGTTAGTATGTATTGTTTCACATGCTAGACATATGTAGACTACACTGCAAATTATTGTTCTTAAAAAACGAAAGTTACCTGGCTGTCTAAAAAATTGAGTTCACTGAAAATTAAAAATTTAGTTAAGATAATGAATTTTGAGTTCATTGAAATTAAAAATTGAGTTAATAAAGGAGATTTATTTAATCAACAGAAACTCAAAATATTATGTTATCTGAACCACATTAATTATCTAAATTGATTTGACTAAAGAAAAAACATTGTGATAAGAACTCATGAAAATAATTCTTTACAGTGTAAATATATGTAAACTTCTCCAAAATCCCGAGGATGTTTCCAGAACCACAGAAGATATGAAAACACTTCAGTTAATAAACATGGATCTGCTTTTCCCATAAACCTTCATCATGTTGATCCAATACAGTTGTGCGCATCATACACTATATTTGGGGAGGCTTCCCGGGGGTCACGGGTGGTAAACAGTGTGTTCTTCTCCAAACTCCTGATATCTGCTCATTTTTCCCCGCAGCCGTAAGTGAATTACGACATCATGGCAAACCCAGTTAAAGTCACTCACGTTCAGAGTAGCAGACAGTCGAGACCCAGTGAAATATGTCCTCGAATCGGGCATTAATCTAAACTTCTGTCCCTCTGAACGTTGCATAATTCAAAACCCAAACATTTTTCTTTCCATCGCTAAACCAAATAAGACTGTGTTTTTCTGTCCGTTCCTCTCAGTCCACTCCATCCCACCAAATTTCATTTGGAAGACCCGTGCCGTGGTCCGGTTTCAGATTTACTCACTTAACAAAAATGGACAGGAGGCCGTAAGTGCTTTTTGAATCTCTGAATGGACTCTCTCTCTCTCTCTCTCTCTCTCCTCTCTCTCTCTATCTCTCTGTCTCTCTCTCTCTGTCTCTCTCTCTCTCTCTCTCTCTCTCTCTCTCTCTCTCTCTCTCTCTGGTAGTGTTTTGGAGTGTGTGTGTGTGTGTGTGTGTGAGGAGGAATGGGGGGTGGGATACTCAAGAAATGAGGATGTCTACTTCATGGGACCTGACAGAAAATCCATACACTGCAATGTTTATCATTCAGTCATTATCTCGCCGCCAAATGGAAGGACAATAATCCAATCATTTAGTCCGGCTTTACCTGAGGCTCTTTCACAGCTTTTTTTAAACAGTAAAGTGTCTAATGTGCCGATGATAGAGAGAAGAGTGTCACTTCATACATAAAATCAACTCAATAATATAGAGCAGCTGCTCTCCTCAAGTCAGGCTGATTATCATTTAATGAAAAAGGCCATTAAACTATATTTACGTAACATCTTATTGGGCGATGAATGTGTTTATGTGTTGAAAAGCCCCGGTTTGCCATCGCAGGAATGAACACATCTGAACTTTGCCTACAGAAACGTAACAGGATTGACTGTTTGTGTAATTTACACTTCTTCCTGCCAGTATAGACTTGCGCTCAAGGTCATGACACTACAAGCTGCTTAATGCTGATATTGTCATAAAAAATGAACATGTACATTAACTTCCTGAAAGGATGATGAAGAGTTACAGTAAAGACATTTATAATGTTAGAAAAGATTATATTTCAAATAAAATCTGTTCTTTTGAACTTTCTATTCATCAAAGAATCCTGAAAAATAAAACGTTTCCACAAAAATATGAAACTGTTTTCATCAATGATAATAATCATAAATGTTGATCATCAGATCCTCATATTAGAGTGATTTCTGAAGGATCATGTGACACTGAAGACTGGAGTAATGATGCAGAACATTCAGGAATAAATTACACTTTACTATATATTCACATAGAAAACAGCTTTTTAATATTGGAGTAATATTTCACAATATTACAGTTTTTACTGTATTTTTGATCAATAACTGCAGCCTTGGTGAGAAAAAACATTTACAAATACACCAACCCCAAACTTTTGAACATTAGTGTAGGTTGCGTAAAAGTTTTGCCTTTGTGTGTGTGTGTGTGTGTGTGTGTGTGTGTGTGTGTGTGTGTGTGTGTGTGTGTGTGTGTGTGTGTGTGTGTGTGTGTGTGTGCGTGTGATGGGTAGGTTTAGGGGTTGTGTGTGTGTGTGTGTGTGTGTGTGTGTGTGTGTGTGTGTGTGTGTATGTATGTATGTATGTATGTGTGTGTGTGTGTGTGTGTGAGTGTGATGGGTAGGTTTAGGGGTTGTGTGTGTGTGTGTGTGTGTGTGTGTGTGTGTGTGTGTGTGTGTGTGTGTGTGTGTGTGTGTGTGTGATGGGTAGGTTTAGGGGTTGTGTGTGTGTGTGTGTGTGTGTGTGTGTGTGTGTGTGTGTGTGTGTGTGTGTGTGTGTGTGTGTGTGTGTGTGTGTGTGTGTGTGTGTGTGTGTGTGTGTGTGTGTGTGTGTGATGGGTAGGTTTAGTGTAAGGGGACAGAATATTCAGTTTGTACAGTATAAGACCATCACGTGTATGGAGAGTCCTCACACAGATAGTGAACCAGACGCGCCTCATTTGCTGTAGTTTAACAGTGCCGATGTCTAGTTTCGGCCAATGAAAGCCCTCACGGGTCAACCACTAGTGCTGTCTGTGTTAATGACACCAAACCCCCAAACTGTTAATCCCATAATAACACACAGGTCATTAGAAAGTCTTTCATGGACAGTAAGCGCGTCGGACCCTCTTCACACCGAGAAGCGGCTGAAAGGAAGTTTATCTCATTTGGGAAAGTGAAAGGAACGCGTTCTTATCTGTCAATAAACAGTAATTAGATTTGGTGGCCGATAACGTCGATTGCTTTCTAATCTAGCTGTCAGCTGGGATGTGTATAATTAAAAATCCTGATTGATAAAGGGGTCCGAGGCTGCCCACCGTACCTCCTCCAGACGCGTGCATGTACTCAGATCCACACATGATGATGGCCTGAGGAGGAAGAGCAGCGAACAGCTTTTATTGATCAGCGATATCTGCTATCAGAGACGCTGGAGGACCTTCATCCAACAACAGACAAATCACACTTTATTGCACCTGCTTTGGACTTCATCTTCATTGCTGTCCACTGAAGCTCATTTATTCACCCTCATTCATGTTATTTCTTTCTTCAATGAAACACATTTTGTCCAAGCCATGCTTTCTTCATACAATATACTGGTGATTTTTACAGCCAGTTGTAATAGTGTCATAACAGTAAGTCAATATGACAGAATGCTCTACTGTAAGTCATCTGATACTTTGTGTGAGGAACAGACTGACAAAATAGGCAACATTTCTCATTTTAGTTTAGATGGTTGAAGTACTAAAACCAAATAAATTAAAGCCCCCCCCCCCCCCCCAAAAAAAAAAACTTAATAAAAACTACAAAGACATATTTAAATAAAAAACTAATAAAAAAAGGACAAAACCACACAACAGGATTACTAAACCTTAATTAAAATGAAAATAAAAATGCAAAATGTTAACAAAAACTATCATAATAAATTATTGTTACTTAACGAACACTGGCAAGAGTGACACAGCAAGTTGGAGAAAAATATTTTGAATAAACAATTTTTTTAAAGGTCTGTAAGACATTTTTAATGGAATTAAAACTGATCAAAAGTAAAAATTAAAAATAGCCATGGTCAGATTCTCCGTATAGACAATTCAAAGTAATCTGAGACAAGAAGCCAGACGCTGTCCCAAAAGCAATAGGAAGACAGAGGGGGAACTTAAATGTAAAAAAATGTTTTATTCATTAAACTCTCACAAATAGTCAGAAATCCAGAAAATGTGAAAGCACACAATATAGACACAACAAACATATACAAAAGACATTACACACGTGAGCAAGACACTGCAACTCAAAACAACACAAAGATATCTCAGTTAAGAAAACAACAAAATGCATGGCAGAGGAAAATATCATTTTATAGAGATTGATGGAAATAGCAGAGAGACAGACAGATGGAGAGAGAGAGAGAGAGAGAGAGAGAGAGAGAGAGAGAGAGAGAGAGAGAGAGAGAGAGAGAGAGAGAGAGAGAGAGAGAGAGACTAGAGTCTGTGACCTTCACTGTCTCGCTCTGCTCACCAAACCAAAGTTGGCCCACTGGCATGAATGATGGCTGTGCACTTTTTTACCTCAAACACACACACACACACACACACACACACACACACACACACACACACACACACACACACACACACACACACACACACACACACACACACACACACACACGGGGACTCTCTCCATATGTCACATTCTTGTCTTGTTTTGTTCAGTTTTGTTTTCATAGTTTTTATTGGCACCATGGTTCTCGTTCATTATTAGTTGTCATGGTTCCTGATTAGTTTCACACCTGTTCCCTGTTTGGTTGATAATCTTCATCCTGTGTCACAAATCTTTGTTGTGGATCTCGCTACACACAACCACTCATTACAGACCGCAAGGATTTAAAACGGCAAAAGGGGAATAAAAATATGCACATCCTTTCAAATATATCTAGCTAAATATGCTAGAGCAGAGTGATCGCTCCCTCGAGGATTATACAAGGGGATCACTCGAGGATCACACACTCGCCATACACCGTCTGCCTTGCTGATGAGGACAACACCAGCCCTACTCCAGACCCAGAGCCCAGCCAGCCTTCAGCCATGCCCGCTGCGGAGCATAAGCCAAAGCCCATCGCAGACTCAGAGCCCGAGCCACCACGAATATCATGCCAGAGTGTTTGCCAGAGGCCAATTTCGTCCCGGAGCCCGAGGACATCTCAGAGTGTGAACAGGAGCATTTAATTGGCAACAACATCCGTCATAGAGGGCATATTGGTGGAGTTCGAGGGAATGAATTGGAGCTCCGCCCACACTCCCGTTGCTGAGGGCTTATTAGTGGAGCACTAGGGGATAGATTGGAGCTCCGCCCACACTCCTGTCGCTGTGGATCCACTGGTTCAGTCCAGTACCAAGTCATCCTCGTCTCTGCTGGTTCAGTCAAGTTCCATGTCGTCTTTATCTCTGCTGGTTTAGCCCAATTCCAAGTCGTCCTCGGCATCACTGGTTTAAGCCCAGTTCCAAGTCGTCTTCATAGCCGCTGGTTATGCCCAGTCTGAAGTCTTTGTCACTAAGCTCCAAGTCTCCTGCATCACAAATTATCTCTCCCAGCCTCCCTCTCCCTCCACTTCTGCCCGTGCCATCCAGTTATTCGGTCTCCCTTCAGTCCCCAGGCTCCTCCTTCTGTGGTTCACCCAGCTGCTCGGACCCGTGTGGGGCTTCCCAGACATCAGCTCCATCTTGGTGCATGGATTCCTCAGCTCCAGCTCAAGCCTCCGAGCTCAGGACTCCACCTCGGCCCTCCGGCCCATCGGCTTCACCTTGGCTCAACACTACCTCGGTTCCTCCATGGTCTGCCATCCCTCAGGCTCAGCCAGGGCTCCCTCATCCCTCAGACCCCGCCAGGGCTCCCTCATCCCTCAGACCCCGCCAGGGCTCCCTCATCCCTCAGACCCCGCCAGGGCTCCCTCATCCCTCAGGCCCCGCCAGGGCTCCCTCATCCCTCAGGCCCCGCCAGGGCTCCCTCATCCCTCAGGCCCCGCCAGGGCTCCCTCATCCCTCAGGCCCCGCCAGGGCTCCCTCAGGCCCCGCCAGGGCTCCCTCAGGCCCCGCCAGGGCTCCCTCATCCCTCAGGCCGCGCCAGGGCTCCCTCAGGCCGCGCCAGGGCTCCCTCATCCCTCAGGCTGCGCCAGGGCTCCCTCATCCCTCAGGCCCCGCCAGGGCTCCCTCATCCCTCAGGCCGCGCCAGGGCTCCCTCATCCCTCAGGCCGCGCCAGGGCTCCCTCATCCCTCAGGCCGCGCCAGGGCTCCCTCATCCCTCAGGCCACGCCAGGGCTCCCTCATCCCTCAGACCCCGCCAGGGCTCCCTCAGACCCCGCCAGGGCTCCCTCATCCCTCAGGCCCCGCCAGGGCTCCCTCATCCCTCAGGCCGCGCCAGGGCTCCCTCATCCCTCAGGCCGCGCCAGGGCTCCCTCATCCCTCAGGCCCCTCTAGGGCTCCCTCATCCCTCAGGCCCCGCTAGGGCTCCCTCATCCCTCAGGCTCTGCCAGGGCTCCCTCATCCCTCAGGCCACGCCAGGGCTCCCTCATCCCTCAGGCCGCGCCAGGGCTCCCTCATCCCTCAGGCCCCGCCAGGGCTCCCTCATCCCTCAGGCCGCGCCAGGGCTCCCTCATCCCTCAGGCCCCGCCAGGGCTCCCTCATCCCTCAGGCCCCGCCAGGGCTCCCTCATCCCTCAGGCCGCGCCAGGGCTCCCTCATCCCTCAGGCCCCGCCAGGGCTCCCTCATCCCTCAGGCCCCGCCAGGGCTCCCTCATCCCTCAGGCTCCGCCAGGGCTCCCTCATCCCTCAGGCTCTGCCAGGGCTCCCTCATCCCTCAGGCCCCGCCAGGGCTCCCTCATCCCTCAGGCCTCCACCCAGGCCTTTAGCATCACCCTGGGTCTACATCTCTTCTGCTCCGCCTGGGTCCCCTCTGGTCACGTCTCCACCTCAGGCAGTCAAGCTCCTGGCTCTATCTCCATAAGTTCTGCCATGGGTCTTCATCCTGACTCGGCTGTTGGTCATCTTATGACTCCTCCCATCTCCGCCCTGGCTCCTCCCACCATGATCTCCTCCTTGGCATTCATTTTGGTCAGCCTCTCCTCAACTTAGTCCTATCATGGTCCTCGCCTTCCTCCTGAACCCCCTCCCTCCCGCCTCTGTTGGACTTGTTTGCAGCACGAGGATGTGCTTTCGGCACCAATCTAGTGCTGTATTTCTTATTCACCGAGCAGCCGTTGCCTCTGCTGGTATAGCACTGCATCATGCATATTTAAATTTAAGTCACTGTTATTCTATTCAGCAAAAAACACACCTCCTTACTATGTAAATGAGGCTCATTTTAGAATGCAATGTATCAGCTGTATTTGCCTGCCGCAATAAACACTGCAATATTAACAAGTAGCAATATTAATAATAGTCATCATGGAAACAGTTATAGTGCAATCACATTAGCAAAATTTAATGGGGAAAAGTTGCAATGTATGAAACTCAGCTCAGGACAGGAGTCACTTTCAAACCAAGCAGCTTTCTGTGAGTCAGCATGGCAGATTTGCATGACCAATGCTGCGTCCAAAATCAAATACTTCCCTACTATATCAAATTTGAAAAAAAGTATGGCAAAAGAGTAGTATGCTCGAATACATAGTGTTCAAAAAACAGTAGGCGAAAAGTCCTCGGATGAGTTACTACTTCCGGCGAGATTCTGAAGTGAGCATTCAATGGACACTTTACTATCCCATGAGGCCACGGGAGAGGATTTATGAATGGCAGTGAAGCGACACAACTGACACTGGTAAGTCATGTGACAGTAAAAACATGGCGGATGAGGTACATCCGAATTTCATTTACTTCCCATATTTACGTGAAGTAAATTCAAATTCAAATGCAGTATGTGACTTCGGACACAGCGCAACTGAAGCTGATGCAAAATTTACATGTGGAAATCTTTTACCGACACAAGTATTTCCCAAATGCATAGATTTCTATTAAAATTATTGCATTTCACCCACTAAAACTCACAGAACAATGCTAAATGTGTTGATGATGATCAAATTGATGGAGATGAGCAGTGAATGTGCAGTCAAACAACATTTTAAAGAATGGCTTCTCCTGTCTGGATCACAGCTCAGAACTGGTCTGTCGGATCTCAGCCGGCGATGCTCATTCATACAGTAGCAAATTCAGCGACACTGTAAGACTGTACACACAGAACCACACATGATCACTACAGTCCTTCAAAGAAACTCACAACACATCGCACATTTAAAGTGTGTGTGGTTTTAAATGAGTCTCAAAGCAATGGTCCAGCACTTAATTTACTTCTTAATGGCTGACAAAATTTACTCAGGAAAACTTCCATTGGGCACAAAATGACTTTCTTTAGTTTTCAATTTGCGTGTCTATGATGGCGATTGAGATTGATGCGACGGCAGCTCATGCATGTCTACTCTGAGAATTTACCTTATTTAACTGATCTGCATCATTTCCTCACCAAACAATGTCGTTTATTAACTTTAATCAGACATAAAATAATGTTTGCTTGCTGTTAATGCTGCTCTGATTTACACAAGCATGTTCATGCTGTTGAAAATAAGTGATGATAAGAGATAAAGTTTATTATTGATTAAAATGTCATCTGTGTAATTGCTGCAAATCATTCTTTCTCATTTGGTTTAAAGCATGTGGTGAAAAAGATGTGTGAAACTATTTGTGTAATATATGTGCCATTTACACAACCCAACTAGAGAAGAGAAGACAAAGCTTGTTTTGCCAGGGGGAAATATAGTCAGTCAGTGTTATTGTTATTATTATTATAGTATCATAGAGATACTAGTATAGTTTTTATTAATATTTTGAATGTTTTTATTTTTATATTTTCTGTTTTTATTTTAATGTTAATTAAGTTTAGTTATTTTGTTTTGTGTGATTTTGTTGTCTCTCTGCTTCCAAATCTCAATTATAAATATATATATTTTTTAAAATTGTGAAATTTCAGTTTAATTCAATGCATTACTTGACTTTCTTTGTAATTATTTGTGATATTTTCGTGCAATTTCGGAGTTTTTTTTTTTTTTTTTTTTTAATCTTACACCAATTTTTTTTCAGCGAAAGGGAAGTTTAATTATGAAATAAATTTTTATTTGTAATTTAATTAAAAAAAAAAGTGTCCAAAAAAAACAAAACAAAAAAAAACATGTTTGGCCTTTAAGTTGAAGTGTTAATATGCTTGAACAAATGCAACACTGCAATGTTTTGTACTGAAGCCAACATTATCAATCCAACCCTACTGTATATAAGCACTCCTATTTACTTTTCTTTTGCAACATCGTAGGAGCATTTAACCATTGAGGTGTGGTACAGAGAGCGCAGCGTCTGAAAGAGCATCTGCAGCTGGCCATCAGGATGAAACGGTAAGATATTCAGGAGCGTTGAGCAGAGAGTTCGCAGAGTGTTAAACACACAGAAGTGAATCTCCCTGCTGATTAAAATGGATGTTCCCATGCTGATCCTTCACTGTGGAAGTTTGCGGTTAAGGAACTCCTTAATATTCCCGCCCATGTCTGGCTAATGTGTAAAAGTGATGAATAGCAGGGGGTCGAGGGCCATTTGATTGTGCTTCACGGGCAGCCTGAAACACTTTGAGCTCGATGGGTTCGTTCAGTGCTGATGTAACGTTATTAGTGTCAGTGTGGCACGACTGTAACTGCTCAGAGATCAGTGATGCTCTGTGTTGTTGACATCGGTTAAAGGTCTCTTATTTTTATGACAAGTATTTCACAGGGCTTCGAATACATCAGTCGCAATCTGACCCATGTAAATATGCACATCTATCTTGACATGAACTCATGCATATGTGTCACACACACACACACACACACACACACACACACACACACACACACACACACACACACACACACACACAAACACTAACCCAACCCCTAAACCTACCCGACACACACACACACACACACACACACACACACACACACACACACACTAACCCGACCCCTAAACCTACCTGACACACACACACACACACACACACACACACACACACACACACACACACACACAAACACTAACCCAACCCCTAAACCTACCCGACACACACACACACACACACACACACACACTAACCAGACCCCTAAACCTACCCATCACACACACACACACACACACACACGCACACACACACACACACACACACACACTCACACACACACACACACACACACACACACACACACACACACACACACACACACACACACACACACGATCCCTATACCTACCCATCACACACACACACACACACACACACACACACTAACCCGACCCCTAAACCTACCCATCACACACACACACACACACACTAACCAGACCCCTAAACCTACCCATCACACACACACACACACACACACACACACACACACACACACACTAACCAGACCGCTAAACCTACCCATCACACACACACACACACACACACACACACACACACACACACACACACACACACACACACACTCACACACACACACACACACACACACACACACACACACTAACCCGATCCCTATACCTACCCATCACACACACACACACACACTAACCCGATCCCTAACCTACCCATCACACACACACACACACACACACACACACACACACACACACACACTAACCTGAACCGTAAACCTACACACACACACACACACACACACACACACACACACACACACACACATACTAACCCTAAACCTACACACACACACACACACACACACACTAACCTGATCCCTAAACCTACCCATCACACACACACACACACACACACACACACACACACTAACCCTAAACCTACACACACACACGCACACACAAAAGATGTCCCTAAAGGCAGGTTTTTGGAGATTTTTGTCAGGTTTTGGTCACTTCTGGGTATAAATTTGTCCCCAAAATATGGTTAAGTAGACACACACACACACACACACACACTGCGAGTAAATGTCGCCGTAGGATGGCAGATATCTGATCAGGTCTTCTGAAGACACCAGTTCTTGTCACCGGAGCTGCTCCATCACCTCTACAGTTTCATCTCAGTCCTGTTTGATATTCCCGCATCATTCCCGCACGCCGCTTCCCCACAGTTTCAGAGGCTTGTCTTCTTCATCGCGGACTCGTGTTGTGGCGGCAGTAAAGGGCCGCCCGCAGTGGGAGAGATCCTAATTAACAGCCTTTTCATTGGAATGGGCCTTTCTGTTGCCGCTCGATCTTTGCGAGGGCTTGTTTTATGGCAGCGTCGGGGAGCCCCGGTCGGGGATTTGGAGAGGGATAATTGCCTTTGCCGCAGGCTCCAGTAATCTGGTGGGCTAATTCATTATTTTAATAAGTTAGCTTCTCCTAGGGGGCGAGAGCGGCTCGGCGTCGCAGAACTCTGACAGCGGGTCCTCGTTATCGTTATGGCCACGTCCACGCGGGGTTAATAACAGTTATTAGCCCCTCTCCTCGGCCGTAATTTCTGCCGTATAACCGGGTCCGTTCAGATCGACATCAGAGAAACCCCCGCACACGAGAGGAGAGCGAGCTTCACCGGGGGTAACACAGTCATCGGGACAGCAGGGAGATCCAACCGATTCATCCAAACAAGCAGTCGGTCGTGGGGTTTGCGTAACTAATGACTCCATTTTAGAGACAATCTTCTTTCTGCCATGCTAATGAACTGCCCGGCCTGGCTTTGATGACTGCAATTCACATGGACACTTTACACCGTGCCTGATTAAAAAGCATGTCATTGTCATTTCAACAAGAGGGAGGGTGTTGGAGAAACGCTCCTGATGCATCAAAGCATCAGAAAACCCCAAGAGATCCACCTTATTTTTCAATGTGAATCTTTGACTTCCGCTATAGGTAAATAATTATAGGAATAGCAAAGTACTATAAACGCTAAAAACCAGTGTGTTTATGATTATGATAATACATTAAAATATTATGATAACAAGCAGTTTGCAATATATAGCGGGATAACGGATTGTTTTTGTACACATGAAATCGCCCCCTATACCCTCATTCACTATTCCCTACATTACTACACTAATATAGTTCACTTGAAGGAGTGAATGAAAACGAATGAGTGAATTCGGACACTAAATTAATCTTAGTGTCTTACTGTTAAATAATCATTTGAAACTTAGCAAACTAGCAGCTACAGTAGAAATGAAAAGATTTATCTTGAACTCTGTCATGGAAACTAGCATGTAAGCACACTGTGCTCTGATTGGTCGGCTGGAGCAGTGTGTTGTGATTGGTCAAGCGCTTGATTCAACGTGATTACGTAATCTGTGGCGCATCACAGCAAGTGCAAGGCGAGCATTTGTGGTTAAAAAGTATATAAATGTTTATTTTGTTCTAAAATGTGCGCTGGTTTGTCTAGATGAAACTCTTATTCCTCGGCTGGATCGTGTCGAGACTTTGAAGCTGCACTGAAACTCACATCTGGACCTTCGACCCGTTGGACCCCATTGAAGACACTATATGGAGAAAAATCCTGGACTGTTTTCCTCAAAAACCTTAATTTCTTTTCGACTGAAGAAAGAAAGACATGAACATCGTGGATGACGTGAGGGAGAGTAAATTATTAGGAAATTTTTATTCTGAAGTGAACTAATCCTTTACCTAACTCAACCAGGCCCCGCCTCTTTATTCTGCGTATGAATTATTTAAATGAGGAATATTGTGACGTGTTTGTTCCCGGAAGAAACTCAAGACTACAATGGAGGCGTTTCAGGGAGTTCAGAAACAGTGACACTGATATAGAGAATAACTCCCGCTGGAGGGACTTTACAGAGCTTTTTTTCATTTACAGTCGAAAAATGTAAAAAAAAAAGTACAATAGACGAGCTTTAATACTGCAGCGGTAAAGTCCCAGCTCTCCCGTCGACTGCTCTTGTCTTTATGTTTCAGAGAGCCAGTGGCCGGTATTAAAAACCTCGATCTGAGTGACACAGTCTGTGCTTTAACATACACAACACTGCAGGAATCAATTGCCGAAACCACCCTGAAAATTCATGAATTTCAAGCAAAACCTTTTCCTATCAGCTCATTTCATCAACATGCTTTCCACTGTAATTCGTGCTTGACAGCAGCGCTAATGTGGAAAGTGTTCTTTTCCAAATTGATTCATATTGCTCGAGCATTCCCATGACTGATTACACATTGTTTGTTTAAGACAGAGAGGGTTTTACTCTGGCGCAGATACACATCTAAAAGCTCAACCATCCACTCTGAGGAGGAGGATGTGGTCAATAACCCCGCATGTGATATCACTAAACTAGTTCAGCATTAACCGCTTAATGTCTGGCGTGAGCAGCCACATGTGGAGAGCTGGCAGCGCAGAGACTCCTGGGAAAGCCTGAGGCCGTCGCATTCAAACACATGCAATCCTCTGCTTTTACTGCTGCTGGTTTACACGATCGCCATTGGCTGAACCTGCCAACTGCAAACAGACTGTATCATTATAGATCGAATTATGTTGATAGGTGACAAAAGCCTCGTTTAGACTGTCAGTCCGAATCCGATTATTTGTGTATCCGATTGGAATCTGATTTAAAATGATTGTACCTATGTACACACTGTGTATCGCAACTGTTCAGATCTGATTTGTGTGTCAATGCCGCTCTTTCGTTTTCTGGGATATCTGCATTGGTTTCAATGGCATTGACGTTGTGTTGGTAGGAATACGTCATATACAACAACATCCGCAACATGGAGGGGTTTACAATAGAAATGGGCTCTTATTTCAATTTTCCAATGCCGTCGCACTGGACTGTGTGTCTTCTGAGGCCGCGGCAGAACCGGAGGCTGGTATTTAAAGGTGCTTTAAGCGATGTCACGTGTTTTTTAGGCCAAAAGATTTTTTGTCACATCCAGCAAACATCTCCTCACTATCCGCTAGCTGCCTGTCTTCTGAACACACTGTAAAGAAACGCGGTCTCTGTAGACAGCCCAGGCTCCACAAACGGCAACAAAAACAAACTGGCCCAGCCTGGACCACGAAACATAACAAACAGAGTTCCAGCCAATAACAGACAAGAATGATTGGGGGGGGGGTTATTTGTTATTTGTTATTTGTTCAGACATTCCGATGAACAAATAACAAAGAATAGGGAAAAGGAGAAGGAATGCGATGTCCTGAATTTATATCGGAAAAGCAAAGGGTGGCGAGAACTCCGCCGGCAGAAGGGCTTCCAATCCGACATTCAGGTGGCTCTGGTTTGCTGGACAGGAGGGTAAATCCAGTTTGTTTTTTCTAAATGGTTCATGACTGTTTCAGGAAGCAGGGAAGGGAGGGGGAGGGGACGGGAGGAGGAGGGGGAGGGGACGGGAGGAGGAGGAGGGAGGGTCGAGCTAGCGAGGGAGGGTCGTTTTGTTCGACAATACTTCGAACATCAACAAGAAGTGACGTCACCCAACATCGCTTAGAGCAGCTTTAACGTTACGGCTTTTTTTCAGCGCTGTCGTCTCCTCCGGTTTAAAAACATGTCTCCGTTATATTTTCATTTTCTGCTCGTCCGGTACTTTGCAACAACACAGCATTGTTTCATCTGATCAAATCCGATCAGATCGTTCAGACTGAGACGGATTTCCAGAAATGTGATTTAAATAGGATTTCAAACCTCATATGAATGTAGCTTGAAACGGATTTCATGTGATTTTTAACCGTTCACACTAGCTACTATCGGATTTGGACTGACAGTCTGAACGATGTTAAAGTGAAGTAAAAATAGCTTGATGGAGTTAAATACAGCTTTAGCTGACCGAACGTCCAGTTTGCTGGCTCAGGTTTGTGTCCGGTGACTACAGTCGTCTCACATCAGCGCCAGCGGTGCAAAGGCGAATGTATTTCTGCTCATGAAGTGCAGAGGTCATGTGATGCTGCGGCCTTTTTGCTTCGCTGCCAATATCGAGTTGATTTTGAAGAGCTCGACTACGTCACGCAACATAATGGTCTGGACGGCAGCGAATTCCCCTCTGCCCCCAAAAATAGTCCATGTGCATCATTCTCAACCAGCGGATCAATAGTTCCATTCCCATTTCAGCCCATCCGCCCACATCCCAGAATAGGACAGCTTGCAAAACCCGCTCGCCGCGTCAGCTAATTGCAAACCTATTGCTTTACAAAAAACAAAAAACATCTGTGCCACTGCCAACATGCAGACGATGGTGCCGCTCACCCGGAGGTCATCAGGTGCTTGAGCAAAAGCTCCAAACTCACAGAATAACGTACCAAGCCTCTTCCGATGCTGGACCAACAACGCTCTGCAAACTGATTACTGTAAAGTCAGTGTGGATGAGAAACCCTTCCACTGGACGCCAGTGTCATTTCATTGCTCTCATACAAATAAAGGTTCTTAATTGGCATCAATGGCTTCATTAACATCCATGAAGTCTTTCCACTGCACAAAAGGTTCTTTAGATTATTAAAATGTTCTTGAACTGATCACTGTAAGGTTCTTTGGGGAACCGAAAACAGTTTTTGTATTGCATCGCTGTACAACCCCACATTTTGAAATTCAAAATCGCTTTGAAACCTTTGTGCATTATTTTGTTTCAAACCAGTGATTCGGAGCGCCAAAGTCATGTGATTTCAATAAACAAGGCTTCGTTACATCATAATCGTTTCGAAATGTCAATGGTTCGCCACTAATGAACCAGAGGCTTTATTGTTTTTACCTGGTCTCGGATCAGTTTTATAAATTTGTACACACATTTGCATAATAAAAAGCAAGAGTTGTAGTTAATAGTCTCTCACTGGCCTGATTAACCAAGGTTTCCATTATTTAAAGGGACAATATGTAGCTTTTTAGGTATTTTATTATCTAAAATCAATATTTTTATTCATAAATATGCCCTCAATGGTGTACAAATACCTATGCCAATGATCAGACTAATCCTCGTAAACGAAGAATTTATTATCTTTATATACATGGGACGGGTAGGTCCACGGAGGCTTCCATGTAGTTCCGCCATCTTGAAAAACTATAATAGCAGAGAGGGACAAAAAGTACTAGGCCAACGCGTTTCCACAACGCGTTTCGTTCAGAGCCAGCGTCACGTGACTGAAGCCAGCAGAAGCGGAGGAGCAGAGCAGAGAGAGGCGCTTGAAACTGTCGCGGCAAGTTTAAAAGGCTGCACTGCACGGTTATTTATACACCGTTCATTCATACATACATATGAGTCACAGGATAAGGAGTCCTCGTCGTCGAAAAAGTCCAAAATAGACCGTAAAAGGAAACGTGACCCTACAAAAACAAGGGTTAATGTCGGGATCGCTAATGCAGGAGAAAGCTTTCAAAAGAGATGCTGAAGTTGCCTGCTTTCTTCTCGTCAGGTAAGTCAATGTTACGGTCTTAATTACAAGCTTCTTTTTCATTGCTTTGTTGTGAACTTTATTATATAGACAGTAGAACATTTATAGTTATATCTATTTATCTATTATATTCATAGTAAGTTAAACAGGGTCTTTGATGATTAGCAGCTAACGTTATTGAGTAAAGTAACGTTAGAGAAGGCACGGATGATGATGATAACAATGCACATACTTCAAAAATATAACGAATAAAGGCGGCATTACTACTAACTACCATAGTTAATGTTTTTCATAGTCAGTAGTTTATACTGTAACATTCTTTTTTTCGTTGATTCAAGTTTCAGTTTGTTTTAAATAACAAACCTGTTCACCGAAGAAAAACTCGAAGTGCTATTATAAGACATCCTGTCATAGCTTTTTGGTACATAACGGCAACCGTAGATGCAACGCGCATTTGAAAAAGTGAGGCGCTGGAGAGCATTATTCGTTTGAATGCAAAATACAATTTCACCACTAGATGGGAGAAATTCCTACTTACAGTCCCTTTAAACAAAACAAGCCCTACAATTTAATAAAATAACACATTATACCGACACTTCATATTTACTGGTATTAGATGATCTGTTGATTGCATTTTAATACTTTCAATAAAACATTTGAAATTATTTGCTATTGGTTTGTAAAAAAAATTGTTTTTTTTTATGCATGTTTGGACTGTGTTTTCATTGCATTTACAGTTGAGCACTTCGAAACCGTGAATCATTTTGCAAAGCTATTGGTTCAGTTGATTCAAAATGTCAAAAAGCTTGGTCCAGTGGGACATACGGCTTCTGTTCTAGGAAACCGTTCTCTGTTCTGTTCTCTTGGTGTAGTTACAACATTAGCAGAGGTTAATGGGACTGTGTTAACCAGCTAAACCTTGTTTATTTGACATAAATGTTGATTTTCCACACCTTTTGACCAGTGAGTTCCATGACTTTTCCAGTTGGTTTCTAGATTAAGGTTTTTTTTTCCCCTAGTGACAGAGATTGCACACATGAAGAGCAATTTCTAAATGATGCAATATATTAAAGCTGAGCCTAAATGATTTTTCAATTGTTCTAATAATGCAATGGCGTTGAAATTGGATCAGGTTTTCTGTGATCTTGGGAATCCTGGATTCATGCGCATCCTCCTGGGTTTCTGACACCTGATGCATGCAAAGATGAACTCAGTCGCGCAGTCACACAGATACAGATGGACAAACACACCACATTACGTGAGGCTATGAAACAGAAATCAGACGATGCCCCGAAGGCCTGACAGAAAACACAAGCACAATGTGAGTCGACGGCCTACATACTTACAGCTCAACAGTTTCTGCTTTCTCACTGTGAAATATCTGGCGTAGTGCTTAACTCTGGGTGTTTTTGGGGGTTGTTTTTGAGATGCCCTTACAGCCAGTAGCCCTTCTGCGGTTAAAGTAAAAATTAAATTCATTTTGCACTTTAATTGGTGCTACCATGAGCTTAAAATTGTGCTTTGTTTCACAAATGAAAGCACTGCATATTTCCGCATGGCCTTTTTTTTCTGCTGTGGCACAGTACCGTCACAGGTGAAATCATTGTTTCGCATTAGAATATGCATGCAAATGAGTAAAAACTCAGTCTAACACATCATATTCTAGCCTCCTGTAGTTCACTGATAACTTGACCCGCTTGAGACCTCAATGCCACAGTCACTGCTCAGCCTGTAATTTTCATGCCCTTAAATCTAGTCAGACACCATCTATCGTGGCGGTGATCAAACCGGCTGAATTCGTCTCTCCCGCTCCACCTGATTCGCAGATGTGGAGAAATCCCTCAGGGAAGACGATTAAACGGTATCCGACAGACGTCTTTCATACCGTGACCCTCTCTAACATTCACTCCTCTGATCCTCAAGGGAGCGCGGGCTGGAAACAACACAGATCGGACCCGGATAATCGGTGGCGTTACTAAAGCGGTTGGACTTATCCTGTCAAATCACAACCTGTTTTTGACACGGCTAAGCCTTTTTAGTCTTTTTAGAGTGCGCTAGTAATTAACACCTTTTAGAGCGCTACTTTAAGACGGCTTTGATTGTATCTCCATCCCTCAACGTGACTGTCCAAACACAATCAAATGCGATCAGCGTTTGAGAATTTACATTTTATTGACTGGCTAATGCCCTCTAAATCTAGACGGAGAAAGATTACAGGATTCTAAGGTTCATTTCACTGGATTCCTGCTTTAATTCAACCTGAGTGTTTCTAGTTCAAATTTTACCGCAGCCCCCCTACGGGGACCTTAACTCTTTCTGCTGTATAATTTCAATTGCTTTCTTTTTGTTAAATGTTTAACTTAAATTGGGAGCCTCATAAATATTCCAAATCACTCGCCCAGTGTTTGATGAGGAAATGAGAGTCCTACCCACCGAGATTCCCCAGGCAAGGAGATGAAAACCAGAGAAATCCCCTACAACTTTTCTCTTAGAAGTAGACCTGTGCGCCACAACGCTGGGCCTCTGCATAGCGCGCCTGCTCGAAACATGTTACGTGTAAATTTAAGAGCTTCTTTAAGATTTAAGATGTTCTTTGTCTGATTGTTAGCTGATGTGCTTTAGCTTGAATAAAGTGTTTTTGACTCGGATGGCCACTTTAGTGGCATCTTAAAGGCTTAGTTCACCCCAAGATGAAAATTCTGTCATTATTTAGGTTTTTGTTTCGGATACACTAGCGGTGACGTTTTTTTTAAAGTTGCAGAAAGAAGCTCATTAGGGCTGCATTTATTTGATCAAAAACACAGTGAAAATGTTAATATTATCAAACATGCTTGTGTCACACATGAGAACAAACCTCGTTGGTACTTTTGCGTCAAGCAAACATGTTTTAGGTTCCTTTACCATGTGTTAGTCAATGTTTATATATGATGTTTTGGCCCAGGTGATGTTGAACTTGCAGTGCAGTGATGAAGCATCAATATCTGATCCCACATAACATTGTATTTTTTGTCCTTTTAAAATTAGACAAAAGACTGTATGAACAAATGTTTGTTTTTACTTTAATAATGTAATATATTTACTGTATATTGTGTGTATGGGTTCATAACAAATTAATTGAGAATACTGCCCCCCTTCGCATTTAAAATATGCATGCATAATATACTCACTTCCACATGCTAATTAGTTTTTGTAAAGCGTTTCTGTCTCCGACAAAGTTCTTCATCAGCAACAAGTGCGAGGAAGCAAATGGCGTTTCCTCCTCTGTTATTACTCTCTTCCCCTCTCTGAAGAGCCCTCGACAGACAGGCAGACAGACACGCGCTCTGTGCCATGTTTCGGGGTCGCGACCTCGCTGTGGCAAACACACCAGGAAGTCTCAGTTAGACACTGCAGGAAGTCTTCATTCAGCGGCCTCTCGCTGCGCTGGCTATTTACATATGCAACGTTTCAGCGGCGTCTCACACACAACATGCACTGCAGCTTCACAGACTAGCAGAATACAAATGCCACTCAGGGCATGAAGAGGGCAGAAGGAGGCATGTGGGTAAACTGTTAATTTACTCTCTGGGGTGGACGGAGTGGAATAACAATGCCGTTCGAAAGACAATATTCATATACAGTGTGTGCATATGGATAATGTTTCATCAGCTGGAAGACTAACAAGTTACTGCAACTGAAAGCACATCATGTGT
This sequence comes from Vimba vimba, assembly GCA_022828995.1. Taxonomy (NCBI): domain Eukaryota; kingdom Metazoa; phylum Chordata; class Actinopteri; order Cypriniformes; family Leuciscidae; genus Vimba; species Vimba vimba. The sequence goes on from CM040836.1 coordinate 3,200,374, forward strand.
GGAAAAATTTAATTACTAGACATGTTATTACATGTATTTACAAATGATTATTTTTAATAACACTTTATTTCAATAGTCCAAGTTAGACATTCTACTGACTAAATTTGCAAGTACAAGCCAACTTATTCTACTAACCATAACCCGTACCTAACAATCCACTACTCTAATGTACAACATTTTGCGGTGTAGGCAGGAATACTATAAATAGTCTTTAATAATAAACGCAGGAGATCTATTGGAGTACACAGGAGATAAACAACACAATAAATAAATGTTTTTGGTTTACACTGGAGAACAAGTGCAGTTACACTTTATTTTACAGTACATGTACTTATATTGTTCGCTGTTCAATTTTCCTAGATCTTTTTGCCAGTTTTGACACTGTCATCATGCTAATCATGATGCTAATCAATGCTAATCAATGACAAAATTCGCATTTAGGAGATATAAGCATTCAAAACTTTCAGTCTCTCACTTCCACTAAAACGGATCAGGGATTTTTATGACATCACCGCTGACTTCAGCTTCTCATCACATCTTCTGTCCAATCAAATGCTCTCTAGAATCTAAAGCTCCGCCCCCATGCTGCTGCTATCAGTGGCATGGACACAGTCTTCACTCGGATATGCGCTCTATCACTTAACGCCGTTGCGGAGACTCTCTATTCGTTCCGGTGAAATCACAAAACAAAATGCACACAAACGTGTCCCTGCTTGATATACAACCACTGATAAACATATTCGGTTTTGATGAGAAAAAAAAAAATCTATATGAGTGTGGATTAGAACCCTGAACCTCTGACACGCTTGGCAAAAGTTCTACCATTAGCACATTAAAGTACTAAAGCTAAAGTTGCGGATCTATGGATTTATTCACATGAAAATTCTCGGCACTAGCAATATATATTAGTAGATCTCATTAAATGACAAATTAAACCCAACTGTACGTTGGTTAAGAATGAAATGGCTAGAATTTATTCACACCTCTACTATTGAATCCAGCGTATCATCTGCGCTCGGATTCGCTGTCAAGTACAACTCGCAGTCTGTGAGGTAAACTAAACGCTATTGGCTGTTTGAAAAGGGGGAGGAGCCATTCAATATGTCCCGCCTTATCTTCCTGTTTCAGTGGAAATTACGTCAATGTATCAAACAAAGCTGCGCGTTCCAAGGCACTTCAGTGGGCCTTTAAAGGTACATTAAAGATTGATCTTCTCCAGTAGTGACTGTGGTGTACCCCAGGGTTCTGTCCTAGGCCATATTTCTTTTTTTGTCTGCTGAGTTCTCTTTTTTTAATGCAACCTCTATTACACTGATGACATACAGTTTTATCTTCCATTAAAGCCCAGAAACAGTAATTCCAGTGTCTGTTCAAAGGTTATCATGTTTGTTGATGTCCCAAGGCTGAATTATGCAATAATTGAACAATGGACGCTAGATCCTCCCCGACAATAGACAACAGCACAATAGTTTGTATATACAGTACCAAACAAAGATGCCACTCAAAAGGTATACTTAAATATATAAAAAATATGTAATATATATTGAATATATATATTTAAATAAAGTACCTTTACATTAAAACTCTATCTTGTACTTCACATGTTTCCATCCAAAGTTAATTTAACTTATGTACTGGAATATTGGAACATTTTTTCTTGCCATTTCAATCCAGTGTTTTCTAAGCAATAACCAAAAATGTGCTTAAAAATATGCGAATGGAGACATATTGTCGTACGAAGGGCCGCCACTAACACTGATTAAAGTTTCACAAGCCTAAAGTATACATAAACAAATAACTCATGAGTTTGAGATTGATTTGTGAGTCTTTCTTGAGCAATCCATTGAAAAAATACAGCTAATGAATGAATGTAGAGTGAGACAAATGTTATGCATGCGAAAACAGTGTTAGTCACCTGAGCTCACGATTCTCCGGGCCTCGAGATGAAATGCTGACTTTCAACTCACATCTCGGTGAGGTCACCCCATTGGTATCGCAAGCACAGCAGTCACGTTGTGGCACAATGCAGACAGATTGCTTATAATAACCGTTAGAGACCTTTCATTTTTCATTGTCAGCGATTTGCAGGATAATTTTGGCACCCTTTAAAGAGACAACCTTCCTATTAAGAAGATAAAAATAAACAAACTAGTTGTGAAAGCTCTATATCGGGATGAGCTAATCCTATTTACAGATCTCTGGCGTCGATACTGAACCATTCGGACATGCTTACATGTGACAATTTTTGCTATTTTTAAAAGCAAGCTACACTTAACGCCAAAAGGTTTCTGGTGCCAGAGTGCCTAAGGGGATAAAACGTCACAATTAAAATCATATTACAAAAGGCTGTATAAGAAGTTCATCTAATATAGGAACACAGTAGAGATGGCTTAAAAACTTAATTTTCTATATTTATTTATTTTTTTGTTGCTATCAGATCAATACTTTTACCAAGTAATTTAATGAAATGCTCCTCGGCCCTTAACATTTTACAAGAGCGTTGTGTTTTATCTGAACACCAACACTGAACCTCAAAAAGTGGTGTATAACAAAACTACAAGAATGAGAAAATTCACTGGATGACTGATTAACTAATAATGAAATAAACAGGAATGTATTCAGTATTTTAGCATCACTCCATGAACAAAGAGAGCATCTCAGAAAACGTGTCTTGTTTGTAATCGCCTCTTATAAAAGACTAATGAGAATTTAAGACAATAAACAAATCATCACCCTTTTAATGTCATCCAAAAGTCAATATCAGCAGCAATTAGTTTTTGTGTCTGCTTCGCTTGTCAAGCTGCGTGTTTCATACAGACTCTCTTCCACACGAAATGAAATAAAACCAATGGCATTATTTTTGGCCTGTTATATCGGCTACTCCCCGTCTTGCATTCTTTTTATGTATCTAATATTTCTAATTTACCACCAGCCAGAAAAAAATGACACATGAAGCCGTAAATTTCCTACTAATTCCAAATAATTCTGATTACATGGACGAGTAGTTTTCAATCAGAAAGATAATCTTGGTGATAGATGGTGGGATAATTGGCTGTCTCGGCGACGTAAATATTGTGTCGTTCTATTAATCTTGCCGAATGAGGTGTCAACCTGTCACTCATTCGTCAAACCGAATAAGGAAACATAAGAGATAAATAAATGCATGCCGGTCAGGATGTGTGCGAGAGTCGCTCTCATGGGTGTCCGAGGCTCCAATATTCAGTGCTTTTAATCAAATTCAGCAATATTAACCATCCAGATTACACCGGACATTAAGTGGACAGAGCACTAAAATGATCAATCATATAAAAGTGATCAAAGATGCAGGTTATTAACATGGCATGGGCTGAATTTGATTATATTATGCCAAACTACTTAATAAGGGTTTTCTTGTCAAATACTTTTTTGATTTTATGCCCACCCCAAAAAATATCAACATGAAAATTAATTCAGAAATGAAAAACATTATAATTAAGGAAGATGTGTAGTCAAAGTCATTGTATATATGAATTGCATTTTTAATATGTTTTATATATTTAATATATCCAGACCAACAAAATACACGTTACGTCATTGATCCTTCAACAAAGTGGCTGGACACTCGGCCTTTAACATAAAAGTTTACCAAAAAGGTAGGTCTAATTAATCATGTATGATTATATCAACACGTTCTCACTCCAAACTCGACTTTTGTAACATAGAGTTGCCCTTTAGCGGCCTACTCCATTGCTTTCAATGAGAATTATTTGGCATGGGAATTATATCGTCATGATGAAATTATTTATTGGGTTATAATTTTGCCATTATTGCGTATATGTTGGGCTATGTTTTTTTAAACTTAAACAGCCACAATAATTTTATTTACATTACACTATTTGGTAGGGATATAACAGTACATATACTCATCCCAAACCGTCTCAGTTTGGTGCATTCTCACGCGTAAAGAAAATGACAGCGTAGGTTACGCACATCACGATAAGGAATCAAAAATCTAAATAATTAATTTGAAATCATTAAGTTTGAAATAAGTTTGAATCAAACCAATAAGTTTGAAAACAGCCGTTGAATGTTACCGCACAGCATCGGTCAATCTATCAACTGGAGTTACAAAGCAACAATTCCCTCATTTTTATTTTAATCAATCAGGGATCTTTTTCTTTTTATTTTTCTATCAGCCCTACAAGAGTGCATTCTTATTACTGTTTAGTGCTTAATCTACTAAAGAGGCTGTATTGGACCAGCTAGGGGACTGAACGCCGCTAGGTGGAACAAACTGTATTTTGCACTACTGTCTGCTCAAAATAAATGAACCTAGCATTGGGGATTTGTTGCTTTTTCCTGTTGTATCGAGCCATGACCCCGAAAACCGTGACGTACCGAACCGTGACTTCTGTGTACCGTTACACCCCTAATATTTAGACATTTAATTATATTATATAAAACACTGGCAGAAACAACTACAGTAACAATTTATTCATAAAGTACAAATATTCCAAGAGGAACAGACCCAAAAGCATCACCGTTTACATCAGCCATCCTGTGCACACATTTAAAAACTGCCGCCAGAAGAAGCGTCACGTCAGCTTTGATTGTAAGATGCCATTGGCTCTCATGTGTCTCGTGACCGATTGCATCATGCTAATGTTTGAGTGTATCATTTGAATGAGATATGACTGTGTGTGTTCACGGAGCGGGATCATTTGCAGCGATTAAAACCTTAAAGGTGAAAATCCAGCTTTTAATGTTGTTTATGTGGTGTTTTTAATATGCTTTAAGTCAAACCATGTGTAAATTCATAAGTCGACTCCATTGCTGAGTATTTCCTCCTTAAAACTGCAGTGAACCAAAGACAGTCTCAAAAACACGCTTTGAAATCGCTGGTGTTTCTGACGTCACAAACTAGCTTGTAACCAATCAGATCAACGTGTGATCGTCAACCAGTGGATCTCTGAGCTGAGCGAGTGAGTGTAGGCGGGGCTCATTTGCATATTCATACTAAATGAGGCAAGGGTGTCGAGGTACATTCAAGATATTTTATGCATGATTTTTTTTTTTTTTTTTTTAAGAAAAACGTGTAATATGTAATGATCAAAAATTAGTTTTAAGGGATACAAATATTGACTACAGGGGGACTTTAAGTTCCACTTTGTTCTTCACATAAATATTTAAAATGGCTTCAGAAGACTTGCAATGCAACACATGTTGTTTGTAATACTTTTATACTGTTTTTTGGTCAGTTTTTGCAATAAATACCTGCAACTGTTCTTTTATTTGCCTGTTACGTGTTTTATATTGTTGAAAAGTGGGTATGTTAAATGTGTCTTGATCTGGGGCCTCATTTATAAAACTTTGCATAGGATTTGCGCCAGAAGTGGCGTACGGATGAAACATAGGACGTGCGTACGCACAGAAATATTCGGATTTATAAAACCATGCGCACGCACGTCCTACGCAGTTTTCCCTTAATAAATCACAATCAATTCTAAATGTAGCGCAGCTTTTGCGGCTTCACGTCACGGCCATAGTTGCCCATAAATAGTCTGTGAAACGCCCACAAGTTAATATTCATCAATTGCGAAATCATGGCAAACACAGAGAGGAAAACCAAGAAACGTAACTTCACTCAATGTGAAGTAGAAATTATCGTTGGCGAGGTGGAAAAGAGGAGTAAAATGTTGTTTGGAGGGCACAGTGTGGCCATTACTAATGCCAAAAAGGCACTTGAGTGGCAAAAGGTTGCAGACGCCGTTAATGCTGCAGCTTCACAACCTCGGACCGTGGCCAAAATAAAAAAGAAATGGTCGGACATCAAAGTCGATGCAAAAAAGCGTCAGCGCATTGTGATGGCATCATGCCATTTTATTACCATCCATTTGATTGCATCTGACAAGCTACAGATGTGTTATGAGGATGAATTGCATAACATGCAATATTACTGCAGAACATATTTCACTTTTCTTTTTGCAAATATGTGTTAATTTGCATTTCTGTTGTAATCTTCGTTTGATTTTGTTTGTTTTCAGAGCCGGACAGTAACTGAGTACATTTACTTGAGTACAGTACTTAAATACAATTTTGAGGGATCTGTACTTTACTCGAGTATCATTTTTGGGGAGTACTCATGACTTTACTCAAGTACATTTGAGAGGCAGATATTGTACTCTTTACTTCACTACATTTCTATCCATAACTGTGAGTACCCGTTACTTCTTCTAAAAAAAAAAAGGAAAAAAGAAACATCTCGGAAACCCTCAATTTGTTGTTTCCCTCTCAAATGTGATTGGATTGTGCAGGCGCCACTGATTGGGACAGCCTATCAGCAATCACCTTCAGCTTTCCGCCAAAGTCAACTCCATGGTCAGATTTAGATAAGAGACGAAACAATGGATGAAGACGCAGCAGGTCCATCCCGGGAGCGATATTTTTTTTCCCAGGATGGTAGGGGAAGACTCATGAATATTCATAAGGGAAGTCATCCCTGATTGGTCTTAACCCCAGTGACGGGTAGGTTTAGGGGCGGGGTTAGAGAGGTCATAAGACCCCCAGTGACGGGTAGGTTTAGGGCGGGGTTAGGGATGGATGACTTCCGTAATGAATATTCATGAGTCTTCCCCTACCATCCTGGGAAAAAAAATATCGCATCCCGGGAATGTGCCAACCCGTGGCCGCACCTCGCCAGACTATTTCAATTTTCTGAACAAGTTAATGATAGTTTTCGCTTCAAGTGTTTGCTGTGTTCACCAGTGTAAGCACTGTGGCAGTAGTAATGCAATATTTAGAAAATTTACTCTTCTACTCTTGATACTCAAGTACTTTTAAAAACAAGTACTTTAGTACTATTACTTAAGTAGACATCTGACTGTAGTACTTTTACTTGTACTTGAGTAAAATTTAGCAAGGGGTATCTGTACTTTTACTCAAGTAATGAAGCTGTGTACTCTGTCCGCCTCTGTTTGTTTTACACTGCAGATCGATCAAATGGGTGTTCGTGTAGGCTGTTAATTGTAAGACTTGCTTTGTGAAGTCTTCATGTTATTTATGAGAGGCAGTATTGCCATTTCTTTTACACAACAGTCTACAGTTTCACACACTTTCACACACTTTCACGTGTTTCTTCCATCTGCCGACGGTGTCAACATTTCTCATTTCACCCGTTTTTGTGCGTACGCCTGGGTCAGAGTTTGCGTGAAGGACCGCACATTTTCCCGTCAAGTTTGCTTTTTATAAATACCAATTATTGCGTAAAAAGCGCCGTACGCCTTCTTTTGTGCGTACGCAACGTTTATACATCAGGCCCCTGGTGCTTAAGGCAAACAACTGAATGCAATGGAACACATTGAAAAATGACACCCTGTGCATTAAAAAGTCTCCTCCAAATGAGACAAGCTGGGGTGTCAGAACCTGTTTATTAAATAGAGAAATAATGCATTTCATTATTTGCATTATTTTCCCATTGTTAATGGGCCACGAGTCCCTGGTTGAGAACCACTGATCTACACATGCAACATCCCTGCATTTCTCTGCAGTTTCTGAAAGAGGTTTCCTCATTGCAGATGCAGTTAATTCATCGAAAGGTCATAAACAGCGTCTCTATCCACTGTGTAATGTTCACTAACATGTGATCACGATAGTAGATTAAAAATAGTGCGATTCAAGCACTGACATCTTCTTCATTTAATTTATAAAGATGATAATTAATGACCTCCTGACAGAGGAGCGCCCGTTTTAACGCAAGGACTAAAAAGGCTCCCTGCTTTTCATTGAATTCGGAATTAACTCTCAAATATCAGTAATTTAAAGGAAAAGGTCAGCCCTAATGTAGTCCCTCCCCGCTTTTTAATATCCCATAACTCTCTTTAAGATACTCACCTGGCTCGGCCGCGCGTGCACAGGCTAATTGGAGGCGATTAATGAATTGATCAGCATCAGGTGTTGGTGAAGGCAAACAAAGCTGTGGAGATGAAGAGCGCTCGTGCCCTTCGACATCATCATTAACTCCATCAGGCGCGCGCGCGCGTCGCTTTGACGCGTGACAGATTACATTTTCTCTGACGACAGGCCGCAGATTTATCTGGGTTATAAAGTAAGTGCAGAGCGCAGCATTCAATCACAGCAAAGGGAAATTAGATTAACGAGCTCATGATCACAACAACTCTGAAAGAAACCAATATGATGCTGTTAAGCCGCAACACAAGAGTTTGAACCTTTTGCGTCTCCAGAATGAAACGAGTGAAATGGTTTTCCGAACAGATTAATTTTGAAACGTCATTTCAGTGCACACATGTAGTTTCTCAGTTGAAGTTAGTGCAATTAAACTCCTCTGTTAGGTTGAAACCAAAGGAATCACATGGTGGACGCATTACAGTTTGAAGGTGTTTTTCAGGATCTGGTCAGATTGAGACTCAACCTAGTTTAAATGTCTCTATTGGACTAAAACATTTTAAAGGATTGGTTTGATTTAGAATTAATTTCCTGATAATTTACTCTCCTTCACGTCATCCAAGATGTTCTTGTCTTTCTTTCTTCGGTCGAAATGAAATGAAGGTTTTTGAGGAAAACACTCCAGGATGTTTCTCCATATAGTGACTTCAATGGGGTCCAACGGGTCGAAGGTCCAAATGTGAGTTTCAGTGCAGCTTCAAAGTCTCGACACGATCCAGCCGAGGAATAAGAGTCTCATCTAGACAAACCAGCGGACATTTTATGAAAACAATTAACATTACTTTTTAACCACTAACGCTGGTCTTGCACTAGCTATGATGTGACACACATTACGTAATCAGGGTGAAAGGTCACGCGTGACGAAGGCGGAAGAACAGACCCAGTGTTTACAAAGAGAACGTGCAAAGACTAAGACAAACGTTATTTACAAAAAAATTAAAATAATAATTAAAAAAAGGTAAAACAACTATGTCAGACGATTTAGAATTTTTTCGCCCTTCCCTACATTTCTGAACTGGAACACGCGTGACCTTTCACCCTGATTACATAATGTGTGTCGCATCACAGCGAGTGCAAGAGGAGCATTTGTGGTTAAAAGTATATAAATGTTTATTTCTGTTATAAATGTCCGCTGGTTTGTCTAGATGAGACTCTTATTCCTCGGCTGGATCGTGTCGAGACTTTGAAGCTGCACTGAAACTCACATTTGGACCTTCGACCCGTTGGACCCCATTGAAGACACTATATGGAGAAACATCCTGGAGTGATTTCCTCAAAAACCTTCATTTCTTTTCCACTGAAGAAAGAAAGACAAGAACATCTTGGATGACGTGGAGGAGAGTGTTATCAGGAAGTTTTAATTCTTAAGTGAACTACTCCTTTAAGTCTACACCTTTTTTTGATATAGGAGAAAGTTAGTTTGAGGTTATTAATTAAAGTTTTCCATAAGACAAAAATTCTAATTATTTGACCAGTCCAGCTTGACACACAAGAGATTATTTACATGTAGTTTGAGTGGCCTGAAGTGACCTGAACTGAATCTATCGGTTGGCAGGGATGTGTGTCCGTCAGAAACGGCTTCCAAACTCCGTTCCCAGTAAACTGTGTAAAACCCCAGATCAGAACCAGCGCTGGTCAGAGGACGAGTGTGTGTGGACTTCAGACACACCTGTTCCTGTGTGAAACCGATCCGATGTTTGAAGTGCCAATCCATTTCCTCAGATGATCAGACATTCAAACACGCTGTTATTATCACCCATGACTCTTTGTTTCGGGGCTTTGGGCCGATAGCCTCAGCGTCCCGTCTTCCGCCGGTCTCCGGCAGCTTTCAGCAGCTGTGGGACGGGTGTCGGGTTTCGGGATCGACACTGTCCTGCACTGTGCTGCCCGTGCCTCGGCCTGAATGGGGCTTTTGATGGGCAGACCCTCGTCTCTCAACGGGCCAGAGCAGGGGAGCGCGGGTCACGGCTCACACACCTGGCAGGACGGCTCACCACGTGCCACTCCAGCGCTAACAAAAGACACTCTGTGCCCGCGCTTATTGCAAATTATGCTTTTCTCTCGTTGATCATCCGCTCCACTTTCTGCATTCATAAAAAGAGGAGGATGAAGTACACACGAAACAGGATTCATGAGCAGCTAGCTGCCATTTCTTATTAACTAAAACTTAATAAAAGTATGACAAAAAGGTGGGGTTTTTTTTCTTAATAAAAAAAACAAGACAAAATTACAAACAAAAAATTAAGTTAAAAAGAAAAAAGCCTGATTTAAAAAAAAAACGTATATCAATGATACTAAAATGACACTTTACATACATTTCACAGAAATTAATTGATTAAATGGCAACAATAGCTCAGTTTTTTAAATGTTGGTTAATGTAAAGTTGTGAAAAAAGTACACTTAGTTGTATTGAATGTGCACTTGTACTTCAAAAGACGCTTCGTACCCACGTTTATTGCAAATTATGCTTTTCTCTCGTTGATCATACGCTCCACTTTCTGCATTCATAAAAAGAGGAGGAAGAACGGGGAAAAAAGAAGAGGAAGAACGGGGGGAAAAAGAAGAGGAAGAACGGGGGGAAAAAGAGGAGGAAGAACGGGGAAAAAAGAAGAGGAAGAACGGGGGGAAAAAAGAGTCACGCTCATACGCACGAAACAGGATTAATGAGCAGCTGGCTGCCATTTCTTATTAACTAAAACTTAATAAAAGCTATAGACATTTAAAAAAAAAAAAAAAAAAAAAAAAAAAAAACAGGACAAAATTACTACAACTTTTAAATTTTAAATGAAAACAGAAAAATGTGTGTGAACACATAAACCGGACCAGACACGACTGAGTATGAATGTGTCTCATTATTCTATCAGAAATATCAATAACTTAACTCCTGCCATAACCAATGAAACTACTGTCACTGTAACTGTTTTATCATAAAGAGTGGTCAAATATCGAAGCCCGGGTCCTAAGTCTGAGTAATGACACACAGTTTGTCAAGACTGAGTAAGAATGTCGTGGTATAGAGTGCAGTGTGACGCATGTGAAGTGTTTCACTTCGGTTTCACAAGGGAACCCTGACAGTGCTGTCTATAGGGAACACAGCAGGTTTTGGAACAGAGCAGGTCTGTCAACACACACACACACACACACACACACACACACACACACACACACACACACACACACACACACACTTACACACAAAACACAAACCACAAACACACACTCACACACACATTCACAAACACACACTCATTCACAAACACACACTCACTTACACACAAAACGCGCATACTCACACACACACAAACAAACACTCTCACACACACGTACACATACACACTCACTCACTTACACACATACACAAACACACACTCACTTACACACACATACACAAACACGCACTCACCTACACGCACATACACAAACACGCACTCACTTACACACAAAACGCACACACACATACAAACACTCTCTCAAACACACACACACACACACACACACACACACACACACACACACACACACACACACACACACACACACACACACACACACACGCAGGCAGCAGCTTGTCCTCCTCATGCTCACTGCAGTTGAAAGGATGCTGAGTGAATGACCAGTGACGAGAAGCGTGTGTGTGTCAGTGAGAGGAAGTATGTGTCAGTGACAGGAAGTGTATGTCAGTGTGTGTGTCAGTGACAGGAAGTGTATGTCAGTGTGTGTGTCAGTGACAGGAAGTATGTGTCAGTGACAGGAAGTGCATGTCAGTGTGTGTGTGTCAGTGACAAGAAGTGTGTGTCAGTGTGTGTGTGTGTCAGTGTGTGTGTGTCAGTGACAGGAAGTGTGTGTGTGTCAGTGTATGTCAGTGTGTGTGTGTGTGTGTGTGTGTGTGTGTGTGTGTGTGTGTGTGTGTGTGTGTGTGTGTGTGTGTGTGTGTGTGTGTGTGTGTGTGTGTGTCAGTGTGTGTGTGCTTAAAGCGGCCTGTGCTTCTCATCCACACGAGGAGAGATTGATAGAGAGAAGGAGAGACTCACTCACTCACTCCAGGCTTGTGTTTCTCTCTCTCCCTCAGGCTGTGTCAGAGACTCTGAGTGTTGTGGATGAAAGCGTGACCCCTCTCTGACCGGGGTAAGATGGGCCACACAGATATCAGTCTGAGTTCAGATTCATGCACTGAAAGGAACCATTCAACTCCAAATCAACATTTCTGCTTTATTTACTCACTTTCATGTCGTTCCAAACCTGTTATTCATTACAAAAGAAAGACACATTAAACTCACTTGTAGAGATTGAGCTGTGCAAACACACACAGAGCGGCGCTTCACTATGAAACACACAGCGCATCACACTATACAGTAATTCATTTAAATTGCTGCATTTGATTTGATAATCGCACTAAGCTTGTAAGCTTGCAATTATTTATTTATTTGAATTTTACATTTGATATAATTAATTATCAGCTTTTCATAAACTCATGAACTCATAAATTCCCTCACAAGCCTTTTGGGAAACCCTGATTTAAATGATGACAGAACTTTAACTTTTGGGGTGAACTGTAGTACAATATTCAGTGCTATACAATGGCATTATTATAAGTTTTGATTCTGATTGGTTAACACCAATGTTATTTTATTAATATTTTAAATAAGCTTTCATTATTATTTTTTCATGTTAATTTTAAGTTTAAGTTTTAGTAATCTTGTTATGTGCTTTAGTTATTTTATTTATTTATTCAAATATTGCCATTTAGGTTAATTTTATTTTGATTTGATTTTGATTTTAGGGTTAGGGTTTTAATTAATGATGATAAACCTGGTTGACACACATCTTAAGGGTGTTAATTCATTTTCTTTTAACTGTAATTATTACTTTTCTATAACTGTACAACTATTAGCTTTGTTGATCCCATTAGAGTCGCCATCTGAAATGTTACAAAACTAAAAAAAAAAAAACTCAATAGTATAAAGATACTTATGAAGAGTTCTTTAGGTTTCGAGATTAAAAGACTTTTTTTTTTTTTTTTCTAATTGGCAAAAAAAGACGTTTGACCAAAACATTGCTGTTTAATAAATGGGTTCTATTTTGCCCTTTTAATGAAGTCTTGATTTTGTTTTTGGGGTGTACTATAATATGTTTTCATGCTTGATTGTTCAAAAAACATTAGTTTTCACATATTTTACATTATTACAGCTACTCTGTCCTCAGTCTGGCTCGAATGCGTCGTTAGTTCCTGTTTCAGTGAAACTCCTCCTTTAGAAAGGCAACATGTGCTGTGATTGGTTAGCTGACCCGGTGTGTTGTGATTGACAGCGCTTAGCGTTTGTGCGGGAAATATCCCGTCCGTCTATAACTATGAGCTCTTCTCTAGTGTAAATATTAAGGATGGCGTAAATTTCAAACCAATTCGAGCCCGATTCAGACCCTGACAATGTTACCAATCAAGAGGATCACGCAGAACAGATTTTATGCACGTACTTTGCAAGCACTGATTTCACAGGACGTTTCAGAGTGGTATGTTTTTTTTAATGTAATGTTCTTATACATTTTAGACGCAAACTTGTACACCATTTAATCATGATATTTGTCAGAAAACTATGGTAATACAAACTGTAATCGATCAGAAAACCATGGTTAATTTTCCTAAGGGGCGATGAACAGCCTTACTAAAACAAGAGCTTACAAAAGCTACAGTAAACACTATATCAACGCTAATGTTGGCTAGCAGGCTTGTGTGGCAACAACATAAAACGTATAATTGAAACTGTCAAGAGAAAACGCAACAACAAATAAGAAATACTAACAAGTTGTGATCCACAAACAACAGACTGTCCCGACAAAGTGGAAACTGCTCCATTTCAGGAGAAGCTCTTGTGCGAATCCTGCATTGTGCATCTGGAAGCTGTTCTCTGTCAAATGTGCAGCACACAGACAAGCTTTGGGATTGTAATGTTCAAGAACAGTAAAATACAATTTAAACACAGTTTTAACCAGTTCATGAGCCTGAGGTCAAACAAATGAGTTTTGTTTGACATATCTGCAGCTCAACCAGGCCTCGTCCACTTTTCTGCGGATTCTGTGGGCCGGGATTATTTAAATGAGTAACATTATGACTTCATAAAGCCCGTTGTAGTCCAAACGAGCCGTTCGTTGTAGTTTTTGGAAAGGAGATTCCATTAAAGTATCTCCCTTTGGAGTCGGCTTTGAGCTTTGTAACCTTGCCGATCTTTTTATGCTCAAACAGCAACGTTACACACTAACTAAAGTTGAAAAAGTAAAACCCCTTTAAAGTAATAATTCAAAAGAGCTGTTGTGTTCTTAGACACAATGCAAGCAGATCCTTAGACGGACAGTGATGTACTGTAAATCACTGATCAGATAACACTGTTTCAGAGATGTTCTCTTGTAGACCACAGTCCAAGCTGTCATTCTTGAGCTCGACCACAGACTGATCTCCATTAGCCATCAGTGTCATCTCTGACACGCAAGGTCACCCACCAATGAGTCTCCGTTCTCCAATTAACGCCACTGATAGATGCTGCTAATTGGCAGGATTTATGGCGCTCTTTTATTGGGCTTTATGAGAGGCAAGTGGAGGACATTAGCATGTATGGGCCGTGGGGTGCACAGTGGGAACAGAGCGGCACGTGACTGAGAGAGAGTCAGGACGTGTTCTAGCGTTCAGAGACAGGAGCAGACAGAGCACAGCGGCCGGTTTGACTTGACAACGCTCATGCCGCAAGATGCCCGGAAAACAACGAGATGTAGAGAGAAATATATTAAATAGAGCAGACAGACTGCATCCTTTTTAAAGTCAATCACCTGAACAGTAAATGCTATGCGACTAATTATTCTGAAATTGCAGGAACTTTGACAAACAAAAACAAAAAATGTGAAAAAAAAAAAAAACAAGTCACTGCCAAAACATGTACTATAATACAATGGAGTTTGTGATTAGCAAAATTTTGGCAATTGAAATGCATGAAAAAAAAAAAGCCCTGTGTGAACGGATCATCTCTTACCCTTTACTACTAGTTATAGCATGAAATAAACATGAATGAACATCAGGTGTGTTTAAATATACAGTTATACTGTATACAGAATTACACACTATTGAATGTGTGTTTAAATAAATCTGTCATGAACACAAGTTCTTACAGACATCATTTAAATGTTTATTTGAACAATGAATTGGACTAGAAACATAAACAAATCATTAACAAGTTGATATAAAGACAAGTGCAATTTAAATGATTAATAGTTGCATTTTATATATAAAAAACATTTGATCAATGAATTGATAATTGAATAAACAAGTTTCGGTTTTCAGCTTAAATTTCGCGGTTTGTTTCAGTTAAAACTTAATTTCGGTGCATCACTAAATGGAATATTGTGATTTTGTGTTGCTTGAAAAGTAGTTAATTAGAAAAAATGGCAACTTCGGAAGAACTGAGACGATTGTTGCCGACATCTTCCAGCAGGGCCAGTGAGTTTAACGACAGACATGTGAAGGGAACTCTATCGCCCCCTGTAGTCCTGAGGTTTTTAAGAGCACATATTTACAGTGGGATCATGTGCTTGCGTTGGTTTTCGCTTGCAGGTGTGTGAGTGATTCTGGCCTAAGAGACCAACAATTTAGGTTACATATAAAGGGGTTAAAAATGAAGCGGGAGAAGCGCAAGAAGAGGAAGAGAGGCATTGGAGCGCTCCAGGAGAGAGAGAGGTCATGTAATAAGCGTGTGGTTATTGATTGTATTGTCAGCGAGGCCGCGCAGGGTCCCGTGTGCCGTGGACTTCAGTCCATCTGTGGACAATACCGTCAGTCACAGCTCACTGCCCCGTCTAATAAACCGCCAGCAGATTCATAGCAACCTTCAGCCGCTGCCGGCTCTTTATATGTGTGTACTACCACTACACTCAACAACTGTGGGATGAGGTGGCCATCAGAGGTTAGACATTTCATTTCTAAAGCGCCGCTTTCCTTGGGTCTTAAACTTCTGCATGGTCAGACTCAACACCTTGACTGGAAGACCTGTGACAGAGAGAACACACTGATGTGTGCCACTCATTCAACTCAAAGACATTAAGATACACATAATAATGACATAATATAACATATTATACAGTAAAGCAAAACTTTATTCAGACACCTTCAACATTTCTCACATTATCTCATGTTTATTCGCTATAGTTTAGAAAATGGTAATAAATATGAGCAGAACTCAGAGTTATGAACTCAGCTGATATTTGACTGGTTTTGTCCGTCCTTCTGTTAGACTGTCTCACACATGAATTATGTTGAATATCTGTCAGCTGTTAAATTTAACTACACAATTAGATAATACCAGTTTAGCTCAACCAATCACCAAGCAATGCTTCATTTTGTTCAGTCTGTGTGTAAAAAGAGCATTAGCAATTAAAGAAAACATGATCAGCTCAAAGTGTCTGAATCATTTTTGGTGCCAAATGTTTATAAATGTTACTGGTAGTCACTGTATGAAGAATATCTGGGTATAATATGTCACAGTTTACTTTATTTTGCTCTCCTCACTTACATAAATGAACTATAGTGTCCTGCACACACTAGTAAAAAGTTATCAAATTATATCTGGTGTGTGAATAATGTTTGGTTTGACTGTATTTGTGCTTTAATTTGTTTTAAACATCAGACTTAATATTTATCTATGTCGGGTCCTGATAATGAGACAGTGAAGCTTTGTGCCATTCTACGTTTATTTATCAAGCAGTAAAAATGCCCCTTTTTACGGCCAAAACCAGGCGTCTGTGGATGAGAACGGGAAGCATGGACCGCATGGATGACGCTTACCGGAAGCGCTTCACAGATGATGAGTGGAAGGAGAATTTAAGAACAACTCGACAATATTCAACAACAGCAGCTCATTCTGTGAATCATACATCAATACGCCATTGCACATGCACAAAACTCTCCAGTTTCGGTTTTCAAGCCGATCAAATGTTTACATGTCCTATTGAATGGATTAGAAAAGGTCCACCCTTTACAATCCAAGTTAAATTTAAATTGGATTTGGCAAAATCATTCAAATTTGTGACGACTTATTCAGATTGTGCTTCTAGTCCCATTGCAAACAGATTATTAGGGTCCATGTAAATGCAGCAATTTCTGTCATGTGAACAGTGTTTGACATGCAAGGACAGAAAAGCGTGACCTTTTCAACGTAATTGCGTATTACGTGACGTCACGAACGCGCATCACAGAACAGAGCAAGGCAAGCATTTGTGCTTATAAAACTTAAACTTTTTTATTTATTTTTGAAATGACCGATCGTTTCGCTAGATAAGACCCTTATTCATCGTCTGGTATCGTTTAAAGCCCTTTGAAGCAGCACTGAAACTGTCTTTTGGACCTTGAACCGTTTGGGGCCCATTGAAGTCCATTATATGGAGAAAAATCCTGGAATGTTTTCATCAAAAACCTTAATTTCTTTTCGACTGAAGAAAGAAAGACATGGACATCTTGGATGACATGGGGGTGAGTAAATTATCAGCAAAAGTTTTTTTAAAAGTGAACTAATCCTTTAAAGGGGTGGTTGATTATGATTTCACTTTTCTAACTTTAGTTAGTGTGTAATGTTGCTGTTTGAGCATAAACAACATCTGCAAAGTTACAACGCTCAAAGTTCAAAGCAAAGGGAGATATTTGCTTTAAAGAAATTGCTTAAAGAAAGGACTACAGCAAACAGCTGGTAGGAACTACAATGAGCTTCTTCACGGGTTAGTGACATCACAAACCCTAAAATTTACATAAACCCCGCCCCCGGAACACAATTTATAGATTATGACAGAATATGCTAATCAATATGCTAAGTTCATCAACTAACCATTCAGAAATGTCCTGTTGCTTCTACATGTTGTCACTTCTTCTTGAGTCTCTCCATCATTGTCTGACTCCGGTTTGAACATAAAAGACTAAAAGTTTGGAAATTTTTAGTGCATGTCTGTGTGTGAGGTAATCGGAGCTGCTGCGGAGCTGCACACACACACACGCACATCCACAGGAGCTCTTGTAGCTCCGCCCCCTGTGCCGGGAGCAGCAGCTCATTTGCATTTAAAGGAACAGACTCAAAACGGTGCGTTTTTGCTCACCCTCAAAAAGAGACCATTTTAACATGCTATATAAAAATATCTGTGGGGTATTTTGAGCTAAAACTTCACACACACACTCTGGGGACATCAGAGACTTATTTTACATCTTGTTAAAAGGGCATTATAGGACCTCTTTAATGAGGCTGATTCTCAGATAGACAGCGGCCGAGTGTAAGCGCATCAGATGATGTTGAGCTGTGTCTGCGGTCGGGGGCTTCAGGGTCCGGGTCGCCGCAACAGCACAAGCGATTACACAGGAGCAGTCAGCCAAAACACAAAAATCAATAAACAATCTCAACGTTTTGGTGGGTTCCGTGTCTGACCTAATAAATGTCTCTATTCACTGTTATGACTTCATTTCACTTTAACGTCTTCTTCATGTGCATCTCACACCAATCAATTAGAGAGTGTGCTGAACTCGTGACATCTCACCAGGGCCTAATCCTGCTCTTCACTTGATCACACTTTCGAGGATTCTCCGATTTAGCACCATTTTCAAACACACACACACACACACACACACACACACACACACACACACACACACACACACACACACACACACACACACACACACACACACACACACACACACACACACACACACACACACACATTCAAACTCATTCACTCACATACACACACACACACACACACGTTGGGTTTCTATGTTTTATTTGTTCTCTCCATAGACGTAATGGTTTTATAAACTGTACAAACTGTGTATTTTGTCCCCTTACACTAAACCTACCCATCACACACACACACACACACACACACACACACACACACACACACACACACACACACACACACTAACCCTACCCCTAAACCTACCCATCATAACACACACACACACACACACACACACACACACACACACACACACACACACACACACACACACACACACACACACACACACACACACACACAAACTAACCCTACCCCTACCCCTACCCCTAAACCTACCCATCACACAAACACACACACACTAACCCGACCCCTAAACCTACCCATCACACACACACACACACACACACACACACACACACCAGACTTGTGGAGGTACAGCATTAGTGTGACAGTGACGGTCAGATCATCCCTCTTCCAGAACCTTCACATTTATCCGTGAAGCCGGAATAACCAGGAGACTGACAGCTCTTCCCGCGTCTCCTGTCCCACGTCTCCTCGCAGACTCTTCCCAACCGGAGAGAACACACACTCGTGCACACGTTCCCCCTCGCTTGTTTCCCATCGATCTTGCCACTTCCTATTATTGTCAATCAGGCATTCTGCATCTGTGCGGAAACGAGCCGCTGAGAGTCGGGAGCGCCGGTCCTCCATGAGTCAAAGACGCCTCAGTGCCACTGGACCACGACTGAGGCCCGCCGGACACACGCTTCCCGTTCATCCAGGACTCAACCAAATCAGTGGGAACTGTGATAGGAATGATTCCTGGATCTCTCTGATGTTATGATCACATTTAAGTGCCATTAAAGAGGATTTAAAGACACATTTTCTCAGTGACGTCTGTGCATGAGTTTCTGATTCTGTCAGATGGACTTTGTATAATTGCTTTACAGTATATTCCCCAAAAAACTGACTTTGTAAGGGGGTGGTTGATTATGATTTCACTTTTCTAGCTTTAGTTAGTGTGTAATGTTGCTGTTTGAGCATAAACAACATCTGCAAAGTTACAACGCTCAAAGTTCAAAGCAAAGGGAGATATTTGCTTTTACAGAAATCTCTTTTTAAGGACTACAACAAACGGCTGGTAGAGACTACACGAGCTTCCTCCCGGGTTAGTGACATCACAAACCTTATAATTTACATAAACCCCGCCCCCTGAACACGATTTATAGATTATCAAGACAGAATATGCTAATTAATGACTATAAGTTAACTCCACATAAGCTACATAAACTCATCAACTAACCATTCAGAAATGTCCTGTTGCTTCTACATGTTGTCTCTTCTTCTTGAGTCTCTCCATCATTGTCTGAATCTGGTTAGAATATAAAAGGCTAAAAGTTTTTGAAATGTTCAGTGCATGTCTGCGTGAGTGCAAGCTCTTGAAGCTCCGCCCCCTGTGCCGGGAGCAGCAGCTCATTTGCATTTAAAGGGACAGACACAAAAACATTGCGTTTTTGCTCACCCTCAAAAAGTGACAACTTTTACATGCTATATAAAAATATCTGCGGGGTATTTTGAGCTAAAACTTCACACACACACTGGGGACATCAGAGACTTATTGTGAAAAGGGCAGGACCCCTTTAAGTGCCCTTAGAGAGGATTTAAAAACACATTTTCTCAGTGACGTCTGTGCATGTGCTCCTGATTCTGTCAAATAGACTCTGTATAATTGCTTTACAGTATATCCCCCCCCCCCAAAAAAGTGACTGTACATTCACTGTCTGTTCCTCTTTACACTGCAAAGCTGTGACATTTCCCCCTTTAAATATACAATTTGATTTTTGTCTTCATATTTGAGGGTGTGACCAACCCAATCTCACAACTAAATGCAGCTATTTTACGAGGTGGCGATTTCCTAGGAATTTGAACATTGTGAATTGTACGAAAACATATCATTGAAGCATGAAGGTCCTAAATATAACCGTCACTGGGGGGTAAGCAGTTCTGTATCTACGATTGAGATCCTAAAAATACATACGAATTAGCCAACAGTTCACCAAATTGTAAAATAGTTATGAAATGCCATGAGATTTTGTTGGTGTGACACCATTAAAATGTAGTTTGTTTGCATTGTTTTGCAAACCTTTGAACGGTAGCCTACTCTATATATAAATAAATATGTAAAATAACAAAAATTATAATTTTATTTAATGTGGTGCAGTGATATTTTCCAGCCAATCATAGACATTCTACAATCTTCAACCCTGAAATATTAAACATAACTTGGATCTTTTAAAAAGGAAACACCATTTTATGCTGAATATCATTTTTCAATTAGTGATTTTCTTTTTGATACTACCAGAATTTACTAAGCTGTGCATTGAAATGTGTATGAATTCCAGACATACTCTAAAGGGTTTTGAGTGTAACATGGTATAGTGTTAATGTTTTGAATATATATGTACTCAGATATCTGTTCAAACAATAACTATAAGAATACTGAACAATTTGTTACAAGATTGAAATAACAGTGCCGCTTATATTCTATAACCCATATAACATGCCATATGTTATTGAAGGAGTGAGTTATTTAGATGCAGATGATTTGTTAATCAACATGGCGTTTGAGCACGGTGGACCTGCACCCTTGACTCGCCGTGTGTGTGTGTGTGTGTGGCGGCTGGCAGCCATAAGCACACTAGATTGATGGACGTGGCGTACTCCCTGTGCGCTGTAAAAGATTATCTGCTCGCCTGCTGGAAACAAAGCCGTGATGGAAATTCGTCGCGCATCATCAGCAACAAAATATCTACACACCGAGACGGGACTGTGTCATTTTTCATGGGCTATATATTAAATAAAAAGAGCATTAAGGGAAGAGAGCAGAGAGGCAGCGGCGCCTGGCACCTGAGTAATAGCACTAGTTAGTGTTTTTTAAAATAGGGCCACTTGAATGGGGGAGATTATTGGGTTTTTATTGGCTGTCAGGAAAGGCAGCGTTTGGCGTACTTCACCCACCGGAGCCCGTGCTGTTCTGATTACAGTGCCAGAACCAATGAGAAGAAATGGGACGCTCTGAGGCGCTGCACTCTTTAAATAAATGTTCTTTTTTGGCATCGATGGTTCCATGAAGAACCTTTAACATCCACGGAACCATGGAAAAAGGTTCTTTAGATTATCACAATTTTCCTAGAAACTTTTAAAGTCCCCCTACAGTCAATAACTGTATCCCTTAAAACTCATCTTTGATCACCAAAATTACATATTTAAAAGTTTTTTCCTTCATGCCTTAAAATATCTTGAATGTAACTCGACACCCTTGCCTCATTTAGTATGCATGGTTCTATGAATATGCAAATGAGCCCCGCCTCCACTCACTCACTCAGCTCAGAGATCCACTGGTTGACGATCACACGTTGATCTGATTGGTTACAAGGTAGTTTGTGACGTCAGAAACACCAGCGATTTCAAAGCGTGTTTTTGAGACTGTCTTTGGTTCACTGCAGTTTAAGGAGGAAATACTCAGCAATGGAGTCGACTTATGAATTTACACATGCTTTGTCTTAAAGCATATTAAAAACACCACATAGACACATAAACTACATTAAAAGCTGGATTTACTCCACAGGGGGACTTTAGAATTAACTTTACAGTCTTACTGTGAAGAACATTTGAATAATCTAAAGAACCTTTTGTGTTTGGAAAGGTTCTGTTGATGTTAAAGGGATAGTTCACTTTGAAATTAATTTTTGATATGTTTTAGCTTACCTCAAAGGCATCCAAGATGTAGGTGTCTTTTTTTCCGGAGTAGTTTCAATTTTGATATTTTTAGGTCAAACCGTTCTTGTCTGTCAGTCATATAATGCAGGTCTATGGTCACTGTCTCAAAACAGCATGCACAAAGTCCAAATTAAACAATTCCCCATCGTCCAAATTAAACAATTCCCCATCGTAAGTACACATTGATGGCTTAAGACACGAAACGAGCGGTTTGTGTGAGAAAACGAACAGTATTTATATAGTTTTTGTCCTCTTGTAAACACACACACCCAAATGATCAGAGGACGCGGGTGCTTCGGTCTGCGCAAGCGCCGGAAAGCGCCTGAAAAGGTCAGAGGGCGCGGGCGCTTCGATCTGCGCAAGCGCCGGAAAGCGCCGGAAAAGGTCAGAGGGCGCGGGTGCTTCGGTCTGCGCAAGCGCCGGAAAGCGCCGGAAAAGGTCAGAGGGCGCGGGCGCTTCGATCTGCGCAAGCGCCGGAAAGCGCAGGAAATTATCTCTCGCGCGTGTAAGTCATTCATTGTTTACACAGAGATTTCGGAAGCCTTACCTTTCACTGTGAAGATCTAAACATATTTAGACGTACAGGAAATGGCAATGGAAGACGATTTCGATATACCAACAGACAACGTTGAATTTTTTACACAACCATATTTATTTGAACCGGAGTACACCGATCAAGAACTCAGAGCGATAGAGGAAGCATCCGCTGCAGCAGCACGTCTTCAAGCCTCAGAGAGACAGAGATCTCTGCAAAATTGGTGGTGTTCTTGTAGCAAGTGTTGTGAGATGCCAACAGAAGTAGAGAGCATATGTTGTCACGAATGGAACATAGCAATGCCACAGCTACAAGACGACGACGAGGACATTGACAGTACCCCGTCATACACCTGCCAACGTGCAAAACGCTGCGGCTCAACAGCGGAGAAAACTCGGGATCTTCAGTCAGGCAGGTGTATGACGGGGTACTGTCAATGTCCTCGTCGTCTTGTAGCTGTGGCATTGCTATGTTCCATTCGTGATTCGTGATCGGTGTACTCTGGTTCAAATAAATATGGTTGTGTAAAAAATTCAACGTTGTCTGTTGATGTATCGAAATCGTCTTCCATTGCCATTTCCTGTACGTCTAAATATGTTTAGATCTTCACAGTGAAAGGTAAGGCTTCCGAAATCTCTGTGTAAACAATGAATGACTTACACGCGCGAGAGATAATTTCCGGCGCTTTCCGGCGCTTGCGCAGATCGAAGCGCCCGCGCCCTCTGACCTTTTCCAGCGCTTTCCGGCGCTTGCGCAGACCGAAGCACCCGCGTCCTCTGATCATTTGGGTGTGTGTGTTTACAAGAGGACAAAAACGATATAAATACTGTTCGTTTTCTCACACAAACCGCTCGTTTCGTGTCTTAAGCCATCAATGTGTACTTACGATGGGGAATTGTTTAATTTGGACGATGGGGAATTGTTTAATTTGGACTTTGTGCATGCTGTTTTGAGACAGTGACCATAGACCTGCATTATATGACTGACAGACAAGAACGGTTTGACCTAAAAATATCAAAATTGAAACTACTCCGGAAAAAAAGGCACCTACATCTTGGATGCCTTTGAGGTAAGCTAAAACATACCAAAAATTAATTTCAAAGTGAACTATCCCTTTAAATGTTCTTCATTGAACCATCGATGCCAATAAAGAACCTTTATTGTACACTTTACTTTGATATCCACTTTAGAATAACACACATAAGTACAACTACATGTCAACTATCAGCCAGAGTATTAGTTAGGGTTCGGGTTAGTAGAATAAGTTGACATGTAGTTGCAAAATTACTTATTTAAAATGACATTTAGAATGTCTAAAGTGGACCATCGAAATACAGTGTTGCTCCTTTATTTTTAACATCGTACAACTGTGGTTAGACAAGGACAAAGAGGGAAAGATACTGTTTAGAAGACAGTAAGGTTTATTTTATGAGCTGATCTCCTCTATTACAGCAACACCTGTTAGTAAAGGCCCATCTTGATTTTATTCCTCTAATTTTACTAGTTTATGTAAGGAATATTTCACATGTGTGTGAGTTCTGGAGAAAAGAAAGTGTGCATCCAAATAAACATCTGAAGGTTCCTCTTCCACCAACACGTTTTCTTTAGCAGATGCTTTGCATGGATGTGATCTGAGTAGAGACTACAGTGATGACGGATTTATGACAACAAGTTGCATTTTAGCACTTCTATGCGCAGAAGAAGACAAGCATCAAAGACGTCGACGGCACGACGCTAGCTACGCATCAAGAAGAAGAAGAAGTCAATGGGCTTTTTGAAGGGGTTTTTGGTTAAATGCCTGAACTAAAGTCTGAGGTGAACACAAGCTCAAGATATTTTCACGTTTTATCCTATGACATAAAATACATCAGTAATGCCACCTTGTGTTTTTTTAAACATCATCAGGCCGAACACATTAACTCATCACTTTTCCAGACTCGTTGTATTTATGATCACTCTCCTATGAACTATAGCTCAATTTTTTTGAATACACATATAGACTGAAAGAGTTGTTGAAGCTTAATGATGGTGACTTTAAAGTCATGTGACTGTGGTGTAGTTCGTTTATAGTCAACGTTTACCTTTTAACTTACGCTGATTGTATTCAGGCAAGTTCATTTGAAAAGATTGTCATGAACAACTGGTAAGAATCATAAACTTTGGTTGGTCACAGAGTTTATTTACTGCAAGAATCCAAAAACCAATGGAAAAATCCAATTTTTGTTTTTCATGAGATCCAGTTTGATGCTAATGCACACAACGCTCTTCACAAGTGGTGAAATGTTTTTTGAGAATGTTATATAGCTCAACCTGAACCGTCGAGTGGCGACATTTTGTTTTCTCTCCAAAGCCCATTTTTACCCTCATTTGAAGCGTGGCGGGAGTTAATTTTGCACCCTGACTGTACACATGAACAAATGAGCATGGCATCGAGTCGCTGATTAAAGAAAAGATGAATGACATCAAGTGCGACAGGCACTGTGTAAGCGTATAATTAACCATAAAACGACAAATAGGGATGAAAGTCATATTCACGGAAACAGATCGGCTGGAAACCACCTCCGTCCTAAAGAGGCAAAGCCAAGAGATTGGGTTTCATCCGCCACCCGCTGACGCCCGAACGCAGGGAAATCAGGTCAGAGAGGAAGAGAAAGAGATGGAGTGAATCAGGGCCTCTTTCAGTCGGATGGTCTACGCATCAGCCGTCCCTAAACATGACACAGCTCGCAGGAAAGCATTGATTTTCCCCTCCATCTCTCCATCAATCTTGTGCTGGGCGAGAGGGGGAGCGATAGACGGATGGAAAGACAGACGGCTGAAGATGTGATTTGTTACTCGGGCGCTGGAGAGAGAATTACCCGACTCTTGACACAAAGAGAAGTGGCGGCAGACATCCGGTTCACATGGACACGCGCAGCGATACAAATAACATTCTGTATTATTCATTTTTAAGGCCAGACAAGTAGTTTGTTAAGAGTTGGTTTGTATAGAAAAACTACACGTCTGCGCACATATATATTCAAACACACATACATATAGACTAAACACGTACTACGCATGTGAACGCCGTCAGCGCTTTCACAGATTTGGGGTTTTGAAGTTTTATGCAGAGATGATAATTTTTATTAATTTTTTCTACATTTTTCAACGCTTGCACCTTGTAACCTGTTTCAAAGTTTGCGTTCTCGAGCACCAAACACTGTTAATAACTAATGATCTTTGCAACGGAAGTGAATCAATCAAAACTAACTTTATCTGGACAATAACTTTATTCTAGAGCTGCTGTAAAGCCAAAACAATCTGTTACTGTAATATCTATTATCACTGTAAAGCTGCTGTGAAACTATCTATATTGTAAAGCGCTGTATAAATGAAGGAGACTCGATTTGACATCTTTAGTGTTTTCCAGGCTGTGAGATGAACAGTGATTGAGTTCAGGATGAACACTGTAACCGAGGGCCTCACCGCAGGGGCCCGACTGATGTCACATCATCACACACACACTGGTGATTAATGACCGACACACTTTAGACTGTCCACATATTCACATACAAATGTCTGAAAAAAATGTTTCTTTGGGCCATGTTTTCTCAAATTATTTTTATGCTTTGGTTCAAGCCTTAAATTTTGATTTACAGTCCCCCTGTAGTCAATAATTTTATCCCTTAAAACTCATCTTTGATTATCAAAATGACATATTTGAAGATTTTTAACGCCGGCCTGTGATTTATAACCGACACACTTTAGACTGTCCACATATTCACATACAAATGTCTGACACCCTGAGGAAAAAATAATAATTTGGTAACACTTGACAATAAGGTTCATTAGTTAACATTAGACATTAGTTAACTACATGAATTAAGCAAATTTCTCTCATGAAAAGTAACCACATTTTCACGTTTCAAACATGCATCAAGTTCTTTCCATACTGTTCATTTACAGTCTGTTTCTGGGGCAAAAACATAGTTTAACATGAGTGGGATATTGTACTAAATCATGCATATTTTGCACACGTACTATTCTTACTATTACATATACTTTCATACACAATTCCACGGTTTACATGAGAATCTGCACAACAAGACATACTTGCACACATAGAACATATAATAATATATTTCTCATACTTAATCTGATCTTATTTTACTCTTTGTATATCTGTATTTAATGCCTGAGTCTCACAATAAGCATTTCAATGTACAAATCGTCATCTTGTGCATATGACACATAAACTTGACCCTATTAGTCCGCAGCCACAGCTCACACACAAAGTGAATCATGGTTAATGTTTCTTTAGGTGAACATTGCCTTTTAAATGAATAGAGTTGCCTCAAACTAGCAGTTAATGTGATAACCATTAACAGACACGGAGAGTTTATGAATGGCATGCGTTTGCAGATTAAGCTACTTCTGAAATATTACTGTAAAGCACAATGTTTTTATATGCAGTGTCTCTCATTGTTTCTGCCTTAAATTACATTGTTTAAATTAATACATTTTTAGCTAACTGTGATTTTGTTTATGTATATTTCTGAAACACATAACTTCTCTGATAACCGATCACTCTAAATTGTAATGTGCATTTTCTGTAAAGCTGCTTTGAAATGATGTGTATTGTGAAAAACGCTATACAAATAAATGTGAATTTAATTGAATTTAAGAAAGAAAAACAGAATCACACTTTAATCTCCATAATATAGTAAACCAGCATATGAGGTTAAGTCGTTAACCTGAGTCAAACTCATTTGCAGATTCAACAACTTCTGAAATGCTATTGTAAAGCACAATGTTTTTATATATTATACAGCGTCTCTCTAAGAAAGAAAAACAGAATAACACTTTAATCTTCATAATATATAAACAAGCATATGGTTATGCTCTATGGGTTAAGTCGTTAACCTGAGTCAAACTCGTGCATTACTGTAAAACAAGACAGCGGTCCTGATTGAGAGCATTTGTTTGATTCCACACATAATGTCTCGTTTGGTCTTTTCACCCTAATGAATGAAGCACACTTGGCTCAGAGTGCAAGTTCACGTGAAGTTTATGGTTTAATTACATGGCGGTCACCGGAAGCCCCACATCCAGCCCAGTAGGAGGAGACGGGACCGGGCATCACTCCTCGGGCCTTTGTCAGGTGATTGCTGGCAGAAAAAAGGAAAACAGATCAATACATCTCCTCTGGGGCTGACAGCTAATCTTTACCAAGGCTGAAATATGAGCAGCATCAGCCGTGGATTCCTGTACGGGAGCGGGCCGATTGACTGGGCGCGCACACACCGCCCTCCTGTCCCACTTCTTGCCCCGGTGAGGAAATTCATCGAGGACGGCGAGGGCTTTATGGCTGTTCCCAGGGAAGGAAGTCGTCATGGTAACGACTAATTACAGCGAGTGGACAAATCTCTTTGACGTGCTACAGAAAGACATGAGAGGATGTGAGTGAACGTCTCTGTCTGTGTGCACAAGAGCGCAGATGTTCTGAGTGGGTCAATTAAGGGAATAATTCACGGACAAATGTGCTCACTTTTACATGTTGTGGCCACAAAAAGGACAAAAGACCAATAATAGTACAAGAACGATTCCTTGTTCCGTCTGGAAATGGTTGTTTTGTTGAAATGAAATAAATGATTTGAAGTCCCCCTGTGGTGGAAATCCAGCTTTTAATGTTGTTTATGTGTCTATGTGGTGTTTTTAATATGCTTTAAGTCAAACCATGTGTAAATTCATAAGTCGACACCATTGCTGAGTATTTTCTCCTTAAAACTGCAGTGAACCAAAGACAGTCTCAAAAACACGCTTTGAAATCGCTGGTGTTTCTGACGTCACAAACTACCTTGTAACCAATCAGATCAACGTGTGATCGTCAACCAGTGGATCTCTGAGCTGAGTCGGGGAGGCGGGGCTCATTTGCATATTCATAGAAGCGCACATACTAAATGAGGCAAGAGTGTCGAGTTACATTCAAGATATTTTAAGGCATGAAGGAAAAAACGTTTAACTATGTAATTTTGGTGATCAAGGATGAGTTTTAAGGGATATAAGTATTGACTGCAGGGGGACTTTGAGCGATCTTGCGTCCTGTGTTCTCGTACTACTTCAACATCAACCGTCAAAGTTCGGCTCCAATAGTCAAGAACCCTACAGAGAACGTATGAAAGTACCAGTAGGTGTTCTTGGTATTGCGTGACGACTTGAGAGAATCGCACCGTTATAAACCCTAGATGTCATTACAGGAGGAGAACGTACGGAAGCCTGTAAGCTGTAAACTCACTCAAGAGATTCCCTCTGAAAGCTTGCAAATATACGACGGCTCATGAAAGTAAACATTTGTTGTATTGTTTGGCATTTTTTAAATAAATGTATAAATACAAGGAGAAAGCCTTCAGTACTTTTCAATTGGCATATTTAAAAGAATCATTGACAAAGCATAACATTAAATATATATACTCATTTACACATGTACTTGTGTAAAATAAAAAGTTATAATAAAGTAGGTAAATATTGTATTAGGGTATGACATCTGTTATTATATGTTTTATTCAGTGTGCATTGGATCTTCTGAACGGTCAGTTGAGCAACAAGATCACAGGACATCTCATTTCTTGTCCTGAGTTTGTTCTTTTAGCCTGACAAGTCCAGTCTTCACAAGAGCGCAAGTCTGGCCTTTACGTACTCAGAATTGAGAAACAGCCGAGGTTTAGACTCAACTGGCCAAGGACCACCCTCTCAATCAGTCAATCTTGACATGTAAAGTGACCAGTCACAGTTTTGTTTAGGGGTGCGTACATGTCACGACAATAACAGACTATCAATACTTTCATGTTTGCTTACATATGCTGTTCATAATCCCTTCTCAGTAAAGTACTTCTCCTGATCTTCCATTCTAGATGTGAGAGGACACACAACTAATAAAATGGGTTCACTTGGGAATCCAAAGGGGTCGGCCAAGCTCAGAAAATAATACTTCTCCTGTATCCCATCGGTAATCATGTCTTTTGAGTGCCTCAAACAAAACGCTCAATGTCTTGAAGTTTTTATGCCGTGAACTTTAATGAAATAACTTTAAATCCAGCATTTAATTGCTCCTCTGAAGCAGTCATTAATGAAGTACAGGGTTATTATCGTTGTCAGGGTGTGGTGCGGCTGAAGAAGGTGAAGAGGCAAAAGGCTCCAATACAAACTTTTACTTTCCAAAGTAAATTTCCAAACAGGTACAGGCAGGCATGATGCACACACACTATGACTATGACTGACTGAACTGAAGGAACTTAAATACTAACACTGATGAACACTGATTAACTGAACACAGGTGATGTAGATGATGATGATTAACTAGACACAGGTGATACAACTGAACTAATGATGACAGTGAAGAAGACACGTGACATGAAGACAAGTCCAATGAAAAAACAAACTAAACAGAACACAACAGTGACAATCGTTAACTAGAACTAAAACTATTAAAAACATAAATATTACTTGGAAAAAGTTGAACTACATGAAACATTTGAAATGTTGCCTTGGCTGAAACATTTTATGTATAAGCGTTAAAATTATGAACTGAAAATAAATATAAATTAAAGGGGGCATTTACATGACACCGTTTTCAACAAAAAAAAAAAACTTTGTATGCGTTTTGGCCATTCATTAACATGACAACATTGTTTTGGGGGCGTAAAAAACGCAAGCTTTTATAAACGGGTTTCAAAGAGCAAGTTTTTGAAAACGTTACCATTATCGTCTCTGTTTAAACTACAAAAACATGAATTTGTGAAAACAGTAACATCATGTGCATGGGTGTTGCGTGTTCAGTCTACAGTATAGGCGCGTAGTGTTTCTTTACACAGTGACATCGCCACCTACTGACCTGGCAGCAGAATACAGCGATTTATTTGTTTTCACAGATCGTTTTGACAACGCTGTCGTCTGTATGCGAACAATGCAAAGGAAAACCTTTTCCGTTTTTAGTACATTGTTGTCATGTAAATGTACCCTAAAACTAACGAAAACTAAAACTGAAATAAAAGTATGAAATTACAAAAAATTCAGCTAAAATTAACATTAAAAAAGAAATCAATTCAAAATATGATATGAATAAAACTAAAATAAAAAGTGAAATAACACTGCTTCAGTAAATAAACTTTTAAACATGGCTTTCGTTTCCTGGGAGATCGTTAAAGATCGCCGCACACTATAGGCTCCCTGTAGAAGTCAGCCAATCAGATTCAGGCTTTTGCCTTCGCGAAAGTGTTTCCAGTTTTGTGTGCCATATGCATCAGATGTTCAGCTAACGGATTCCCATTAGCATTCAATTCCCGAACTGCCATGATACGTACAACCAGCGCTATAAAACCTCGCCAGATTCACATTCATCAGTTTTGGAGAAAATGATGGAGCTTGTAATGCCAAACACTGAACTTTTCCAAACTTTGAAAGTGTCGTGAAACATGCAAGAAGCAACGCAATATCGTTTAGCTGAAATGTGGATTGTAAACAGTTGTATCATGACACTGCACGGCGGTCCAGACAATCTGATAAATGATTGACAATTAAAAAGGGCTTTTATGCATTTGACTGAAGCAAACTTTCATGTGTGAACATTTGAAGATGGAAGGGAATCCGCTGGAGGCCACAGAAACACACGCGCTCTGTTGTGCTAATGAGTGCGTTTCAGACCCAGCAGAACTGCGTGAGGTCGACGCCATTTCTGATGCCACTGAATCTGCTTCTACATACTGATTTCTCTAATTGGCACAGATAATAAAACCTCACATTAAACTTTAAATCATAGTTAATGATTTTAATTACCTGTGTGCCTAAAGTCAAAGGTCAGATTCAACAGTTAAAGCTTACATCACTCAAAACATTCTGTCATCATTTACTCATTTCATCACCCTGAAAATCATACGACTTTCTTCGCTGATGTGAAACACAAAAGGAGAATTCATACGGACAGCCGTTATGATGCTTATGCGATGTTTGTGTGGTTACGAAAGGCCTGGGCAGTGGAGAAGATCTGCATAAAGATTCACTGAAGAAATACCGTGAACATGATGGTGAGTGAATAACAGAATGATCACTCATGTGTCAACGGTTTCTGTAAAGGCAGCTTTCAAACACAAACCTC
This sequence comes from Vimba vimba, assembly GCA_022828995.1. Taxonomy (NCBI): domain Eukaryota; kingdom Metazoa; phylum Chordata; class Actinopteri; order Cypriniformes; family Leuciscidae; genus Vimba; species Vimba vimba. Next base: position 3,232,515 of record CM040836.1, read on the forward strand.
CTCCCTAAGAAACTGGCCAGTGGACGGGTGATTAACAGGCTTGATTGCATTAGCATTTCCATCCACGGATGGGCTAGAGACACGTGACTCAAAACCTTCTCATTTATACATTTTCTACGTTGTTTCGGTTCTGAGCAGTGGAGTTTGTACTTGATGTAATTTTGTATCCAGACCCTGCTTCACTGGAATCGGCACTGGGATTGAATCACAATACACATCATAAAACAACATATAACACAACAGACTCAACATAGCATTTTCAAATGGGTGCAGGGGTGGAGGGGTGGTTGCTAAGGCATTCTGATTGTGGTTACTTAGGTGTCCTGCGTGGTTACTAAGGTGTTGCTATATGGTTTCTTTCATGTTCTGAGTGGTCACTAAGGTGTTCTGGGTGGTTGCTAAGGTGTTGACATGTGTAAGGCATTGCAATGTTGTTTCTAGGGTATCCTGGGTGGTTGCTAAGGCATTGCTATGCGTTTGCTGACATGTTCTGGCTGGTTGCTAAGGCATTGCTATGCGTTTGCTGACATGTTCTGGCTGGTTGCTAAGGCATTACTATGTAATTTCAAGGGGATTCTCTGTAATTTCTACAGTGTTCTGGGCTGGGTTAATGATATGTCATTCTTAAGTTATACCTTAAGCTGTTTCCATGTTTCCCTTGAACTAACGTTCTTAGTTAAGTATGCCTTCTGTAAGACATCCGGTCGGTCTGGAACACTCTTAGTTATACCCTATCACTGGCAACCACTGTGCAAAAAGCTACTTTACATCTCAGTCTATCTATATGAATGTGATTTTGAAGTTGTAATACACCCAGTGTTCAGTGTTTTCTTGCAAAGAATAAAATTGTCATTACGCTGATTGTTGTTAGCTTTTTAATTATATTATCCAAAGGTACATCAGCTGGCAAACCATCATGCAGGAAAGGCGTAGGGATCTATTTAAAGGGAATTATTGTGGTGGGGAATTTGCTCAAACTATGGCAGCGATACAGTTGTGCTAAATCAAAGACGGTGCCGTATAGTGTATGCTCAGTGTATGTGCACTATTGCTGTGAAAACTTTAGCCCCCTGCCAGAAGCTGCAATTACAAAAACCGCCTGCCATGGCAGCGAATTCAGCAGCTTTTAGATCTTGTTGGTCCGACTTTGTCAAAACAAACTCGACGGAGCCCGAAATTAAGAACTCTCCTCTTCCTGCCTTTTTTTCTTCGCCATAGTAGCTGATTATATGTTTCACGTGTTGCGCTTTTATTGAGTAGGTCATCCAATAACAGAAATGAGTGATTTACACCAATAATGTGATGTGGCTGCTGGGCAATTAACCCTGGTGGTGGAGTAAATGAAGACACTATGACAAATATATTATGATAATATGAATGAACTTATTCAAAGGCGTTAGTGTAGCGGTTTAGGCACATTTGGGCATGAGGTTGCGGGTTTGCGCACTCATTTCGAAATTATGTAAAATATCCAGGGTTGGATTTAGTTTGGATTACTTTTTAAAGATCCCATGAGTCCTGATAAATGCAATTTCAACTATTTCTGAAGTGCTTCTTTTTATAAAGAACACCGCTTTCTCACACACCGCAGTGAAGCAGCCCCTGCATAGAGTGAATAATGGATTCTTGAGCCATCGATATCAGCAGATTCAGCAGCACCGCTATGGACAGCACCGGGTAACGTCGCACACAAGAAGAAACCTCCTAAGGTATAGTTCGGGACAGTCCTAGAATAGGTATACCTTTAGTTCAGTTATACCTTTAGAGTCTTCGTAGCGTGCTAAGAGACAGTGCTATTGGGAAATCCAGCCCTGGATAGTTAAAAAAGCATTGCTTACTAAAAAGTTATGTCATGAAACTCTAGATGGCGCAGGCTGATAGGTCCTTAACTCAATCTCTTTGTAATCATATCATTCTCTACAGGGCACAGCTGATTGGTTCCTGCTGTATCAGCAGCCAATGAGTTGAGCTCGCTGCTCAACCTTCAAATACTTAGTCAACATTAGCTGTAGCACTGCAGTGTGCTTTTAGAAGCCCTCCCTCTTCCCCAGCTCCACCTGTATAGATCTGCTACAGGTAATTCATGTTGTAAAGCAGCAGCATGTCTTACTTGCTCATGGTTGGTTGCTAGGTGTCCTGTGTGGTTGCTAAGGCATTGATATGTCATTGCTAGGGTGTTCTGGATGGTTAATAAAGTGTTGCTATGTGGTTGCTGATGTGTTCTGGTTGGTTGCTAGGTGTCCTGTGTGGTTGCTAAGGCATTGATATGTCATTGCTAGGGTGTTCTGGACGGTTAATAAAGTGTTGCTATGTGGTTGCTGATGTGTTTTTGTTGGATACTAGGTGTCCTGTGTGGTTGCTAAGGCATTGATATGTCATTGCTAGGGTGTTCTGGACGGTTAATAAAGTGTTGCTATGTGGCTGGTGTGTTCTGGTTGGTTGCTAGGTGTCTTGTGTGGTTGCTAAGGCATTGATATGTCATTGCTAGGGTGTTCTGGACGGTTAATAAAGTGTTGCTATGTGGTTGCTGATGTGTTTTTGTTGGATACTAGGTGTCTTGTGTGGTTGCTAAGGCATTGATATGTCATTGCTAGGGTGTTCTGGACGGTTAATAAAGTGTTGCTTTGTGGTTGCTAAGTTGTGTTGCAGGGCGGTTGCTCTCACACACACTCATCTCTGTGATCTGGTCAGTAAATGTGACTTCTTTCCTTTTTTTAATGCAAGTCTGAGGGATGTTTTCATCTGTTTTTGTTCTGTTTTATGCGTCTGATCACACCTCTCCTTAACGGCACAAAATTTGAGGAATCAAGCACCAAAGTTCAACACTTCGGGGGGGATAGTTGATATCATCAAGCATAAACAAAAATAATAAACATACTGAGCAAGGCTAAGTAAAAGCCTCCATATGTAAGAGCTGCGAGCCTCACAGACACTTTCAGATCCCCATCAAAATAGAAATGCAAGTGTCTTCCAGTGTGCGCTGTCTGTGTCCATCACTTCGGAAGTTTATCCACGTTACACGGCCATTTTGAGATGAGCGCCACACTGAGGGACTAAGGGGGGAACTAAAAGTGACATTGTGGCTCTAGGCTGTCTCTCAGGATTAGACAGCACAGCACTCAGCGCACGGGCTTTTTGCTCAGTCCTATTATATCTGCTTGTGCCTCTTTCCAGATGAATTCCTCTCCATACGGATCCTGCACCGGGAGCAAGGCAGGATAATTGATTAATATTTCTGGAGGGAATGATGGCTAACCGCAAGATGTGTTTAAAACAAAACCCTGCAGTTTTGGGTTTACACATTGAGGGATTTCAAAACAGCACATGACCATGAGAAACGGCCTTCAGATTGCAGCCAAAGGTCAAAACGTGCTGAGAAAACCAAGTTGACGTTACATTAAAATTAATCACAGGAAAATAACTCGGTATTAAACACGACGTACGCCATTAGGAATCCGCAATTTGACAGTGATTAAAAAGGCAAGTGTGTTTGTCTAATTTTAGTGCTATTGTACATCCTCTGCGCTCTACACCTGCCGACCGAAGCTGATTAAGAGAAGAGCCGGCCCTAAAGGAACCATTACACATCAACATCCCCGAGACGAGTGGCGCGCTTTGTAAAGTAATGATTTGGGATGAATGCAAGCTTCTTTATGTCTTAATGGGCCCTTGTGTTCGGGCTCTCCAGAAACAATTACTTCACGAGCGCTTCCCACTGGCCCGGCCGGCCCCTGTTTATTAATCAGCTAATTACACATTGACAGTAATGAGGCGGCTGATTCATATACTTAAAAGAACACGACTAAATGACTGTTTAATGATTAGCCTTTTGTGTGGCAAACCGGCATCCACTCGAGCGGTCATAAGGGGACGAGGAACAGCGAGTGGAAAATCTGCTCGGCTGAGCAAAGTCAAAACAGCAAGCTCTCAAAGGTCTAATTCAAAAGGAGGATGTCTAACCCGTACATGTAGGTGGCGCTGTTGCACTGAGGGGAAGTGGCCTTGCAATAGTTAATAATGAAAATTCTGTTATTTTTTAAGTCTAATGCCACTCTAAACCATATTACTTTTTTCTTTCATGGAGCTCTAAAGGAGATGCTTATGGAAGCTTGTTCCCGCCACAGAATACAAAATAAAAAAGGTACTTGCGACTTTTTATCTTACAATTCTGACTTTTTATCGCAGAATTGCGTGATATAAAGTCGAAATTGTATGTTCTAAAGACAGAACTGCGTTATATAAAGTCGCAATTGCGTGTTATAAAGACTTTATATCACGCAATTCTGATAAATCAGAATGAATCAGAATGATAAATCAGAATTGCGAGATGTAAAAGCCACAATTATCTTTTAAAATGTTTTATTCAGTGGCGGAAACAAGCTTCCATAGATGCTAAATTTATAAATGTGTTTAAAACATTTTAATTAAAACAACAAATTCAATTTACTAATTTTATTTTAAAAATGCATTCATCAACCAACGAAACACCAATGAGTTATCCTTGGAGAATAAAACATGCAATATTGTGTCTAAAATATCAATTAATATTAACCTCAATTACTTAAAGGGGCTATATGTAGTTTTCAGCGGCCTCTAGCGGTGATGTTTCAGATTGCAACCAAAACGTTTACAAGCGAGTGCTCATAAAATATATTTTACATGTTTTGTAGTAATGTTAGCTTACTGTCCAATAGGATGAAAGCCAACAGGTCTGTTTTTATACCCAAAACAAAGCAGAGGTTTCTCCATGATTCAAAAGCCCTGCCGATGTTGATCCGTGTTTTCATCCGAAGTTGATCCGATTGACGTTTGGCCTGACGTGCTTCAGCAGATAAAACTTTTTTTTTGTTTTTTATCATTATGTGGAATTTGTGTTGTGCTGGGAGCAGGTCGTTTATTAGTGTTATCAGACTCCATGTCATAAGTTGCAGTGTCTCGCTGTTAAGTCAGTAGACGAGGCGAAAGACTCGGGAGCGCGCATGCAGGTCTCAGTCACGTCACTGGATTTCGCGGTAAATCCGACCCAGAGCCTTCACATAGAAATAGGAATACTTGCTTTCAGAGGTAATAGCAAAACCCGCCAAGTGGATCATTTTAATGTGAGATTACAACCCCTTCACACACAGGCAATAAAAAAAGGATTCATTTTAGTAGAAAAACTACACATAGCCCCTTTAAATGTATTAGACGCAAGTCGTTTAATATTTACTTCTGTAAGGGTTATATTTAGTTCTGTTAGTTCATTTGTGTTTTAGGGGCCGTTTAGACAACACCATTTTCAACTAAAAACTGGAAACGTTTTATGTGTTTGGCTTATTCATTTACACGTTATTTTGGGGGCCTGAAAATGCAAACCTTTGAAAACACGTCTCAAAAGGCAAGTTTTTGAAAACGCCACTGTTATCGTCTCTGTGTAAACTACAATAACACGAATTTGTAAAAACGCTGAGATCATGCGTATTGCGCGTTCAGTCTACAGTATAGGCACGTAGTGTTTCTGTACAAAGTGACATTGCCATCTACTGGCCTGGCAGCAGAATACAGCGCGGATCTGTGTGAACGTTTTGACAGTGGTGTCATCTTTATGCAACACACACAAACTGCAAAGGGAAATCTTCTCCATTTTTTGTACATTGTTGTCGTGTAAACGTTAGTGATCATTTATGAACGATCTGTTCATTGCATCTGTCACGTGACAAATGAACGAAAGACTCGGAAGGTAAATTAAATATTTATGTTCCCTCTAAATTGTATTTGGCTTCATTATAATGATTTGTTTTACTTCATCAAATTTGATTAAGATTGCGTAGGTGAATGTTCGGGGAATTTGGCTGTTAAAAGTATAACATTTAAAGCCACTTAAATGAACGAAATTACTCGAATAAAGATTCGTTCATTTTGATGAACGAGATCGAACGAGAGAGTCAGTAAAATGATCCAAACTTCCCATCACTAGTAAACTTAACCTGGCTGTTTACACAACACCATTTTCAACAAAAAAACGTAAATCTTTTTATGCGTTTTGGCCGTTTATTTACACGACAACAGCTTTTTAGGTATCTAAAAACACAAACTTTTGAAAACGTGTTTCAAAGTGCAAGTTTTTGAAAACGGTCTCCATGTAAACAACAAAAACGTGAATCTCTGAAGACGATGATGCCATGCACATGCGTATTACGTGTTCAGTCTATAGTGTTTCATCGCCATCTACTGGCCTGGCAGCAGAATACAGCGTTTTTAGTCGTTTTCGTTGATCCGTGTGAACAGGGATCGTTTTGACAATGGTGTCGTCTGTACATGGAAAAATTAAAGGTAAACTTCTCAGTTTTCAGCGTAACCTTAGTTTGATTTTCCCTGTTCCTGTTTGCAGTGTTCTCAGCTATTGTTAATTTCCTTGGTTTCTAACTGAATTACACACCTGTTCCCTGTTCTGTTGATTACCTTCCCTAATGTATTTAAGCCCTTGGTTTTCCTCAGTTCCTTGTGTAGTTTTAACGTTGTGTTAGAGTGTGTAGTGCTTGGTTTCCCTCTGTGTTCATTTAAACTCAGTTTAACCGTATTCTTGCTTGCTCTCTTGGATTGCTACAGCTTACCCATACACAAAAGAAATATATTTTCAGGATATATTTTGGAATATATGCAAATATTTGAAATTGGCCCAATAAATATATTTCATACTTATATTTCATATATTTTTGTTATATTTCAGAATATATTTCAATGTATTTTTTTCTGTATGAGTCCCCAAAAGTGTCAAAAATATATGTGGCATATATTCCAAATACATTGAAATATATTCTGAAATATAACAAAAATATATGAAATATAAGTATGAAATATATTTATTGGGCCAATTTCAAATATTTGCATATATTCCAAAATATATCCTGAAAATATATTTCAAATATATTTCTTTTGTGTATGGGTTTACACGTTACAACTTCTTCTTCATTAAACTATTGTTTAAAATAAATATCACATTTGCAGTGGTGCAGATATTCTGAGAAAAGGGTGCTCTCTGTCATAAGATGTTGATTAACTAAATCATATGTTATAGATATTAAAAACAAGAACTCATACGGGGCCTCAAAATCCCTCAAAATCAAAATCCTTCTGGCCCTACTTTTAATAACCCAAATTTAATTTGAGAGGCTGCAAAGAAACAACAGCACATAATCATAACCTATTCCACCTATATCACCTAAAATATAGGTGAAAACATAATGTTCAAAAATATAATGTTCAATCTCTGAAGTGTCATGAACATTAACTGTTGCACAGTGTAAATGCATTTTGGGAGTTGTAGTTTTTATTCCGGTTTTATTGTACAAATATCTTTTCATAGTTGCACGCTGTAATTTTCAGTGGCAAATGACTGAAATGTTTGCACTGTTGAGCCCCGGCTTAGCTAAAACCCCATGAACGATCTTATCCGAAGCTCAGACCCCGGACACGAGCTTGGCGCAACAGGCGTCTCAGCGGTGGGCTTTTGAAGGACGCGTGAGGAGAGGCGAGTACATGGAGTGAAGCGGCTGAGGGCAAAATACTGCGGTGGGCTGCAATTCTGTCAGCAGAAGCAATGGCTGAGCGCTGGCGTTATTTGTCTTGCGCTGCCATATGGCCCTCACGCCGGCGTGGGCATTAATGAGAGGGGGGACGGACCGCCGGGCGAGAACACCAGGACTTCAGATGCAGGTGATCTGTCACCGCAGGGAGGGTGTTGTGCAAGGGCCAGGAAGAAGGATGGAGGCAAAATGGAGGTGATGGAGATTGAAGAGAAAGACTGGAGGATGAGAGAACAGGAAAGCAGGAGTCAGAGAGGCAGGGAAGGGCAGAAAGAGTTAACAACCACCCAAAAATAGAAAGCAAAGCTGCCGTGGTGCTTTAACTGCCCTTGCTAGTAGGTTGAGGTGCTGTTAATCTGCTTTTCAACTGAACTGAACTTCAATACTGTACCTGTGCTAGGCACACATCAAATGAGTTAGGCCTTGTTTACAGTCATCTTTCCTCTTCTGAGTGTCTTATCTCGTGTCGTCAGTGTTTCAGTGAAGTGTGATAAAGAAGTGCACCTGATTTTATTTATTGTATAATAAAATAATAATGACAAAAAAGGCCTTTCTTAAAGAAAGTAGACATTTGAAAGTACACATTCCTAACATAAAGTACATTTTAAATCATTTTGTTTTTATAATCTTTTGTTGTGCTTCAAAGTACGCTTAATTTGATGTGTTGACTAACTTACGTTAAGTACTTGTTTACAGTTTTACCTGAGGTGTGTTATTCGATATTACATTTAAAGTTAATATTTTAAATAAATTGCATCTTCATCATTACAAATATGTAATTACAAATATATTTCTAAATACATGACGTATTCCAATGAAAATTACTTTACAGTGTTTTTTTTACCGTAAATGCTTGTCAGTACATTCAGCACTACACATTAAACATATTTTAAAAGTAATTATGAAATTTAAATAAAAAGATGTCCTTAAATCATACTTTAAAAGGTCAAAAGCACTCTAAAGTTTAGCTAAATGCATTTAATATAAATTAAAAACTTTACACCATGCAATTAAGTGCCGGGAAACATTACATTCAGGTCGCACATAGAAAGTATTATCTCCATAATAAGTACTCTTCTGAAATGTATGCTAGTGTACTACTTTATCACAAGGGCCCTACATTTAAGTGCAGTCGTCACTCTAAAAACATTGCAAAAAGGACAAAAAAGCACCATAAAAGTTGCAGTGAATAAGTCTTCCTGACCCGTGCTAGTGTTGGGAAGTCATATGAAGGTTTGTGTGAGTTAAGTTCACTTAACATCTTCCCCTCAGCCGCAGCTCTCAAACCTCATTTGTGTAAAAATGTTTTGTCACTCTAGTCTTCAAGTAACTGACAAGAAACTTAATTTGCTTGTGCAAGTCACTTTTCATATGTATTTTTATGATAATTGTATGGTGTCTTTCCGACGTGTGGCAGTAGAAATAACCTTCCACTTTTATTCCATGAAAAAGAGCAGCTCAGACATTCGGCCTGCAACACGACGACACATGGTCAAAATGTTCTTTTCAGCAGAATTACAGAAGTCAAACACACGCTCGCCTGTCTCGGCATACTGGGAACTGTGTTATACGGGATGCTCCGGCTAGTGTATGTGTATTGTTGGGCTGGTGACAGTGAGATTTGCTCTTGACAGCCAATTTGAGGCTGTAAAATGGAGCGTTTGTCCAGCCCAAACAGAGAGGCTGTTTGATGAGTTCTTTCACAGCTAGCTTCAACACAATGCCTGTGAGTGCTAAAGAGATAAAGAGACTCGGCTGAAGCACAGCTGGGTACAGAGACACACAATAACACTGGAAATCAAACTGTCTCCAGTCTCAAACTCTCTCTCTCTCTCCGAGGGATTCGGCCGATAGTCTACTCTGAGCGTGCACAAACACAAATTAATAGCAGGACACTAATTACCATTTTAACAATCAAACCCACATCTCTCAGAGTGAGCGACCCTACTCCTGCGAGAGGCTAGAGTAAAGATTAATACAGCAGGAAAAACTGACATCGGGACGAAAGACGTCGCATGATAAATCACGCTGACTGCAGCAACACACACACACACGCATGTGAACAATGAGCTTCACAACTAAAACAACCACTGGGTTTAACCATGTATGTTTGAAATGTCTTCGGACATGTTTGATATGTGGGAAAAGTCCCTTTTAAGGAAAGTCTGTTCACCCTGTGGCCATATTTGCAAATTAATCATAACTAACATTTATTTTTCTTGCAGGATTAATAATTATATGCTTTTGAAACTTGAAATGTCCCCAAACACTCAGTCAGTGTGTGTGTGTGTGTGTGTGTGTGTGTGTGTGTGTGTGTGTGTGTGTGTGTGTGTGTGTGTGTGTGTGTGTGTGTGTGTGTGTGTGTGTGTGTGTGTGTGTGTGTGTGTGTGTGTGTGTGTGTGTGTGTGTGTGTGTGCGTGCGTTTGGTTTATATTACATTGTGGGAACCAAATGTCCCCACAAGGATGGTAAAACCTGAGATCACCTCCATTGTGGGCACCAGCCAGCGGTCCCCATGAGGGAAATGGGTTAATAAACATACTAAATTATATTTTTTTGAAAATGTAAAAATGCAGAAAGTTTTCTGTGATGGGTAGGTTTAGGGGTAGGGTTAGTGTAAGGAGACAGAATATACAGTTTGTACAGTATAAAAACCATTAAGTCTATGTGTGTGTGTGTGGGTGTGTGTGTGGGTGTGGGTGTGGGTGTGGGTGTGGGTGTGGGTGTGGGTGTGTGTGTGTGTGTGTGTGTGTGTGTGTGAATCATCTCTGAGTCTGTCTAAATTTTTTAATTTTTTATCAGGCTCCTATAGGTTTCTACCCAAGTACCGGCATTTCTGAATGGGCTGAGTCTGGGATTTAGTGAGTGTGAAGTGAAAGTATTTGATGAGTGTATACTATGTGCAGAGAGCATTCGCTCAATATTATTATCTCATTTTTATTATCTCATTTTTGACAGAAGTGGCTTTTAGAGGCTTGTGCATCGGAGGTCCAGCAAACTTTTCTGTTACTAGGTAGAAGCAATTTCTTGATTTACTTCACTGTGTTACTCAAAGTCATGAGTTTCTATTCATATGTGAAGTAAATTAAGAAATTGCTTCTACCTAGTAACAGAAGGGTTTGCTGGATTATACATTACATATGAAGTACCAATCGTATTGTAGGAAAATGATGTAATGAATCATGTCACCTTTGCCATGCTCATATTCTATAAAAAATGTTGTATACTTTTTGCTGTTAGGATTATCTCTGAAATGTGTCTGAGGTCCTCCAGCTGTGATTAAAGGCATTGTCTGGAGTCTGTCTAGTTAATGCTGTCAGCAGGTTAGTGGAGCACGAGAGACCTTATTCCCAAGTGGTTGTGTTCAAAAAGGAACGAGACGTCGTTTGACTCAGTGTGAGACTCTTAGGCAGGGTTAGATGCGGTCAGGTAACTATAATTATTAGGCATTTTATATGGTCAGAGTAGCTACACTTAGGCATCAACCAACACGGTCAGAGGGAAGTCACCTGAGTATAATTTTGCAGGTGTCAGGGATACTTGGTTAAAGTTAAGTCAGGTGCGTAGGGGAAATCTACCACAGAATAAAGTAGGTACAGCTGCAGACCGGAGATCTCCAGAAGGGGGCGTGAACTCCAAAAGGGGGCGGGGTCTCTTGCGCCATTGGCTCTGGCTTTAGCCAATTGTCATTGACTTAAATTTCAAAATAACAATTTGTAAATTAAACATCGTTTCTTGTTGATCAAAAATAAAATGTTATTTCTACACGCGGGAACATTTTACTCTATTGCTTTTATAAGCAACAGGGACGTCCCGGGGCTCAAGATCCGCAGGGTAGAAGGTGATGCTGGGTGCAACTAGAAAGGTCCCATTGTCTGGTGAGGTCCGGTTGGGGAGTTACAGATGGCCCGGCTCTGTGATCTCATTTCGGTTCCTCCCACCATCTTCTCCACCCTGTGACTCCTCCCACCATCTTCTCCCTGGCTCCTCCCACCATCTTCTCCACCCTGGCTCCTCCAACCATCTTCTCCCTGGCTCCTCCTTCTCCACCCTGGCTCCTCCCACCACCATATCCACTCTGGCTCCTCCCACCACCTTCTCCACCCTGGCTCCTCCCACCATCTTCTCCACCCTGGCTCCTCCCACCATCTTCTCCACCCTGGCTCCTCCCACCACCTTCTCCACTCTGGCTCCTCCCACCACCTTCTCCACCCTGGCTCCTCCCACCACCTTCTCCACCCTGGCTCCTCCCACCACCTTCTCACCCTGGCTCCTCCCACCACCTTCTCCACCCTGGCTCCTCCCACCACCATCTCCACTCTGGCTCCTCCCACCATCTTCTCCACCCTGGCTCCTCTCACCACCATCTCCACTCTGGCCCCTCGCACCATCATCTCCACCCTGGCTCCTCCCACCATCTTCTCCACCCTGGCTCCTCCCACCACCTTCTCCACTCTGGCTCCTCCCACCACCTTCTCCACCCTGGCTCCTCCCACCACCATCTCCACTCTGGCTCCTCCCACCATCTTCTCCACCCTGGCTCCTCTCACCACCATCTCCACTCTGGCCCCTCGCACCATCTTCTCCACCCTGGCTCCTCTCACCACCATCTCCACTCTGGCCCCTCGCACCATCTTCTCCACCCTGGCTCCTCCCACCATCTTCTCCACCCTGGCTCCTCCCACCACCATCTCCACTCTGGCTCCTCCCACCATCTTCTCCACCCTGGCTCCTCCCACCACCATATCCACTCTGGCTCCTCCCACCACCTTCTCCACCCTGGCTCCTCCCACCATCTTCTCCACACTGGCTCCTCCTACCATCTTCTCCACCCTGGCTCCTCCCACCACCTTCTCCACTCTGGCTCCTCCCACCACCTTCTCCACCCTGGCTCCTCCCACCACCTTCTCACCCTGGCTCCTCCCACCACCTTCTCCACCCTGGCTCCTCCCACCACCATCTCCACTCTGGCTCCTCCCACCATCTTCTCCACCCTGGCTCCTCTCACCACCATCTCCACTCTGGCCCCTCGCACCATCTTCTCCACCCTGGCTCCTCCCACCATCTTCTCCACCCTGGCTCCTCCCACCATCTTCTCCACCCTGGCTCCTCCAACCATCTTCTCCACCCTGGCTCCTCCCCTGGCTTTTGTGTTTATCTCTTGTTCCTGCCCTGCGCCCACCTCTTCAGCTCCCTCCCGCCCTCCTCTGTTGGATTATTTTGCTTATTTTTGTAAAAGTTAATAAGGCAAATGGACGCGTCTCCTTTATGGGGGGAGATGTTGCGGGAGATCTGTTTTCTTTGTACGTTGGGGTGGGTTTTCACTATAGTTCAGTATCCTGTGTTTTCTGTTGGTTACTATGGTTATTCATTGTTTGATTATCAGTTACACCTGTTGTTCATTTTGTTGGTTGGTTTGTTCTGTGAATTTAAGCCTTGTGTTTCTTTCTGTTCTTTGTCAGTTCTCACCGTGATGTTACGGTGGATCTGTTTTGTTTATGAAATATGTTGACACTGTTGCAAATAGATCCTTTTCATCTTGCTCTATTTGTTTACCACTAGTGCATACTGGTGACTAACTTGCGTCTAACTAACTTATTCTTCTAGACTAACTTGCGTTGTAGCCTACGATTCAATAGGTGTCATCATCCTACAGTCTACATACATTTCAATAATTAATTAAATTCATAAATTTAGTTGGAAATATACATAAAGCAATACATAAATAAACTTATACTGGACCAATATAAGAAAATTCATTAAACAAAGTAATTAAATATATTTTGTAACCCTAACCAATTAAAATATAAAATAAATGAAACCTTAGTAATTTCATTAAGTTGGACGAATATAAGAATACTGGTATATGTAATAAAGTTAAGGTAAATACGTTGCAATGCGCACCAGACCTGTTGCCAGGAGGTCAGATGTTTTGCATGGCAGTTTTTAATAATTCCTATTTTGAAGTACATCTGTGCAGCAGAAACACTTGGTTGGTATCCCATCGGCAGAGAGAGAGCGAGGGGCAAAGGCCGTCTCTTTTTTTAGGTTTTATGGGAAGCTGCACGGATCTTAGGAAGGTGAAGGACAGACTGGGCAGCCGCTCCATCACTCAGCACAATAAATGGATGCAATCTGTATCCCCATTGTACCGCACTGGCCGTTTTTAAATTCCTCCTCTTTTATCCAAATGAATGATGGACTGTAGTACAGTGAAACGTGCAGCAATATTAATATACATCAGAGGCCAGCGGCCCGCGGTAAATCACCACACTGAGTGCATTTGTTATTTACATGACAAACCCGGCGCAGGGAAGAGGTGCGGACAGTGGAAGCTGGACAAACCAATTCCGATTTCAATCCTGAAAGCAGCGTTGCAAAGGCTCCGAACCACTCAGGGTAATGAAGAGAGGCAGGCGGGCCGGTCCGACCGGGCCGGAGGACTGATGTCTGGTGTCATCTCTAATACTGCGTGATCTGCTGTACGTACAGAGGGTTATGCAAACACTCCTCTCTATAAGAGCGCTCGTCCTCTGTGAATTACTTTGCATGCTCAGAAGGCTGTAAACAGATCATCACGTTTATGATTCATGGATTCAGATGTCTTGAGATGCTATGCTAAACGTTCTGTCTTCAAATGTGCATTAAGGCACACGTGGCGCTGGAGACAGAGCCGTGTGCGGCGGCAGCGCTGCTAATGTCGATTAATGGAGATGTTAATGTGTTGAAGGCACAATATAGATAATTATTTTATACCCCTACAGATGTTTTACATTTATGCATTTGGCAGATGCTTTTATCCAAAGCGACTTACATTCAAGGCTTACACTTTATCAGAAGCTGTTTCTATCCAGTTATTTTCATGCAAATTTTGGGATATTGTATGAAAAATGCTGGATGAAACACCAAGATGCACAAAATGAACATTAAAAAAATTAAATCAAGGCTGATCATTTTTTTATACGATAAAAAGAAAAACACATTTACTGAATAAATCCCTGGATGCACAACAATAAACTCATGTGACTTTGCCTCATCCGAGGCTGTGATTGGATAACTGGAGTAACCAGTGGACCAATGGCGTCGCAGCGTCTCAGATGTTGGTTTGGTGTTTCTGAAACGCCGGAGTCGAAGTGTGTGATCAGAATGATTGGGTTTAATTCCCTCAGAAGCGTCTCACACACACACACGAGTGTGTTCCCGAACACCAGCATCCGAACTCTAGAGAACATGACAGCGTTTACTGTGTTTCATAAAAAATAAAAAAAATAACAAAAACACTCAACAAAATTACTAAAACTTGAAATAAAATGAAAATGAAAACAGAAAATAAAAATGCAGAGTTCCTATTAATTCACCAATCAATATTCAGGACTTTTCCACAACCTTTCCAGTCATTTACAGTTATTGGATAAGGATCTTTTAAAATGATTTGCAGAGTGATTCAGATTGATGTGGTTGAGCAGTGTTTGTCCTGGCTGTACATGAACAATATGCAAAACAGAAGACTAACACTAGACAAATGTATTTCCATGAAACAAATTCCAGGAAAAATACAAACAAACATCATTAATCTTTTTTTTTCTTACCAAACGGAAATGAGATCTGGCTCAATCTCTCCTTTTTTGTTTGTGGTTTAAAACTTCTTTTTTTTTCTTTTTTTTAAATGAAATCGGAAGTAAATAATGATGGAATTTTCATTTTTGGGAGAATTGTCCCTTTAAGTGGTGGTTCCCGACAATATTTTATTACAGTGTGAAGAGAGTGGTAGTGAATTAATACTGTACAGAAGACAGAACAGTTTGACCAATCAGATGAAAGGGGCGTTTCAGTGCCGCCCACATGAGCCAATGAAATATTGAAGCCATAAACTGATTTGTAAACCACAAACAAAAAAGGAAAAATCAAGCCAAAATCTTTAAAAAAAGAAAAAGCCCTCTTGTCTTTGTTGTCATAGGAAATGAAATGGTGAAAATGCACAAGACCCATTCTCTCTCGTCTGTGGAACACAAAAGGAGAAACTGATCTGAATGTTCAAGCTGCTCTTTTCCTCATGATGCCCATGAAGGAGGATGTGTGCTGTCAAGCTCCACAAAACTATCATAAAACTATCATAATTGTTGTCAGAACAACTGAAATCAGACAGTAGCTTTGTGTGGGATAGAGACATGTTGTGACTACACAAGCAATGGACAAAAAACTCTCAGTTGTGAATGAGATTGTCAGCAAATAGCAAATTAAATCTAGGTCTATTCCTCAGAGAAATCATAAAGTAGACTTAAGAAGGCCACGCTCAGGTCAAATGATATTTCACGTGATCTTTGTGTTTTTTGGGGCTTGACAGCATCCATCTGCATTCTCTCTGTGAGAAATCATTCGGCTCAATTTGTCCTTTTGAAGAAGAAAGTCATGCGGGTTTGGAGCGCTGACTAAATAATGGTGAACTGGATATAATCTGTTTTTGTGTGGAAAATTATCACAAAATGTCTCCTTTTAGTGCAAGTAACAGCATATAGGCGTAATGATGACAGAATATCCATTTATGGTTGAATGACTGTCTGTTGCGGCTTGAATAATAACACAGCGCATTAATCATAAAAGCTATTGCGAGCGTTTGAACTGTGTGTGTGTGTGTGTGTAACATTTACATCGGAAGTTCAAAGCCAGTGTCCAGTGGGTTTTCCCACAGTGATAGTGTCAGATATGCCTGTTGTTTAACCGAGTCCAGGTCAACACTAGTGGCCGTATAAACCCTCTCTCGTGCTAAACTAGGACCCCCGTCAGAGCCGTCTTTAGCTGTCTGCGCACCGCCTGACCTCAAAAAGCAATAAATCACAAGACACTTGCACTGAATTTGAGAAGGGGTTCGCTTGAGCTATGGCGAGTCTCTATGTTGTACAATCAATAGGTATAAAATAAATGGGCTCGACGGTTATTCTCCCTCTGCTAACCCCCTCTAATAAAATCCCCTGTAATGCATATTTCATTTACTTTTATACTTATTGATTAGCTGTAGCCCAGTTACTAAATCACGCAGCTATCGATCTCTCAATCGCGGCTCTGTCGGACAGCGTATAACCGCCCATTTGCTGCCCTGATAAAGAGCTCCGCCGCTCAACCCCCACAGTAAATCTTCGCAAACTAACTTTTTAATTCCAAAATCAATGGATGCTTAAACGCCACATTATTTCACTCTCCTCTATCCAGAACAGTATTAAAAGTAATACCCACATGCGTTTGTGGCTGATGCGCGGGGTCTGGAGAAGATCTCTCTCTCTCTCTCTATCTCTCTCTCTCTCTCTCTCTCTCTCTCTGTCTCTCTGTCTCTCTCTCTCTCTCTCTCTCTCTCTCTCTCTCTCTCTCTCTCTCTCTTCTCTCTCTCTCTCTCTCTCTGTCTCTCTCTCTCTCTCTCTCTCTCTCTCTCTCTCTCTCTCTCTCTCTCTCTCTCTTCACTCTGTCACTCTCTCTCTCTCTATCTCTCTCTCTCTGCAGTGTTGTTTCAAGATCAGTGAGATGCTATTGTAGAGTGTTGTAGAATTTTTGTTAGTTTTTTAATTTTTGTAACAGGTGTTTTTGTTAGTAATTATTTGTTGTGATTTTGTCATTTTTAAAAATATATATATATATATCTATATAGTTTGCCAAATGATCTGTTATTTCAAAGGTCCTCACAGATTACAACAGCAGAAGAACCAAAACCCACAGCGACACTGACCTAGCAAATAAATATATTAAACAATAGGATAAAATGACAAATTATTTCCATGTTTTTTGCCACAAAACTATGTTTGTAATGTACCGATTTTATTATGTCTCTTTCTCCCACTCAAACACACATTCAGTACAGACACACACTCGCACAGAAACTTATTGTCAGCACTTTTTTAGCAACTGAAAAGCTACATGACTTCTCACTAGCGAGATAATAACGGTGGTGTTCTTGAAGCAGATCAACTTACAGTCTTGCTATTAGAAGAGACGCTGCTGCCGAACACTGTTGAGAAACACACAGACTCAGGTAATTCACACACACTTAGGATACGTTTACACAAAAACATAATGCTTAAAACGGAGAAGTTTTTTCTTTGAGTTTACCGAGCACAGATGACACCATTGTCAAAACCATCCCCTTCACACTGATTCGCGAAAACGACTGAAAACGCTGTATTCTACTGCCAGGCCCCTAAATCTCTCTCTCTCTCTCTCTCTCTCTCTCTCTCTCTCTGATAAGTGCATTAATAACTGCATTAGTCTGCTATCAGTGGCTCTAGTCTCTGTTACGAGCTCTAAAATGACGTATTGGAATTAGCAATGGAGGCTTGATGAGATGTGTAAGAAATAAGTCCCATACACAAGAGTGTTTTAAGGACAAAACCTGACAAACGTCTTGAAATACATCATCTAAACATTGTTTTGAGGTGTGGTAACCGTAGTATAAGCTTACATAATAATCCTGGCTTGCTGAAGTCTTTTCTGGCAATGGATCCCTAATTTTAGTTATAATCAAAATCCTAAAGGCAAGGTATTTTTTTGTGTGTTAAAAAAATACTATGCAACAAGAGAGAACAGAAGGCTATATACACACACACAGTTAATGTTTTTTGAAGTTAATTGACTAAAAACGAAACAGGTGTGAACTAATAAATGAAATAATAAATCAACATGACAACAAATGAACACAAACTAGAACAACGGACAACGGAAAGAAACACAGGAAATAAAGTTAAACAAATTAAAGTCCATGAAAGCCAAAACACCAACATAACATGACAGTCTTTATTCTGAGCATAAACTCTAATCGTCACAGTGAAGTCTGCGGATGAGATTTCTCAAGATAAACCCATCAAGAATACAGATTAATTCAGTTATTAATTAATTGTCAAGTCAAAATGATTGATGTAGTGCTTTTCACAATACACATTGTTTCAGAGCAGGTTTAAAAAATCCCAATGTTAATGTTCTCACTATTAACTAATTATTAACTATGACTTTTGCCTCAATAAACTCCTAATTACTGCTTATTAATAGTTAGTAAGTTAGTTGTTAAGTTTAGGTATTGTGTGATTAAGGGATGCAGAATATGATCATGCAGAATAAGGCATTAATATGTGCTTTATAAATACTAATAAACAGCCAATATCCTAGTAATATGCAAGTTAATAGTGAGAATTGGACACTAACTTAAGTGTTATCGTAATGTCTTAATATCTTCATGTCTGAAGGGCAATAATATAGTTTAGATTTTTCAAATATATAACTATTGCCCTACTCGAGTAGACTATATATGAAGAGTTCAGATGCAAAAGCCTCTAAGTGCCATCAGAAAATTTCTTCTAGAATGATAATTTTTATCAAGCTCGTATATTTAAGTTCAGCAATTCCACTTAAATGGCTATTAATAGGTAATTTTCATTGCCATTTAAGTGAAATTACTGAACTTAAATATACAAGCTTGATAAAATTGATCATTCTAGAAGAAAATTTCAGATGGCACTTAGAGGCTTTTGCATCTGAACTCTTCATATGTTTGTGGATAAAGCTGGACATGCTTTATATGAAGAACTGTGCGATAATATAGTTATATATTATCAGGCATCAATATACCTCAGACAACCTGTAAAGACCATTTTCTATTTTTCGAATAAGCATAATGCAAACAATATATTGTTTTACATTATAAAAGTAATTTTACATCATAGTTGCATTTGTTGTGCTACGCTTATTTAAATAAATATATTATTACAATAATTTGTTTACCATGATACAGAAGAATCTAAAGAATGCATTACAGTTAAGTGAATAATAATAAATTACAACTGTTTTGTATTAAGGTACATGAGAGAATATGCCTGCATTATACATATTCTGAAAATAAAAAGAGCAAGATGAAGACTTCCTGCTCCCATGTAACCCATCAATATTCAATAATCTTCATAACTGTCCATTTATAAACAGCCCAACATAAAACATATATATGGCAGATCCAAATAACCTCTAAGTCCATCAGAAGATGCTCTTTAACGCAGGAAAAAACAGATGTTGACAGCGCGGTCAATTGTCATTCGGCAGCCGACCCTTTCCAAGCAGATATATCAATTAAAAAAATAAATCAAAAAGGCGGCTTGCACATTCAGATCACCATCTATTTTCATTAGCCTGCAGGCGCAAGAACATCTGAAGATGAATGGATGTATTCAAATGCATCAAAACGGATTAGGCTCCCCTGAGACCTCAATCAATGAACACAAATCAATAATCAATAGGCCACTCACACCAATATACTAACTGCTGACATCAAGATCTCACCATTAAAATGAAAAGCAGGAGCTGGTGGGCTTCAGGTCTGTGATATGTCTCCAGTTTAGAAATAAGAAGTCGATTAGGAAAACTTGAGCGTATAGAGGCCTTAAGTGCTGCACACTTCTGCATTTTAATATGGCAGATGACGGTGAATCCCACTTCCAAACGAACTCTAGGGTGGTTCGACTGAAATATGAATGCAACAGGGACCAAAGACATCTAAACGAACCAAAAACGTGAAATGATGGCACAAGATGCGACCCTAAAAAAGAGCAGAATGCTCAAGCGTACCTGTTTTTTTCTCATCATAGTCGCGATGTTGCCCATCACAGTTCAGTACAGGCATCAGAACTGTGTCTCCTCACAGCAGATCTTCATTTGTGTGTGTGACGGAGGGATTCCTGCCGCTGTTTTGACTTCTTTACACATTTCATAAGCTCTTTACGAATTCTCAGCTGGTCAAAATACAACCTTGTTTCCAGAAAAGTTGGGACATTGTGTAAAATGCAATCAAATCAAGGAGCTGTGATTTGTTAATTCTCTTGAACCTTTATTTAACTGGAAAAAGTACAGAGATTGTGAAAAATTGTTTTCACAGACCAAATTAATTGTATTTTTGTAAATATGCTAAATACCGTGGCCGTATCCAGATCAGATGTGGACCTGCGCCTAGACACGACCACAACACATGATGTAGTCAGCCGGATCCGGCCCGTATCCAGATCAGATGTGGACCTGCGCCTAGACACGACCACAACACATGATGTAGTCAGCCGGATCCGGCCCGTATCCAGATCAGATGTGGACCTGCGCCAAGACATGACCTCAACACGTAATGTAGTCAGCCGGATCCAGCCGGTATCCAGATCAGATGTGGACCTGCACCTAGACACGACCACAACGCATGATGTAGTCAGCCGGATCCGGCCCGTATCCAGATCAGATGTGGACCTGCACCTAGACACGACCACAACGCATGATGTAGTCAGCCGGATCCGGCCCGTATCCAGATCAGATGTGGACCTGCACCTAGACACGACCACAACGCATGATGTAGTCAGCCGGATCCGGCCCGTATCCAGATCAGATGTGGACCTGCGCCTGCACACGTCCACAACGCATGATGTAGTCAGCCGGATCCGGCCCGTATCCAGATCAGATGTGGACCTGCGCCTAGACACGACCACAACACATGATGTAGTCAGCCGGATCCGGCCCGTATCCAGATCAGATGTGGACCTGCGCCAAGACATGACCTCAACACGTAATGTAGTCAGCCGGATCCAGCCGGTATCCAGATCAGATGTGGACCTGCACCTAGACACGACCACAACGCATGATGTAGTCAGCCGGATCCGGCCCGTATCCAGATCAGATGTGGACCTGCACCTAGACACGACCACAACGCATGATGTAGTCAGCCGGATCCGGCCCGTATCCAGATCAGATGTGGACCTGCACCTAGACACGACCACAACGCATGATGTAGTCAGCCGGATCCGGCCCGTATCCAGATCAGATGTGGACCTGCGCCTGCACACGTCCACAACGCATGATGTAGTCAGCCGGATCCGGCCCGTATCCAGATCAGATGTGGACCTGCGCCTAGACACGACCACAACACATGATGTAGTCAGCCGGATCCGGCCCGTATCCAGATCAGATGTGGACCTGCGCCAAGACATGACCTCAACACGTAATGTAGTCAGCCGGATCCAGCCGGTATCCAGATCAGATGTGGACCTGCACCTAGACACGACCACAACGCATGATGTAGTCAGCCGGATCCGGCCCGTATCCAGATCAGATGTGGACCTGCACCTAGACACGACCACAACGCATGATGTAGTCAGCCGGATCCGGCCCGTATCCAGATCAGATGTGGACCTGCGCCTAGACACGACCACAACGCATGATGTAGTCAGCCGGATCCGGCCCGTATCCAGATCAGATGTGGACCTGCACCTAGACACGACCACAACGCATGATGTAGTCAGCCGGATCCGGCCCGTATCCAGATCAGATGTGGACCTGCGCCTGCACACGTCCACAACGCATGATGTAGTCAGCCGGATCCGGCCCGTATCCAGATCAGATGTGGACCTGCACCTAGACACGACCACAACGCATGATGTAGTCAGCCGGATCCGGCCCGTATCCAGATCAGATGTGGACCTGCGCCTGCACACGTCCACAACGCATGATGTAGTCAGCCGGATCCGGCCCGTATCCAGATCAGATGTGGACCTGCGCCTAGACACGACCACAACGCATGATGTAGTCAGCCGGATCCGGCCCGTATCCAGATCAGATGTGGACCTGCACCCAGACACGACCACAACGCATCCCTGAAGTGTCAGCAGAGATTGTCAACTAGTCTCTCCCCTGTGAAGGTTTCATCGACACAACTAAATTAAAAAACTTTTTACAACAAAAATGAACCATCACTGAACTTACTTAATATGGACTATGACACTATTTTCTTCTAAATCTGCTGTACAGCAGAAACAAACTTTGTTGCATTATTTTTCTGTTATCACTGTAAAGCTGCTTTGAAACAATCTGTATTGTAAAAAGCGCTTTATAAATAAAGGTAACTTGACTTGACTTGTTACATGATGACGATAATGGAGTCTTGAAAGAGATTTCAGCAAGACAATAAAGAGATGTTCTATGTTTCTTCTACCACAGTTTCAGTTTTGACTCATTTTTTCTCAGATATTTCTTATCTCACTTGTCTCTAGTTTTATTTCTCCTAAGGAATTTTTTGGAGAATTTTGCAAAACAATACAAGATGGAGTCTTCAAGCAGTGAGGATGATTTTGTTGTCCTTTCTCTTCTTAAGAAGAGAAAAAGAAAGAGGAAATATTGGGTCCTTCCAATCCTGAGATTGCGTAGAGAGGAAGGAGAGTTCACTGTGGGATTATCCCGAGAGATTCAAAGTTTACTTCAGGATGTCAGTGGCTCAGTTTTTCCGTGATAAAAGAAAAACGGAAAGACCACCGTTTTCCGTGAACCAATTGATCCTGAACAATTCTGGATTTTGGAGTTCGCTTTTACAGTGGCTCTAAATTGACAAAACACCTCTCAAAATGCGAAATGCGAAAACGCAGAAAAATTGAACCAGATCCAAAAAGATTTATGACGGACGAAAGTTTCGGAGGCAGTGTGTAAACGTGATGGTCATATTTATTTTTTTAACGTGCGAAAATTTCGGACGAGAATTTCGGACTCAGTGTGCAAGGACCTTAAAGGAATCGTGTTTACACACTGCCTGGATCGGGTTCAATTTTCTGCGTTTTTCGCGTCCTTTGCTAACATTTTGAATGCTGTTTTGACAACTCAGAGCCACAAAATACCGATTACGAAAAAACGCACACGAAATTTTCGGACTGTGCAAGGACCTAAAGTCTCCTGAGCAAAGGAAAAGCAACCACTGCGCAATACATCTTTCTTCTGGGTACACATATTTTCACATGCGTGAGTGTTTTATTGTGTGGCTGGAGAGGCCCGGGTCACAGGAACAGATCCTCTTCTCTCCGGAGGCTGGATTTCAGCGGCTTTGGGAACTCGACTCGCCTGCCACGAACCGGTGGGACACATCAGAGACTCCTGGTACGAATCCCCTCTCTTCAACGATCATTTGGGAGTATGATTTATACTTTTTGAAGTGAAAGGGTCTTGAATTCCTCTATAAAGGAATTAAGAGGCGTCCCATGAGCCCGGCATTCTAATGAGAGCACGCCGATGATAGCGGCCACTTTTAATGGACAGAAATTAGTATTCAGCGTGCTTCAAACTCCAATGTGAAGAAAGCTTTCAGGTGCAGAAAAAAGAGGACGGGATGAAAGCGTGCGTTAAAAAGTGCAGCCCTCTTCACTGGTGTTGTGTTTCTGCCCACTTATCAAGGAAAGGGAACGCTTTCTACAGTGGCCCGAGAGAGAGAGAGAGAATTAACGATGCGCGGTAAACACTCACCAAAGGCAAAGCGCAGTCAAGGTTTATAGTCTGGAGGCAATTAGACTCTCGATGACAATGGAGATTCACAGACATGCATTGAGAAAACAGACACTGACACACTCTCAAACAACGTCTGAGACAACGTTAGTCATCTGAGACTTAAAATCACTTTTGAACCTGGAAAAAAAAAAAATTGTATTTGGAATATTTTGAGTAGAAACAATGTAAAATTAATAAAACATATTTCAGATTGCATTTGTAGGTGATTATAATGCAAGTAAATGAGTGTCACTGAATTGAACACAAATTGTACAAAGATTTATATGTTCTTGAATCTAAATACATTTAATGCAAAATTACGTAAAATATTAAGTCTTGTTTGAAAAAAATTTGAATTGAATTTATATATTTTTTTTATACTTAACACAATAACAAATTGCTGTCAATGGGGTCAGAATTATGATTATTTTCTGACCCCATTGGCAGATATTTCGGTAACACTTTATTTTGATGGTCCCTTTGTAAGATTCTGTTGACTATATGTAACTTTGCAACTACATGTCAACTAACTCTCATTAGAGCATTAGTAGACTCTCTGCTTGATATCTGCAAACTCTTTATTGTGATGCTCCTCCAACAGACACTCTACTGACTGTAAGTAACTTTACAACTACATGTCATCTTATTCTAACCCTAACCCTACCAGTCTACTAATACTCTACTAATACTCTACTAATACTCTACTAGTAGACATGTAGGTGCAATGTTACTTCTAGACAACAGAATGTGTTAAAGGGACCATCAAAATTGAAAGTGAAACCGAAATGTGTTCTTGTTTTAAGCATAAACTTTTGTTTGATACATTTAGATTTGAAAATATTTTGAGTAGAAACATAATTTAAAATGAATAAGACATATTTCAGACTGCATTTGTGATTCATTTAATGCAAGTAAATGAGTGTCACTGCATTAAAAAATATGTTCTCCTTGTATTTAGATTCAAGAACGTATAGATCTTTGTACTGGAAAACATTTAAAGCAAAATTACATAAAATATTATTGTCTTGTTTTATGAAAAATGTAAAGTTGAAAAAAGTAACATAAAACAAAATGAATTTATACCTAACACAATAACAAATTACTGTCAATGGGGTCAGAATTTTTTTTTTCCTTGAAATTATGATTATTTTTCTCACCCATTGGCAGATATTTTGTTCTTGTTTTAAGCATAAACGCACTTAATTTTGATACATTTTTCAGAAAGCAAGACTAATATATTAAGTAATTTTGCTTCTCCAGTAGACGTACTGTATCTTGATTTAAGAATGTTTGTACTGAAAAAAAAAAAAAAAAACAAGACAAAAACACTGAGGAAGAACATCTTCTTTTTTGCAGTGATCATGTGACTCTTTGAGCAGAAGATGCTCTTTGGATCATTTCAGATCATCAGATTTTGTTGGCAGCGATGCCAAAGAAGAACCATTTTTGGTTCCTCAAAGAGCCTTTTCAATGAACAGTTCTTAAAAGAGCCATTTTTTTTCTTAGAAAACATTTAAAGACATATAAAGAACATTTAATTATCTAAATAACCTTTTTCCCACTATAAAGAATCTTGAAAAGGTTCCATGGATGTTAAAGGTTCTTCATGAAACCATCAATGCCAATAAAGAACCTTTATTTGTAACAAACAAGGTCATCATTATAGATATCTAAGATTTAAATGTAAGTCAGTTTGACTCAGTGATGTTAAATAATATTTTTGGCTTGATGTTGCCCAGTCGTATATGTTAAAGGTGTGGACATCCTCTCGGGCCCATGGCAGATAAAGCACAGTTAATGCGTGTGTGTTGTGTTTGTAACAGGACAGATCAAACCCTGTTGTCCAAGAGGTCACAGTTTCCCAAAGGAGCTGTTGGACATCGCCGTCCTACGCACATCAAAGACAGATGCCAGCTCTGTGAAAACTCATAAGCAGGTCAAATCGGTTAACCTTTCCCAGCCTCCGCTCAGGACACACTTCATCTGAAGAGTTAACTAAAGGCTAGACTGTCGATATATTGATATTTGACAGCAAAACCTTCAATAAGCATCTTCACGGCGTCTGCGCGGAGGGTTTTGTGATATGAGAGGCATAAATGCGATAGGCGTTCACCTTGCCACTTACCTCAATGATAATTTACGAGACTGAACCGTCTGAATACATAAAAGCGCTGCAACTCTTTAGTGCGACGGACTCGAATCAATATAAAACAAACCTCACAGTAACTGACACTTGTTTCAATATTTCCACTAAAGTCCTTCAAATAACATACAGTTTTGACAAGGTTGAATGTCTCTGTTCTGAATGTGCCACAATAACATATTTTATTAGTCATTTAGAAATAGAGTGGATTGATCTGTTAATGTGGTCTTGACCATTTCAGATAAAACAACAAACTGCACCAAACTGCATATTTTTGCTCACTTTGGGCCTCTGAATAAAAATGTGATTTTTCAGATTGTTTTTATTGCATATTTACAGGGTTAAACTTTCTTCCTGGATCAGTGTTATTTTAGTATCACTGAGATCACAATTATAGTTTTTATTAATATTTTAGGTTCTTTTTCCATTCTATATGTTTTCATTGTAATTTTTAGTCATGTTTTTGTTTTAGTTTTTCCTAATTTTTTAAATGTGTTTATTTATATATCAGTATAGTTTTTTATTCATTTTTATTTCAGTTTTAGTTATTTTACTACATCAAATGAAGTTGAAATGATGAAATATTTGAATATTTGATTAAATAACGCTGG
Source organism: Vimba vimba (assembly GCA_022828995.1). Lineage (NCBI taxonomy): Eukaryota > Metazoa > Chordata > Actinopteri > Cypriniformes > Leuciscidae > Vimba > Vimba vimba. Next base: position 3,259,133 of record CM040836.1, read on the forward strand.
TTTAATGACATCTGTCTGAATCACATGCAGATTTAATGATAAGCACAAGAATCTCTCGTATTGCCCAGAAAGGCTTTAGATTGACTCGCACATTAACAAATTAACTCCGAATTAACAACGAGCTTCATGTTTAAGCATTCCAGACTCGTACAGCAACGGTCTGGATGTTCTGGTATAATCCAGTCGCTACCATAACATCAGGACTCGTATCAAGAAATATTTCAATTAGCCGCTCATGTGTCAAACGGTGTTAAGTGAGGTGTAATTTCCCAGGTTCTGGAGTCGGCGCTCCCAGACGGGCTGTTCTCCACGGACCTGTCAGTCTCCCACCCAGAAGGCCATGCGTCTCACAGTCAAGGTATAGTGACAACTGTTAAATCGGACGTGGACTAGCACTACTGCGGTTAATGAGATTAGCAGAGCCTTCAGAGCTAATTAACACTTCCTAACAACCGCTCATTAGCGGCGTGTGGGCCCTCAGCAACCACATGACACTGTGACATCATCAACATCGCCACACAAAACCACACGCCATCGCAATCAGAAGACCAAACTGAATCTGTAATGTGCACCAATAAATCAAACAAACAAACAAACAAACATGTGGTTTCTGATGCTTCAGTTTCATTTATTCTTGTAGTGAATGTGTGGAATATTTGTACAGATTTCTTTAATGCTGAACCAAGAAATGTTGTCCTAACAGATCTTTGAAAAATATTTGATGCATACATTAATTTTTTTTCATTCTATTTAGACCTTGTTTTTAAAATAAATGCATAAGTGAAACAATTGAATCATCTTTAAATTTGCACAAAACTTAATATTGAATTTATTTTGTAATTAAAGTACTCGTCTATTATTTATATATACACACACACACACACACACACACACACACACACACACATATATATATATACACACACATCTATGCATGTATTACATCCATAAAAAAGGCCTACAAGCAAACATATAAACAGAATTATTTATTTATTTATAATTTATTTTTTTACTGACTATTTTCAGATTAATTTCTATATGACACTGAGGGGTGGTCTGTGCACGATACTGGTTGATTCGTGTCAGAAAGTGTATTTATGTTTTTTTATTTATTTTGGCAGATCTGGTCCTAAATAAGTGTTACTGCAGTAAAGCAGCAAGGGAAAAATTAAATTAAGAAAGGTAAAAATTGGACCAAATGCAGGATTTTAATAGTGCTTGGCACATGTTCATCATAAGCTCCTACAGTATAAATGCCACTCGCACAAATGTCATGTACAAGACGTGCCAGTGGAATCAAAGGCCTGAAAACGCGACAGGCGTGGGTTTGTGAGATGACAAGCTCAGAGACGTGAGGAGGAGCGATCCCTCCCTCTCTCCCGTCAGGATGACAGGAACGCTCCCTCCTCTGGCTCTGGATTGGACGAGCCTCGGGATGTTGATCTATGGAAGCATCTGTTCAGAAGTCTGTCCTGACACTGCCCGCCTCAGCTACACGCACAACACACATGTGGAGCATTTATCAAATAATCATTACAATAAAACTGACCCAGGGCAGTAGCGAGGGTGAGTGGGGCCCCGGGGCCTCTGTTGGAGTCGCAGGGGCCGTGAGAATCGTCCCCACCAGCGACGGCCCTGTTTGGGCTATACACTCTGAAAAATCTTGGGCTATATTTTCTAAAAAAATCCTTGGTTGAGCCTTTTGGGTCAGTTTTTTGGGGTTATTTTTTGGGTTTGGGTAGTTCTGGTGTTACTCAGATCCTGGGTCAGACGTAACAACCCAGTGTTTGGGTAGTGTTTGTGTTACTCAGATCCTGGGTCAGACGTAACAACCCAGTGTTTGGGTAGTGTTTGTGTTACTCAGATCCTGGGTCAGATGTAACAACCCAGTGTTTGGGTAGTGTTTGTGTAACCCAGATCCTGGGTCAGACGTAACAACCCAGTGTTTGGGTAGTGTTTGTGTTACTCAGATCCTGGGTCAGACGTAACAACCCAGTGTTTGGGTAGTGTTTGTGTTACTCAGATCCTGGGTCAGATGTAACAACCCAGTGTTTGGGTAGTGTTTGTGTAACCCAGATCCTGGGTCAGACGTAACAACCCAGTGTTTGGGTAGTGTTTGTGTTACTCAGATCCTGGGTCAGACGTAACAACCCAGTGTTTGGGTAGTTTTTGTGTTACTCAGATCCTGGGTCAGACGTAACAACCCAGTGTTTGGGTAGTGTTTGTGTTACTCAGATCCTGGGTCAGATGTAACAACCCAGTGTTTGGGTAGTGTTTGTGTAACCCAGATCCTGGGTCAGACGTAACAACCCAGTGTTTGGGTAGTGTTTGTGTTACTCAGATCCTGGGTCAGACGTAACAACCCAGTGTTTGGGTAGTTTTTGTGTTACTCAGATCCTGGGTCAGACGTAACAACCCAGTGTTTGGGTAGTGTTTGTGTTACCCAGATCCTGGGTCAGACGTAACAACCCAGTGTTTGGGTAGTGTTTGTGTAACCCAGATCCTGGGTCAGACGTAACAACCCAGTGTTTGGGTAGTTTTTGTGTTACTCAGATCCTGGGTCAGACGTAACAACCCAGTGTTTGGGTAGTGTTTGTGTTACTCAGATCCTGGGTCAGACGTAACAACCCAGTGTTTGGGTAGTGTTTGTGTTACTCAGATCCTGGGTCAGATGTAACAACCCAGTGTTTGGGTAGTGTTTGTGTAACCCAGATCCTGGGTCAGACGTAACAACCCAGTGTTTGGGTAGTTTTTGTGTTACTCAGATCCTGGGTCAGACGTAACAACCCAGTGTTTGGGTAGTGTTTGTGTTACTCAGATCCTGGGTCAGACGTAACAACCCAGTGTTTGGGTAGTGTTTGTGTTACTCAGATCCTGGGTCAGATGTAACAACCCAGTGTTTGGGTAGTGTTTGTGTAACCCAGATCCTGGGTCAGACGTAACAACCCAGTGTTTGGGTAGTGTTTGTGTTACTCAGATCCTGGGTCAGACGTAACAACCCAGTGTTTGGGTAGTGTTTGTGTTACTCAGATCCTGGGTCAGATGTAACAACCCAGTGTTTGGGTAGTGTTTGTGTAACCCAGATCCTGGGTCAGACGTAACAACCCAGTGTTTGGGTAGTGTTTGTGTTACTCAGATCCTGGGTCAGACGTAACAGCCCAGTGTTTGGGTAGTGTTTGTGTTACTCATATCCTGGGTCAGACGTAACAACCCAGTGTTTGTGTTACTCAGATCCTGGGTCAGACGTAACAACCCAGTGTTTGGGTAGTGTTTGTGTAACCCAGATCCTGGATCAGACGTAACAACCCAGTGTTTGGGTAGTGTTTGTGTTACTCAGATCCTGGGTCAGACGTAACAGCCCAGTGTTTGGGTAGTGTTTGTGTTACTCATATCCTGGGTCAGACGTAACAACCCAGTGTTTGTGTTACTCAGATCCTGGGTCAGACGTAACAACCCAGTGTTTGGGTAGTGTTTGTGTAACCCAGATCCTGGATCAGACGTAACAACCCAGTGTTTGGGTAGTTTTTGTGTTACTCAGATCCTGGGTCAGACGTAACAACCCAGTGTTTGTGTTACTCAGATCCTGGGTCAGACGTAACAACCCAGTGTTTGGGTAGTGTTTGTGTTACTCAGATCCTGGGTCAGACGTAACAACCCAGTGTTTGGGTAGTGTTTGTGTAACCCAGATCCTGGATCAGACGTAACAACCCAGTGTTTGGGTAGTTTTTGTGTTACTCAGATCCTGGGTCAGACGTAACAACCCAGTGTTTGTGTTACTCAGATCCTGGGTCAGACGTAACAACCCAGTGTTTGGGTAGTGTTTGTGTTACTCAGATCCTGGGTCAGACGTAACAACCCAGTGTTTGGGTAGTGTTTGTGTTACTCAGATCCTGGGTCAGACGTAACAACCCAGTGTTTGGGTAGTGTTTGTGTTACTCAGATCCTGGGTCAGATGTAACAACCCAGTGTTTGGGTAGTGTTTGTGTTACTCAGATCCTGGGTCAGACGTAACAACCCAGTGTTTGGGTAGTGTTTGTGTTACTCAGATCCTGGGTCAGACGTAACAACCCAGTGTTTGGGTAGTGTTTGTGTTACTCAGATCCTGGGTCAGACGTAACAACCCAGTGTTTGGGTAGTGTTTGTGTAACCCAGATCCTGGATCAGACGTAACAACCCAGTGTTTGGGTAGTTTTTGTGTTACTCAGATCCTGGGTCAGACGTAACAACCCAGTGTTTGGGTAGTGTTTGTGTTACTCAGATCCTGGGTCAGACGTAACAACCCAGTGTTTGTTTAGTGTTTGTGTTACTCAGATCCTGGGTCAGATGTAACAACCCAGTGTTTGGGTAGTGTTTGTGTTGCCCAGATCCTGGGTCAGATGTAACAACCCAGTGTTTGGGTAGTGTTTGTGTTACTCAGATCCTGGGTCAGACGTAACAACCCAGTGTTTGGGTAGTGTTTGTGTTACCCAGATCCTGGGTCAGACGTAACAACCCAGTGTTTGGGTAGTGTTTGTGTAACCCAGATCCTGGATCAGACGTAACAACCCAGTGTTTGGGTAGTGTTTGTGTAACCCAGATCCTGGGTCAGACGTAACAACCCAGTGTTTGGGTAGTGTTTGTGTAACCCAGATCCTGGATCAGACGTAACAACCCAGTGTTTGGGTAGTGTTTGTGTAACCCAGATCCTGGGTCAGACGTAACAACCCAGTGTTTGGGTAGTGTTTGTGTAACCCAGATCCTGGATCAGACGTAACAACCCAGTGTTTGGGTAGTGTTTGTGTAACCCAGATCCTGGGTCAGACGTAACAACCCAGTGTTTGGGTAGTGTTTGTGTTACTCAGATCCTGGGTCAGATGTAACAACCCAGTGTTTGGGTAGTGTTTGTGTTACTCAGATCCTGGGTCAGACGTAACAACCCAGTGTTTGGGTAGTGTTTGTGTAACCCAGATCCTGGGTCAGACGTAACAACCCAGTGTTTGGGTAGTGTTTGTGTTACTCAGATCCTGGGTCAGATGTAACAACCCAGTGTTTGGGTAGTGTTTGTGTTACTCAGATCCTGGGTCAGACGTAACAACCCAGTGTTTGGGTAGTGTTTGTGTTACTCAGATCCTGGGTCAGATGTAACAACCCTGTGTTTGGGTAGTGTTTGTGTAACCCAGATCCTGGATCAGACGTAACAACCCAGTGTTTGGGTAGTGTTTGTGTAACCCAGATCCTGGGTCAGACGTAACAACCCAGTGTTTGGGTAGTGTTTGTGTTACTCAGATCCTGGGTCAGATGTAACAACCCAGTGTTTGGGTAGTGTTTGTGTTACTCAGATCCTGGGTCAGACGTAACAACCCAGTGTTTGGGTAGTGTTTGTGTAACCCAGATCCTGGGTCAGACGTAACAACCCAGTGTTTGGGTAGTGTTTGTGTTACTCAGATCCTGGGTCAGACGTAACAACCCAGTGTTTGGGTAGTGTTTGTGTTACTCAGATCCTGGGTCAGATATAACAGCCCAGAGATTTAGTTATTTATCGCAGGCTTTTTTTGCGACCTCTTCAGGAAAGAGCAGTGCAGCTCCGTCAAATTGGTGCTTGTCTTTGTTAAAATACAGGTTTGTGTACAGTTTTTGTATCTATAAATTCATTATTGTTCTGTATGGATTATTAAAGACTTTTGAACCTGAAAAAAAAAAGCTAATACTTTAGTAAAAATGAATCAACCCAGTTTGATCGGTTAAATAAACCATCCAATTTGCTGGGTAAAGTTAACCCAACAGGTGTTCTGTCCTATATTTACCCAGACCTTGGTTTGAAATCAACCCAAATTGGGTTGTTTTTAACCAGGTGTTTTTAGAGTGTGAAAAGCAACTGCAGCTCAACAA
>CM040836.1:3270000-3595000 GCA_022828995.1 Vimba vimba
GTATACAAAATCAGTGATTGTCAGTCAATCAGCCAAGTTATTCAGGCAATACACTATAAACTTTACATTTCATCTGACATTCATTATGAAATTTAATTAGGAAATGAAAATATCCAGGTAAAATAAAATATATTCCAGACTTTTCAAGGGCCCTCTCTCCCCTTGGGGCCCTGGTAATCAGTACTGGTTTTACCCCCAGTCCGACGCCCCTGTAAACACATAAAAATTAGTAGACAAAGCCTGTTTTTTAAATTAGAACCATTTATGATAATTTTATTGCATTACAATAATCACATGTTGGCAGGTTTGGGAACAGAGCCCACATCCGCACAAAGGATGACAACTTATTTTAGAGATGTCAAGATTCAACCCAGACATTACAGCTACATGTCAAAGAGTCGTGCAGCGTAACTTGTCAAATTCCTGGTGAAGTTCCTGCTTGTAATTAATTAAGTGGGTATTAACATTATCTGAATCAGAAGACCTCTGGATAGATGACTTTCCTCGTGTGAGCTAATCTCTCTCGCTCTCGCTCTATTGTTTACACGCGTTTCGAGAGGTAAAACCGTCTTCTCAAACAGGATCGTACCATTAGGATATAATCCTGCCGTCTTGAGACTGGTAGCAAGTTTGTGGCGTTGGATTATTCCCGATTCCAGAACAAAGGCGGCGGAGGGCAATGAAATGAAGGAGGGGATTGAAACTGATATCATTCTGAGCTCCTGCCCTCTTCAATGAGTGCGATTAAAAGGTTATTCCAGCCTCCCTCATCTCGGCTAATTGGATTATTTGCAGGGATTTAGGGAAACGAATTTAGGCGAGCAGCTTCCAAAAACTCTTTGCCTACTTCTTCGAATGAATATTACAAAGTTGAGAGGCTGTTAAACACAGCAGTGGAGACTTGAGTACACTGTGTACAAGTCAAGCCACATTTATTTATACAGCGCTTTTTACAATGCCAATTGTTTCAAAGCAGCTTTACAGAGATAACAGGGAAATAATGCAACAAAGTTTGTTTCCAGAAGAACATAGTGTCACAGTCCAGCTTAAGTGAGTTTTCACATGCACAAAAGTTTTCAATGAACACTTTAAAGGAAGTTATCAGCACACAGATGTTTGCACTGATTACGATGTGAATGTAAATGCCGAATGCCTCTGTCAGGGTTTTGTCCACTGTTTGATTGTTGTTCAATCAAGGTATGCTTCTGTTTTTGTTGTCATTATGTCAAAGCAGTTTATTTGTGTTGTTAGATAATTGTAATGTTAAAATCCTAAAATAGACTGAATTATTATTAATAGCCTTATAAAGTCCATAAACTACAAGGTTGATCACATAGTGTATAAGTGCATCATTTTGGACACAAATGATACTCAAATATTAAGAGTGTAACGACACATATCACGATACTGAACTCACAATGCCATATTATTGTGATACTCCAAGACATATGATAAAAGGTTAACAAAAAATGTACTGTTGATTGAAATGCTAAATTTGATATTACATTGTGTGTGTAAATGAACAGGCTTGGACTTGGTGCTGAAACCCAAAGCACAGGACAATAGAGACGCCAGAATAACAATATTCATGATTCTGAAGCTGAAAACACTGAATTATTGTAGATGAATATGCTTGATCTCTGTCACTGACTATATATTTAAAATAATGTAGGCCAAATAATATAATGTTACCTTTTTACTGGTAACATCAGACATTTGGCATTATCAGGACCCACAAATATTCCCCCATTGCATTATTATACATTATTCAACATTATAGTTTAATGTAGTACTGACACTAAAACTCTGTAAACTTGATTTTTTACACACACAGTAATTTTTATTTTGGGTGAATTATCCACAATACATATTGTCACTATCCATGATGCATATTCTTGCAGTTTAGTATTGCGATATATTGTTACTCCCCTATAAAATAACACTGAATATTACGACATTCACGATATTCTCTCATTTTGATCGGCAAATAAATTATTAAAATAATATTGCTAATATCTGATTATGCATAACTTTTAGACTAAAGAGGCAGCTTACTAGATTTCTGAACAGACCGATTGACTTCATTAAGAAAAATACTTTACAATAAGGTTCATTAGTTAACATTAGTTAACGTATTAACTAACATAAACTAACCATGAGCAATACATTTGTTACAGTATATTAATCTTTGTTAATGTTAGTTAATAAAAATCCAGCTGTTCGTTGTTTGTTCATGTTAGTTCACAGTGCATTAACTAATGTTAACAAATACAACCTTTGATTTTAATATTAGTTAATGTTGAAATTAATATGAACTAAGATTAATAAATGCTGTAGAAGTATTGTTCATTCTTAGTTCATGTTAACTAATGAACCTTATTGTAGAGTGTTACCGATAAAAATGCACATTTCCCCCTGAACTCTCCTGAGCTGACGTGTGTTGTGGAGTGAAGACGTCCAGTGACTGCAGGTAAGGGCAAGGTTGTTGCGCTGGTGAAGACCCTCAGCGAGAGCAGACTGAAAGCCAGGTGGTGTGGCTCCATCAGGCCAAGAGCAGGTCTAATCAAGGATCGAACCCCAGCTGGAGCTGCCAGCAGCTGCTTCACACACACTCGGCTTGGCTGAAGACGTGTCGTACATCTGGACTCGCCGCGTGTGTGTTACGGCCCGAGGGTGGAGCCGGTCCCAGCGTCTCTCAAACCCACTGACTGTCCTGATGGACTTCAGCCATATGACACACATCTTTGTCCTCTGCTAGACTGGGGAAAAAAAAGGGATTTTTCCAAGTTGTAAATATAACAGAGTGTATTTTACAATGAAATACTATTTCAATCATTCTACTTTTACTTTTACGTTTAAAAATTTTAATGATACTTGCCATTTCTTTGTGAATATTTGTTAATTTATAAGCAATTTCTGAGTGAAAATTGTTTCTACACCAGTTTTTTTTCAAGAAAATACTATTTCAGTCTTTCTACCTCAATTTCACATTTTATTTAATGCATTAATTGCTGGGGTTTTTTTTGTATTATTATTTGTGAAATTTCTTAGCGAGTGAAAATTGTTTCTACATCAATTGTTTTTTCAAGAAAACACTATTTCAGTATTTTTTCTTTTTGAACTTTTCATTTTAATTCAATGTGTTACTTGTCATTTTTTGTGATTATTTGTGAATTTTACTAGCAATTTCTGATTATACATTGTTTACAAAGTTAATCCTATACCATTTTTTTTCAGTGTAGTACTGAGGATTTATCACAGAGCCCTTTCTTCTCAGCAGTGCATTTAAACAGGTTTAAATCTTAAATAATAAAGCCAACAATTGATTGAGTCACTCTCCAATCCCAGCATGCAACAATCAGGCACATGGGCCACAAGTGAGAAATGATTGACAGAGCGCCACAGTGTTCCCATTTATTTCTTCTCTGGAGCTGTTTTCTGTCAGAGAGTGTATTGATTTTTCCATAAAGTAAGAAAACAAGCGCGGTTGAGAGGCCGTGCCAGGTCAGCACAAATTAAAGCTGAAGATGTAAAGCCCCCTGTCGCCCATCATTGGCTACAGTTGACGAGGCCTCGCTCTCTTTCAAACAGCACATAATTTGATCATCATAAAGCTAAAAGAGAAAGAAAGACAGCCAGCTGTTGGATTGCAGTCTGTTTGAGTAGAATGACGGGACGGCATGTAAACGCACAGATGTTTATTAATCAAAGCCTTTGTTTCAGTTTTTCTCAATGCTATGAATGTTGATCAGACCAAAAACCTCCTGTCCATAGACTTTTTTAATGCAATGAAAAAAAAAAAATGGTGTAAGATTTAATTTGAAACAATTTTCACTCAAAAATTGCAAGAATTTCTCAAATTACGATGAAATGGCAAGTAATACATTGAATTATATGTCAAATTTTGAAGTAGAAAAACTGATATAGTGTTTTCTTGTAAAATGGCAATAATCTTCAAAAAGGCAAAGGGAAAACTTACCGGTATATTATATTATTACATTTATATTGCATTTATATTAAATTAAAATTATGTGATTGGACTTGGTAATCTAAAATAATCATTGTATATAATATAATCATTGTTAGACAATAATTCGTTTTAATTGTGGGTATCGTCTTGGTTACTGATGTAACCATCATTCCCTGATGGAGGGAACGGGGACGTTATGTTGAAGACTGAAAAACGGGATCACACTTGGGAGCCCCAATGTCACGTACTGCTCTGAGACAAGAAGGTTGAGGATCCAAATGCAGTTTTATTGAAAGGGTAATCCACAATCGTATTCGAAAACAGGCAAGATGTCAGAGCACAGTAAATCGGTCCAATCAAACAAACAAATCCAGATGGTGAGACAGGAATGGGAAAACCAGGACACAGGCAGATATCAAAAACCAGGAACATGGAAAACAGAGGAAAACGCTCAGAGATGCAGTGTAAACAACTAACAAGACTTAGACTTCAACTAACAATGAATGTGAGAACCAGGCTTATATGGGGTGAATAAACAAGATAATGACATACAGGTGGATACAATGAGTGCTGATGAGTCCAGGCAGAGAATTATGGGAGATGTAGTTTGTGAGGGAATGACAATAGTCTGATGTGGAGTGCCCTCTGGTGGCTCTCAAGGGCACTCCAGCTGGTGACCGTTACACCCAATCACCTATGAGTTTTAGAAAAATGGTTACCTTGGCACATGTGGACTAACTCAACTGCTGGATCCTTATTAGGCGAAGTCTTCTGTCACGTACTGCTCTGAGACAAGTGTGGCGGGAGGAAGCCGTGCGTCCTCGAAATGTGAACTCCTGACCTGTGCCAGCTGGGATTTAGGAAGCAGAGTGTTGCTCACTGCCAAACCTCATCCAGTATGGCCCAGAGACTGAGGAAACTGCTCTTTTATTGAAAGTGGGGCCAGCAGCGGAACAGAAATAAAGTCTTTGAAACGAAACTGAAGATTCTCCGTCCGGCCCTCTTCTGTGGAAAGGAGTGGTGCGATCACCACCTCGTGGTTCAGAGCAGCTCTCTCCATCTCTGGACGGCCCATATCAGGGTCTTAGAGGGTTTAGCGGTGGCCTCAGCTTTTTGGACTGCCAAGAACTGCTGGGCAAAATCCTCAACAGTGTTGCCGAAGAGGCCACCTTGCAAGATGGGGCCGTTGAGAAAGCGGATTTTGTCGGCATCCCGCATCTCTGCAAGGTTTAGCAAGATATTGTGTTCCTGGACCACAAGAGGGACATCGTCTGACTTTAATCGCCTGGAGGGTGAGGTTAGTCGCTGTGCACTGTCATGCATCAACCCCGACTCAGAACTATCCTTGTGCAGTTCTTTGAGTGCTTTGGCCTGATGGACTTGCGGGATGGCCATCACATGCAGGGCGGAGGCGGCCTGTCCAGCGCCACTGTTAGGCTTAACAGCCAGGGCTGTCGTCATCTTACAGGCCTGGGACGGGAGACGCGGATGGCCCTACCATCGAGGCTAGTGAGAGTGGTGCAGACTGCGAAGCAGCTTCAGGCAGTAAAAGGTGCCTTCCACGACTTCTGCACCTCCTCGTGCACTTCCAGGTAGAAGGCACTGTAACCACACACCGCACCCAGGAACCAATCAACCAACCGCGAGCGCTCAGGACAAGGACTAGGGATCCACTCGGGTCCCGGGCAAGCATGGCCATCAACTCTGTGGGCCCTAACATACACCCGGTGCAATGCAGTGCTAGGCTTTTTTCAGTGTTTTTTGCTAGTTTCAGCCCGACGCAGTTATCATTTTCACGTCCTGCACCAAATTTTTTAAATAACAAATGCAAATGCAACAGAGAGACTCTGATTGGTTTATTGCACGTTACGCCCAAGACACCCCCATTACACATTAAGAGAATAGGGACAACCCTTTTAGACCATGTGCCGGGTGCGCCGACCATTTTCCTGTCGTTAAACTAGCAAAGGGGATTTCTGACATGCCCTAAGTGCACGTCCGCCGTGCGCTTTAGACCATGGGCTTAGATCGTTAAAATAGGGCCCTCAATCCGACTCAGCATGCGCGACCAAGCCCGAAGGGGGAAGCTCAGCTACATCTTCCTCTCCAGGGGACAGCAGCCCGCTCTCCGATGCAGCTATCGCCATCTAATCCTCACCCAGAGCACCGAATGACACGCTAGGTGAGAAGGATACGCGCCATCATCTGGCAGCTCGACAGCATGCTAGAGGAGCAGGAGGTCCGTTGTGAATGGCCCGGCGGAAGCGCCTCTACTGTACCCTCAGGTCATCCATGAATGCCATCTCTGCATGCTCGTGGCCCAGACATGTGAGGCAGCGATCGTGACCGTCAGACGAGGACAGCAAATGACCACATCCAGAATCACACGGACGGAAAGGCATCTTTAAAAAGATGCTCATCACCCATGCTTGCTCTTTTAGGGAAATTGAAGGCGAAACACAGCTGAATGCGCTTTCTCTCCAGCAAGAGAGATCTCCTCTTGTTGGAAGCTCTTTTAGTTAAATGAAAATGCTCTTTGCGAGGTGAATAGAAAAGAGTGATCGCTGTACGCAACCACTCGGCTCTGAAGTAAAAATCTGAACGAGTGAATGCATGCTGCCATCTTATATACCAGTGTGTGCACGGGGGAGTGGCTTTGCATGCAAATTCCATTCACCAATTCCCATTGGCTGTTTTTCTAAAACTCAGAGGTGATTGGAGGTCCCATATGAGACTCCATTTGTCAGTTTTCGACACAACGTTGAACATGACTGACAGATAGGGAACTAATGAATCGTTGAAAAAGAGGGATTGATGATGTCAGCTGAAAAGTAAAGCTGTATGTTTATACAAAACTAAGTTATTACATTTTGATGAAAGATTATAATTGAAGTTTTTATTTTATTTGATTTCATGTTTCGTGTGGTTTGTGAACTTCAACTGATGATTTGGACAATGTCATGAAGGGATGCAAATACTATGGCATATGTGATAGAAATATAATAGAAAATTATTTTTGGCCACTTTTATTGACAGTTCTAATACATAGAGGGCAGTAAATGATACAAGCTCTCATGATCGTCCACATAAACACTACAGCTCAGCATGTCAGAGCCTGTCACATATACAAACCACCTGATCACCATCCAACTCCGCCCCCCCAACAACCCACACCCCCCCCCCCCCCCCCCCCCCCCCCACCCACACACACACACATACATACACAAACACACACAAACACACACACACACACGCACACACACACACACACACACACACACACACACACACAATACTAAATTACTGCATTCTGATTAATAATGATTGGACTGGACCTCTGGTTCTCATAACTGATAAAGCATCAAATTTATTTTTTGTAATTTTTTATGCAATTGATTGTTGCCTAAAGGCAACAAGTAACAATGAATTTCCCCTGCTGATCTGCACAGCAACAGCAGAATCATTCATGTTTAATACCAAGTTAATAAGTGAATTATGGCCTATATGAATCACTTTATGATAAGGCCACGCTGAATACTTACGACAAGATTAAGGCTAGCTGCTAGATCATTTTAAATGTCACCCTATTTAACAGCGGCTGCCAAACTTATATTGCAGGACTGGTTACTTAAGGTGACAAGTCAAGAGAATATCACAGAGAAATTTATTTTCTTCTTACTCCAAAACCATGTGTATTTATTGTGATTTCAGCTTTTTGTTTTTGCTTCTTTTCAGCAAATCAGCTCATTTTTAAACCTTTCTACTGTTGGTCAGTTCTGTAGGTTGGTGTTAATGTTGGTGGAGACATTTTGAAATCATTGTAAATACACAGATGCATTATGATGCTTTGCCTACAAAGTGAAATGGCTTGATGCAGCTGTTCTAGTTTAGAGTATTTTTTTCTGCTCATGTCACTATGTCATCTGTCCTAAATCATATCCTATTCCCCAAACTATAATATTAAATTTCCAACTATGCTGCGGCTCTCGGGAGAAGCTTAACATAATGTCTTGGAAAAATCTTCACCCTTTATTAAAATATTGTTCATAATATTCATCATAACTAAGCATATTGCATAGTTGTGCTTGGAGTCAATTGTTTTATTTGTGATAACATAATGAAACATGCCAAATCATGTGCACATAATTTTTGGCCAGGCTGTCATAAAAAGAAATTATAAACACACATGCAAAAGCAAGAGAGAACCAATGAGTTGTTGTTGTTGTTGTTGTTTTTTAATTTTGCATAGTAAAATTAAATCTGTAGCTGTAGTTTGCCTTTTTTTTTTTTTTTGCCGAATAATTTTGTCAGATAAAATACCTTAACCAAGTTTAGTGTTTTGTTCTTCCATCATATTTAAATATTTCAAAATATATAAAATATTTTCTTCATATTTTGATGATTTAATCAAACTTGTAGGTTCAATAAAAACAAATATCTCTGGACATCGCTTTTGGCCACTACTGTAGGTATTATCATGTTGTCTTTTGTTCAGTGCTCTGAAAACAAATTCGGCTAAAAAACACAAGCTCATCATTAAAATGTTTCAAAAATGCATACATTTAATTTATGCATGTGGCAGATACGTTTCTTTAAAGCAACTTGCATTGCATGTATACTGTACATTTGATCAGTTTAGGTTTTTAATATTATTATTATGCATTCCCTGGGGAATTAACCAATCAGACATAAAAAAATGTTGGCATTTTTTGCGGTGTTCCTCAGGGAAGCTGTTCCTTCTGTTATAGGGCCTCTAATCTTTACATACAATATAGGAAATCAAGAAATGTTCAGTTATTTTTTAAATTGATGCAAATGATTTTAGACATTTTGTCATGAACCATTTTTTTTACAGTTGAAAACTGAAAAAAGGCTGAAATATTGACAAGTCGGTAACAAAACTCATGCACGTTCTGTTAAGAAACAGGGTGAAAGTTAGGTCTTTTTCATCTCAAGGTGAAGCAGAAGCACTTGTCCATGCACTTGTTAATAGAATTGATTATTGTAATGTGCGACTCAGACTAAATCCCCATCAGCTCTTTCTAAATGCAGCAGCGAGGATCCTAACAAAAACACAGAAGTGAGAACATCGGCGCTTATTCAGAAGAACTTTACTGATTACCTCCTATGCTTGCTTGTTGACTCATATCATGGAGCAGAATGAAAATACTTCGATGTTCTATGCAGACATGCTCAAATTGCTTCATAGAATAAGCACATTTCCAAATGAGTACCCAAGTTTACACATAAAGGAAACTTGTTCCATCCAGTCACAATGCGGTAATAATGAGGAGAATATATACTATTATTCCAAAACAACAGAAGAACTAATGATAAGAGTTAAATGTGTGAAAGCTTGTGCCGTTCCTTTCTGTTTTCCAGCTGCTGCTCTTCAGATCCTTCTGAAGAATCTCAACATTAGAAACCTGCTTGAAAATTTGAACAAGATCTAATGTCAAATTCTGACCAATGGCGTGAGTTTGGGGCAGGGCTATCTCTTTGACTGACCAATGGCGTGAGTTTGGGGCGGGGCTATCTGTTTGACCAATGGCGTGAGTTTGGGGCGGGGCTATCTATTTGACTGACCAATGGCGTGAGTTTGGGTCAGGGCTATCTGTTTGACTGACCAATGGTGTGAGTTTGGAGCGGGGCTATCTGTTTGACTGACCAATGGCGTGAGTTTGGGGTGGGGCTATCTGTTTGACTGACCAATGGCGTGTGTTTGGGGCGGAGCTATCTGTTTGACTGGCCAATGGTGTGCGACTGGGGCGGGGCTATTTGTTTGACTGACCAATGGTGTAAGTTTGGATGGGGCTATCTGTTTGACTGACCAATGGTGTGAGTTTGGGGCGGGGTTATCTGTTTGACTGACCAATGGTGTGAGTTTGGGGCAGGGATATCTGTTTGACTGACCAATGGTGTGAGTTTGGGGCGGGGCTATCTGTTTGACTGATCAATGGCGTGAGTTTGGGGCGGGGTTATCTGTTTGACTGACCAATGGTGTGAGTTTGGGTGGGGCTATCTGTTTGACTGACCAATGGTGTGAGTTTGGGTGGAGCTATCTGTTTGACTGAGCAATGGCGTGAGTTTGGGGTGGGGCTATCTGTTTGACTGACCAGTGGCATGTGTTTGGGGCGGAGCTATCTGTTTGACTGACCAATGGTGTGAGTTTGGGTGGAGCTATCTGTTTGACTGACCAATGGCATGTGTTTGGGGCGGAGCTATCTGTTTGACTGGCCAATGGTGTGCGACTGGGGTGGGGCTATCTGTTTGACTGACCAATGGTGTGAGTTTGGGGCGGGGCTATCTGTTTGACTGACCAATGGTGTGAGTTTGGGTGGGGCTATCTGTTTGACTGACCAATGGTGTGAGTTTGGGTGGGGCTATCTGTTTGACTGACCAATGGTATGAGTTTGGGGCGGGGATATGTGTTTGACTGACCAATGGTGTGAGTTTGGGGCGGGGTTATCCATTTGACTGACCAATGGTGTGAGTTTGGGTGGGGCTATCTGTTTGACTGACCAATGGTGTGAGTTTGGGGCAGGGATATCTGTTTGACTGACCAATGGTGTGAGTTTGGGGCAGGGATATCTGTTTGACTGACCAATGGTGTGAGTTTGGGGCGGGGCTATCTGTTTGACTGACCAATGGCATGTGTTTGGGGCGGAGCTATCTGTTTGACTGGCCAATGGTGTGCGACTGGGGTGGGGCTATCTGTTTGACTGACCAATGGTATGAGTTTGGGGCGGGGTTATCCGTTTGACTGACCAATGGTGTGAGTTTGGGGTGGGGCTATCTGTTTGACTGACCAATGGTGTGAGTTTGGGGTGGGGCTATCTGTTTGACTGATCAATGGTGTGAGTTTGGGGCGGGGTTATCTGTTTGACTGACCAATGGTGTGAGTTTGGGTGGGGCTATCGAATGACCAATGGTGTGAGTTTGGGGCGGGGCTATCTGTTTGACTGACCAATGACGGGCCAGGGACAGTTAAGAAATGACACTCTTCACCTTGAAACGCACAGCAATGCACACAAATATACTAGGATGAATTGTAATTTCTGAATAAGATTTTGAACCCTGCAGGGCTATTATCTTCAACTAAAACCATATAAATGATTATTACTTGAAATAACTAGATTAAACGTATTTTATTTCAGCTATAGTCAGCGTTTCTCTGTTTAGTAACGATATTATAATAGCATAGGCCCCCCGTGGAACGTTCTAAAAAAAAAGATTTTAAAGAGAAAAAAATACAACACAACTGAAAGCAGATAAAAAATTAAGTAAAGCAGAGTGGTTAACAAGAGCACAAAGCACATATAATCGGTCTCATCTTCCTCTTAATATTTGCAAATTTCCCTCCGGGCTCCTGGGGAAAGGCCTCGCAGCGCCGCTGAGCTCTTATCTGTCCCCTCCACATTTAGGCTCCCTCGGTACCGGGCCCTCGGGCCGCCGCTCACCGAAGCCTGAGGGACTCGCGGGGTCCCGGGCCCTCATTGTTCAGGGAAGCAGGAGCATCAAGGCAGACGCCTGACTTAAAACAAGCACTCAGAACAAGCGATTCATAACCAAACGTATCAGAAAAGTGTCTCTTTCAGCGCTAACAATTAACAGTTTCAGAAACCGGAGCCCCTCAGGACATACAGTCTCAGGGAATGTGTCTTAAGACATTTAAAATTCATTCTTTGTTCAGTCCTGCCAATTTCTCTGCATTGTATTGTCTGGATTCTGGTTGATTTTCATTTATTCTGCTATTCATGACTCCTCTCGTGGGGACGATTGTTTCGAAGGGTTCGTTTCTGTAGTTATCTGTGGTTCTGGCAGACGGAGAATCGGCTTTGAGCGGAGATGAGAAGATATACTTAGCAATATGTACAAGCACTAATATTTCATAATTTCATATAAAACCTAATATCCCATAGGAAAGAAAACTCCCATCCTTCTGCTTGTGTCTTTTTCCTGCTTCTCACACGCATCTCCGCTGGAGTTTCAGAAGAGATTTTAATAATGTCTCAAACTGTGCTCAGATTGATCAGGACGGCAAAAGTCAGGGATCTCAAACATTTCTTATCAAATTCGTCTAAGTTCAAAGCTGCTCCATATTTGTTTCATTCATAGCTCTGAACTCTTACTGTATGACAACTATTGTCTCATTTATGTCATTTTTGTTTGAGGAGAAACATCTGAGACAAAGTTAAATTATATTTTTCTCGAGTGCACAGTATCCACAACGCTATCTCACGACCTCACTCGTACCAATTCGTATGATTTGTCTAAACCCACATGATGGGTAGGTTTAGGGGTGGGGTCAGGGGTAGGTTTAGGGGCGGGGGCGGGGTCAAGGGTAGGTTTAGGGGCGGGGCGGGGTCAGGGGCAGGTCATTCATACGAATTCATACGAATTTGGCAACTCGTAAAATATGTACGATTTAGCAAAAATCGGTCGAATGAATTCATACGAATTAGCCACCTCGTAAAATTCGTACTAATTGCCGTGAGATCGGGTTGGTATCCATTACATGCTTTCTGTTATTCTATTGTAAAACAGTCATTTTAGTAAGATGAAATTCTTTATTTTAAGATGAATAATATGTCTTAGTAAGATGATATTTAATTGCTTAGTTTATGATAAAAGCTCTGTAGTTTTAAATCATATAATGCAATGCAATATAATGATGATTGAGAGATGAACAAATAAACCTTCCTCAAAAGCCTGATGATCATATTTGATACTCATGATTATGATAATAAATGATGTATGATAATCAAGTAAAGCGAAGCTGCTTCAGTCCAGCTGAAATATTACTAACAATATCAAAGTTATTCTTGTGTTTCCTTGATAAATCAGGGCAGATTTGACACAGAAAGACTCGTGAAGCTCGAGCTGAAGGAGGACGCTTGTACAATTATACTGAAAGACTTTTACTGGATAAAAGAGTCTAAACTATCAGTCAGAGACAGAAGGACTGAGGAGATCGAGTGTGACAGGTTTAATAGATCAAGTTGATCATTTTGCGTATCAAATAGTCTTATAGTGTTAATACATCACAGATATTGGTTATGTAAGTTTTCAAACGTGAAGTTTTTGGCAACATGGGAAAGATTTTAAGAGCCTCATGGGGTGAGAAACTTTTATCCGGAACCAGAGATTTTTTTTTTTTTTTTTTTAAATACACGACTCACGTCTCATTTTACAATAATTTATGTTAAATTAAAAAAAAACATAATTGACTTCCACACTCAAACACACAGGAACGAGACTATCGATAATGAAAAGCCAGAGAAAGTTCCAAGATTGACATCAAAGTAGGGAAAATACTCGTCGTCCTGGAAGAAAAACAGGAGTGTGGAGCAGCGCTGAGAGCGGAGCGGCTGGAATAATGGATAAAGTCCAAGGGAGCGATATCTTCCCCGGGCAGGGAGTCACTGGGGATGAAGGAATGAAACACCTATCTCGCGCGAGAGTGACTGCTCCATCCTATTTGATTTGGCTCTCCTATCATCTCTTAAGAAGATGTCAGCCATGCTCCATCTATTGCTCCCGGCCTTTATCAAGCGCAAGACGCTCGGCGGCTGCATTTCAATGCCTTTCACAGAGCAACACTAAAGAATAAGTGCTCTGCGATAAAAAGGTAGTTGTTAAATAGATCTGTCTATTTGTATGGTAATAATGATCGCTTTAAGAGCCGCCGTGCTCCTGGAACAAGGAAGAGGATTTGTATGCAGGTGTTGTGTGGAGGCCTGACTTTTTCAACGACCTTGTGAAACTTTCATATGCAAAGAAAGAAGCTGATATTTTCTTCTTCTTTTTCTTCCTCTTCTCCTCTGTGTATATTTGAGCCATATCTACACAAGCAGTCATCCAGCTGACAGGGAACGTTCTGGAAAGGTTCTCTCACAGTTATTATGAACAAACGTTCACCCAGTAACGTTTATAGAGCGTTCCTTCAGTTATCCGGTCTTTAATAATGTTCTCAAAACGTTAACATTAAATATTTTTTATCAACATTCATGGATTTTATACATCACTTTTTTTGTTCCTCTAACATTATTTTAAATGTTACTTGTTTCAGAACTTTCAGAGAACATTCAAAAGTAGCTTTCCAATAATGTTTGAAGAATCATGAAGTCATGAAGGAATGTTCATAACCACAACAACAAAAAAAAGTTTTTTAAAACATTTTAAAACTGGACGATTTTTTAAATATTTTTTTAGAACATTCCGAAATAACATTTTTATAACTTAATGAGAACGTTAGGAAAATGTTCTTATAATATATATGTATTAGCTGTGAGGAAGTTTGGACAACCTTGACCTAATATATGTTTCTCATGATCTTAATGAAAGCTGCACGATATTTTTTCTTTTCTTTTTAGCTGACGTTTAAATTAATAACAGTAAAAACAAGATAACAGCGTGCAGATCTACTTTTTATTTGCATTGATGCTTTGAAGAAGTCTTGAATATGTGCCTTTGTTTTCATGATCTTAATCATTTTGATTTGAAGGCTTCTGCTTTAAATGCTTGAAATAAGTTTTGCAGAGAAATTGATTGGGTACAAATTTCTTTACAAAACTCAAGTTTCAAAAAAAAGGACTGAGGGAGGCTGTAATATTAACACATTCAGACATGTGAAGTGTTTTAAACTAGCTGATTCTCATACTATTTTAATTTTAATTTAAATGCTATTTCATAAATATAGCAAATATTGCATGTCTAATTCTTTTTGGCGTAAAAAAAAAAAATCACACTAGTGAAATAAACTCTAGTGACAGTAAAACACCAATAACTTAGCACACAAATGATGGGCAGATTATCAATTAATAGACTTATTTTCATGTGGTTACTTGCACAATTATGAGCTCAAAATACTTTAGTACATGATTTGTAAAATAATATATTTTGATGTATGCATCACATAACCAGCTCTTTTGTTAACAATATCTGTTATGTTTAGAGTAGGATTTATTGTATGGGGTAAAAAACGCAATAAACCTTTAAGCGGACATTTAATTTCTGAACTGCCGCGATACGAACAACAACGACCGTTGCCAGATTCACATTCATCTTTTTCAGATAAAACTGAACGTGCTTTTACCCAGCAAGCAATTTTGTGTTTAAAAGACATATAATAGCCGTCCAAACACTGCACAGACGTCTAGGCTAAAACAAGGCAAAATTTGGCCTGTCAGTGAAACTTTTATAAACATCTACTCTAAACCATCGCCACAAGAATAGACTAGTCATCAATTAGATAACATGTCACATAAATGAAACCAAACACTTTGTAATCACTGTCGACTTTGCTTACATGATGGAATATCAAAGATCTCGCAAGTTATTTTGGCCGACATGTAACCAAATTCAAGGTTATTTTGGCTAGACGTGGGTTTCTCACTATATCGGGTCTGTAGTTACCCGAGACTGTGAAATGATGGCTATTGTTTGCTGGGTAGCGCCACTCACTCACTGAACATTTCAACGTTGAAAAAGTCCAGAGAAACGTGCAAGAAGCAACATAACACAACTTTGCAGAAATGCCACCTCAGACTCGTTTTTCTGGTTTTCCTGGGTTAGACTTTTCATTTCCGAACTGCCGCGATACGAACAACACCCACCATATCAAACCGTTGCCAGATTCAAATTCATCTTTTACGGATAAAACTGAACGTGCTTTAATCGACACTCACTCACTTGACATTTCACCTTGAAAAAGTGCCGCGAAACGTAAAAAGCAACATAACTTAATTTTGCAGGAATGCCACCTCAGATGTGTTTTTGCTGGGGTTTTTTTCCTGGGTTGGAAAACTCGGTTCTCTCCAGGCACTGTAACTAATGCTTTTCCGTGTGGAATCCCGAGCATCTCCGCGCCGCTTTCCATTTATCTGCCCGCATGACTATAAAAACCCGTCAGGGCCGAGCAGAGATTGGGGTTTTCTCGTTCCTGTGGGCTCCGGGCCTGTAATGCACAAGTCTGTTTTTATTATTCCTGCTAAAGGAACACTATTTCATCAAGCGGATCCCGGCAGCGGAGCGGAGAGGAGATGGAGCCGGCGCTCAGGCTATATTTCTTCCAATCAAACGGGGAAAAAAATGAGTGGGCGCCATCAAAGCCCAGAATAATGCTGCCACCTTTTATGTAAAAGGAAAGGACTGATGGACAAATACAGGAAGGAACGACAAGTTTAATGACGTGTGTTGAGGGGCCCGAGATTGGAAAAGTGACAGGGAGAAGCGGCCTCCTTGCCGGAATATAAATTGTGGGGGGCCCGCCGTAAAAAGGCTTTTATCTGGAGTGAATATGGGACGTAATGCTCGGGTCAGGGTTAAGTCATTTTCTCCGGCGAGTTAAGCGAATAATGAAAGCGAGTCGGCGAGGAGAAGGAGCAGTGCCTGCGCCAGTTTGTCTTCATTTATTATGCCAAATCTGGTGATTTTGGCGTGGCGGAGACTCGCGCCGGTGGACGACGTATCGCTTAATTTACACAAGGTAATGAAAGCGGGGAACGGGAGGACAAAACAATTTACCTGCTGACACGGGAAGCGTGATTTGCGAACACGGGGGTTAGAAGAGGAGCGGGCAGAGGAGGAAGAGGAAGACGAGCCAAGGAGATAAAGATATCTGTGTGTGTGTGTGTGTGTGTGTGATCACAGCTGTGATGATGGTCTCACACACGCTATAAGTGGGCTGTACACAAACGGCTCTAGTATGACAGGGTGCGTATTGGGAAGGGAGATTTGTTTTAAGCTTTTAAAATCACCATGAAATATTGCAGTGTTTATTCTAAATGATTTATCGGTGCACATCATCATTATTGTTTTAATAATCTTGACTCAGAATCAGTTCCTCTTGCAGCATCTCTTCTCTTCTCTGATGACGAGGGCGGGGCTATAACCTGTCACTCACATGAGATCAGCCAATAGCAAACCACAAACATCCAATCAATTCCCCACAGACACAATCAAGCCCCGCCCACATCTGTTCTTGTTCCAGAAGCGTTTCACTCGATATACGACACACAAGGGAATTTAAATAAGAATAAGCTTAAGAATATATATGCTGAACTCCATCTGAACCAGTTGGATTTAGTCAACTCTAAATCTACTCTGAAATTTGTTCAACAGGTCACTTGTTCTCTTTCATACACACACACACAGAAAGAGAGTGGACTAATCAAGGTCTAATGGACAGCAGAGCTGAAGGATCCAGCAATCAGAGACAGAAGCTGTTCTCAGACTGTATGAGAGACGACTGTAATTACCATCAACAGCAGCAGCTCTAGAGCCTCACAGCTTTACACCTGATCACGACCCCAGTACACATCTGACATTACTGCGCTGGCGTCTACACACAACCTGACATTACTGAACACTTTAACTCCAGGAGTTACACTCGTGTCTACAAACTAATGGATTAATTAACCGTTACTAGTGTTCACTATGAATATCAGCTATGATAAATACATCACTTTCATGTTTCAAACCTGAACGACGTTAATCTTTAGTGGAACACGAAAGGAGATGTTGGTCTGTTCCTCACATATGACTTCAGAAGACTTGGAATAGAGAGAAATAGTCGGGATTGGGAAATAAAAACATTCATTTTCTCCATAGAGGAGCTGATTTTTTTATTTAATGATAGCTTATAAACCAGACAGAGCTGTACCAGGGAGTCCACTGGAGGCAATCTGCAGAACTCAAGTGCCGTTTAATATTATACAAACATGAACAAACTCAGAATAAACAAAGACTTGACAAGGAACTCTAGACTTAAACATGGACGTGACGCTTACCAACAGTGCTTACAGGGAAACAACAGGCAAACATGAAGGCTTAAATACACACAAGACTAATGACTGAACAAGACACACCTGTGCACAATGAAACAATGACAATATGGCAACACAGAACACACAGCAGGATCACATGAGGACCAGAGAATCACATGACAAGACATGAAATATGAACCAAAACACCCTGTCACATTTTGCCAAAACAATATGTGACATATTGCCAAAACACCCCCCCCCCCCCCTTTTTTTAAAGTGAAAAAGAACAAGTCATTGTATAATTTACAGAGAAAAAAACATTCCCACAATTCCCTGTGTGACACTTCACATTTGATGTATTTTTATTGAAATCACTGTTTCTTCATAGTTTTTCTTAGTTTTTTTTTCTAATCAGTTATGTGCATTAGGGGTTTTTTGTTACATTTAGTGTTGTTAAATTAATGTTTATTGCATTTTTTTTTTATTTCATGTATGTTACCATTGTAAGACTGAAAATACTGGTTGGGGACTGAGACAAAGAGCCCTGCTAGGTAATTAACATTCGACCTCCCCCATACAGGAAATGAGGTTCACTTCCTCTCAGAAACAACAAAGAACTCACACAAGAACATGGTTTAATGTGAATGTTTATCATTGACTGTTATGTTTTTGGTGTCATTTGAAATGTCTCAAAGTGAGTGGTACAGATATCTCATATCCAGATAGATAAAATAAAAGGAAATAAGGTTTATAGAAGTTTAGAGAAAACTGGTCCAGATAATGTCACCCCCCTTTTGTTGAATAAGAAGCCATTTTGAGGGTGGCCTCCCCCATCCCCCATGTCACCTGGTCAAGGGGATAAAGGAAGGTGTGCTCCGGCTCTCAGGTCTTCTTTGCTGGACACGAATGAAATAGGTGGTCTCTTTCTCTCTCTCTCTCTCTCTCTCTCTCTTTCTCTCTCTCTCTCTCTCTCTTTCTCTCTCTCTCTCTCCATCTCTCTCTCTCTCTCTTTCTCTCTCTCTCTCTCTTTCTCTCTCTCTCTCTCTCTCTCTCTCTCTCTCTCTCTCTCTCTCTCTCTCTCTCTCTCTCTCTCTCTCTCTCTCTCTCTTTCTTTCCATTTTTCTCTCTCTATCTCAGGTGCAAACTGGGTAAGATTATTTGGTGTAACCAATGTATAACCATGTACTAGATATTTGAATTGATTGTGGAATTGATCTCTGATATCTGAAATATTAAATTGTTACATGAGATTATTCTAACTGATCTTGACATTGTTCCTTTAATGGTTAAAAGGAATAGTCAAACATTCGCTCACTTTTAGTAAGGCACAGATATTATTAAAACCTTTCATTTATGGAGTCAGATGAATTAACGAGAGAATACATAACTAAATGTATTGTAAATTTAACCAACCAATACTTTGCATGAGTGAGGACAGAACACGTGATACCTTCCCCGTGTATTGGCGAAGCAATATTGGGCCAATATAGCGGGCCTTACACCATGATGGTGTTTAGTGTTAGTGTGAGTGACACTGTGCAGCTTCTTTATATTAACATTAATTTCTTGTGGAAAAGCTGCATGTGATGAGCTTTAATTGATCATGTGACTCTCATCACCGCTGTGATTGGTGGTTGTCAGTGTATTAACTTGGCACAAAACACATTATTACTTCAAAAGATCGGCAAATAAACTTTATACCAGATTATGAAATGTGTTTTTTGTCTGTAAAGTCTGTAAAACCTAAAATGTTGCAACTGAATTTTTTTACTGTAAATTTCTGGCAACCGCAGCTGCCGTTTTTTTATCGTAAATTTAACAGATTATTTTTTCACAGTGTACGTCCCTGTTTCAGAACAAAGCAAGTGATCTACAGGTCTGAAAACACCCTAAGATTAAAAGATTCTGTTGAAGGTTATACGTTCTTTCAGGTGCTTCTTATGTAGAACCTTTCAGGGCATCATGGGATCATTTTATGGATTTAGTGTTAATTAAACAACTCATAAACACTTCTGTATAGAACCACACTGAACTTTTTTACCATCCCTTCAGCCGGCATTGGCTCAGTCAGGAAGTTTCGCTCATAGTGTGATGACCACGGTTCTCTTGAAGTGATTGGAAGACAATCACATCTGCCAGATTACCCAGAAGCCTCAGCTCCACAAACACAGCTCTGAGTCACTGGAGAGAGACTTCACAAAGTCCCTATAATTTTCCAATCACTTGTGTTTAGGGCACATCTCGGTCTCTCCCGGGCCGTCAGATCACACACACTCGCTCTGTTTACAGGTGTAGGTCTGTTCGTTTATAGACATCAATGCAATCAGAAGGAAACAAAGCTTTTCTGTGGTGTCTTATTGACTAGAAGCCAGAGACACACACAATCAGTTTCAGAGCTCTGCAGATTTACACACAACTCACAATCTCTATACATGCCTTTTCCTTGTGTTTTATTATTAAATATTTCCCACAAAGGACTATAAGATGCCAAATAAGACTATAGTGCCCTCAGCTCTATTGAACTTGCTAGCATGTTTAAGTTCATTCAGTGTTTTTCATCCGGGCTTCAGATGTTGTGTCTGTTCTGATCTGACATTCACTTCATGCGGATTTAGATCGAAGGGTCAATGATAAATAAGGATGTTAAAGCGGTATGTAGTTCACCCAAAATTTGCAAACTTAGCATCAGGGTATAACTTAGAAAACTTTTTTTTTTTTTTTGATAAAGTAACTGAATGTTTTGAATTCAGAACAAAATTCAACACACAAAACATGAAAAGTTGAGAAATTTCATATTCATGTCAAAGCATATTTATATATGCTGTTATATCAATGAGATAAATAATGATGAAAATACAAATAACTGAAATAAAACAGAATTGTTTTGTGCCATTTATTGAATAGACTCCACTGTGTCAGAGCAATTTACTTCTTTTAAAAAAGCTTGACCTCTAATGCTCAGCGCTGCATTTCTGCTGTGATTAGAACATTTGTCTAAAATTTTCCCAGCTACTGTTAGTTTAGAGAAAATTTGTTAAATTGATTTAATTGCTTTATACATTTGTTGCAAATTCTGCTACGCTGGCTCTCTGAGGGAATTAATGTTCAAAGTTCATGAAATATAATCTTCGTGTTTGTTTCATATGTTTTTGAAAGACCTTTTTTATTTTGTCCAGATGTATTAAAAAAAGATATTGAAAAAATATTAACACAAAAGTCTTGTGTACAAGAAAGTCAAATAAGCTGCTGTAAAAA
Source organism: Vimba vimba (assembly GCA_022828995.1). Lineage (NCBI taxonomy): Eukaryota > Metazoa > Chordata > Actinopteri > Cypriniformes > Leuciscidae > Vimba > Vimba vimba. The sequence continues at coordinate 3,290,995 of CM040836.1, forward strand.
TGTACTTGCTTATTTACAAACCAACAAAAATCAACCCAAATAATGCTAATTAAGAAATATTACAAATAATGTTCCTCTTTGAAGAAATGTGTCATCATTTTGCCATTTTGTTTATTGCCACAGAAATGACACACTTCAGCTTTAATACAACCGAGCCATGTCATTGACTGCATTATTATCAGATATTTATTAAAGAAAAATGAATCATATTTACTGCAGTGGTTCTCAACCAGGGGGCCAAACCTCCAAGAGGGTCTCAAGATGACAATATATATAATTGTTTTATTTATTTAAAAATATCCATTTCAAATATTTTCTGTTTTTGTTTTGAAGAACTGGGTCTCCCAAGGTCATAAAAACAATATGAGGAAGCCTAATTTTAAAAGAGTGATTTCTATGCCTGTCATATTAATGAATTAAATCTTAAAACTCCACTCTTTTAAAAGAAAAGGTTCTATATGGAACCTTAAAAGGTTCCGTCAGGCACTTCTTATGTAAAACCTTTTTGGCATAAAGGGTTCTATAAAATTGAGTCCAAAATATTTTTTAAACTAATGCAGTGAATCATGAACAGCTGAAAAAGTGGCAGGGCCTTTGAATATTGTAGTCAATGGAGCCTTGCAGTCGATTACTGAAATATGGGAAATACAGTAAACACGGATGCATATGAGCGCTCAATTACATCATTACCTTCACACTGTGGCAGCATGTGAACTCACACACACACACACACACACACACTCAGTGTGTTCCCGCTGCTCGCTGCTGATGAATGTCAGGCTTCTGCTGAGATCTTCTGGCTCGGCTTCAGCACTAGTCTTCAGACGGCAGCGGAAGTGTCGCTCTCCACGGGCATGCTGGGAAACGCCTGGAGTCTCGCTGCTGCTGTCTTCACAACAAATCAAAGCCAAGCGGCTCCATTCAGGCCCATCTTACCCCAACCTCACATTCACTGTCTGCCTCCACACCCGCTCATCCAACACCATCTCATGAAAATGTGTATCTATTGCACCAATTGTATTTATCGTGTAATTTATACGCAAAAAAAAAAGTTTTTTACGTGCACATGATACGCACTGTAAACCCTTGGGTAAGATGGGGTGTGGAGTGCGTGTGTATTACACGCCATAAACTGCGTATCATATGCACGCGAAAACTCTTTTTTTTGCGTATAAATTGCATCTGTACAGTTTTATGAAAGCGCTGAGATTGTGAAGCTCTACTCGTTTGTTTAAAGCAGATTCTGAAACTGAAGAGCCGGCTGTAAGTGCTGGCAGAGTTGAGATAAAGTAGGCCTGCACTGAAAAACATTTTTCAATAAATTTCACAAATAATTACAAAAAAATCACGTAAAAAAGCACGATCTTCAAAAGTCTTTATTCAGAGGGCATAAAAATGGCTCAATGCAAAGACAAAACTTGGTTATAAACTTTATTTTAAGGCGTCCGTGTTACAGTGTAATTATACATTTAAATACTGAGTAATAACAATTAACAAGTATACTTACACTTTATTTTAAGGTGTCTTTGTTACACTGTAACTGTACATTTAAGTACTGGGTAATATTAAGTACATGTACTTATTAGAGTTTGGTTTTGTTTAAGGTTAGTTGCGTGCAATTATGCATAGTTTACTGTTATTACTATGGTAAGTAGTACCATTACCCTACATAGACAGCAGAGCTCCACTAGACACTCAAGTCTACTCTATGAATGTTTTCTGTCAGTATGATCAACACTGCTTTTAAAGGCCCCACGAAACAGAATATTTTTGAGGTCACTCTATAACACCTGCAGAAATTCTCATGCTGAAATTTTATTTCATAAACACAATGGATTTTGAATAAATGAACAAGATGTTTTTTATGACCAGATGGTGTATTTATGACTGGACCATGTTAACTTTGAGCCCTCTGTGAACTCCTAAAGGCTGAAGAAATAAACGGTAAACTTTATAGTTTTGGGTCCAATTCTCACTGCTAAAGTTGCATATTACTAGGATAATGGCTGTTTATTAGTTCTTATAAAGCACATATTAATGCCTTATTCTGCATGATCATATTGTACATCCCTTAATCACACAATACCTAAACTTAACAACTACCTCACTAACTATTAATAAGCAGTAATTAGCAGTTTAATGAGGAAAAGGTCATAGTCAGTATAGTTAGTTAATATTGAGAATTGGACCCTAAACTAAAGTGTGATCGAAAAACCTTTAAATATCTTAAATATATTTGTAGTAGCAAAGGTAGAACAATTGCTCTCGTCTTTAATGAATGCTTTAATTCAACAAGGACACATTCAAAAGTGACAGTAAAGACATTTATAATGTTAAAAAATATTATATTTGTTCTTTTGAACTTTCTATTCATCAAAGAATCCTGGAAAATAAGACATTGATAATAATCATAAATGTTTCTTGATCATCAGATCATCATATTAGAGTGATTTCTGAAGGATCATGTGACACTGAAGACTGGAGTAATGATGCACTTTGATCACAGGATATAAATAATAAAAAATAAATGCAGAAGAGTCTTCTTTCAAATAGGATTAAAAATTCGTACAAACTTCTGAACAGAATAGTGTACATCCGTCCATGTCAAACACACATTCTTCAGTAAACATAATAATATCTAGATAATAATAACTGAAATGATTTAGTAAGGTGTCCACCCGTTTATCACCGGACTTCCTTTGCCTCGCAGGGTAAACCGTATCGTCTCTTAATATCGGTGTCCGTTTGCTCAGGTCTTATTTCACATGAATCTCACCTTCACAGCAGCGGTACTGAGTTTCACCTGCGTCACATCAGGAAAATACCCACAAGCCCAGTGTGTGTTTCAGAGACACCTGATGAGAGTGAACACCGTCTGATCCGCTTGATTCCCTCCTGTCTTCACACCGCCACACTTCCACAGGACATAAAGATGTCAGCAGTTTATCAGAGAAAGCTTGTGACTTTGTTTGGAAGAAGTGAAAAGCGCGTTTGTGTCATAAAAACGTCATTCATTTGGGATATTGAACGGTTTATGAGGAAAATAATATGATTCGCACTCAGACTGCTGTTTCAATGCAGATTTATACGATTCTGTATTAAATTTAAAGGAAGAACAAATAAAATATATCCTCACTTTTCTAAATGTTATGATGTAAGACACACTTAAATGAGTTCTAGCATCTTACTCAAGGTCAATCTTTCATCTTCATCTGGATATTACATCTAAAGCAACACTAAATAAGCTGAATCACGAGTTGAATTCAACAAGGTTTGACATTAGCATGTTGCTAAGCTAACAATATGAACAATTAGCAAATTAGCAAATATTGGATGGTCCATTTAAACAGTTTTTCAACATGTTTTCACTTACTCGACTCTTATGACTCAACTGTTTCTATAATATATAACTGCATGCGAGTCTGAGCCATGATTGACAAATCTCTTGCTTTATGTACGTCTTGTATATAAAAGCTTTGCTTGATTCACGGTCAGTGGTGAGAAAAGTTTGGTAACACTTTATTTTACACCTTTATTTTTAATGCATAAAGGTTTTCATAATGCATGTTATAATGCGTTGTATCTTTTCATAAATAAGTTAAAATGCATTATAACATTTGTTGCATCTGAAATTGGTTGTTTGTCATGTTTTTCAATGCATTGTACTTTCTAAAGATGTAACATTGAATAGATAAGGGTAACTCTTTGTTTTACAGTGTCCTTGTTACATATGTTACATGTACTTACCATAGTAATAACAGTAAATTATGCATAATTACATGCAACTAACCCTCAACCAAACCCTAATCCTACCCTAACCCTATAGTAAGTACAGTACGTTTCTTAATATTACTTAGTATGTATAATTACACTGTAACAATGACACCTTAAAATAAAGTTTTAGCTAGATAAGTATTATAATGTATCATAACTGTAGTTACAATTATTCATGAGATCATACAAGGCATAATTAATGCATTAAAATACCTTTATAATGCATTGATTAATAAGGCTTCAAGTAAAGTGTTATTGAAAGGATTTAAACACTTAAAAATGTCATTCAATGCATTATCAGTGTATTCATAATGTGTGTTATAATGCATTATATCTTTCCGTTACATTTTATTTTAAGATGTCATTGTTACAGTGTAATTCAGTACTGAGTAATATTATTGTTTAAGGATTTGTTTAAGAGTTAGTTAAATGTAATTATGCATAATTTACTATTATTACTATGTAAGATACATGTAACAAGTGTTTATATCTATTCATAAATAATTGTAACAAAAGATAAAATGCATTACAAACAATTAATAATCAATGTCATTTATTTGAAGGGAAATCAATGCATTTGTACAGTTAGAAATGAAACTTCTGAGAAAAGACCCTGCAGCATTTGACAGTTTTTGAAAGTGTAACATATTCTTGTGTGATGTGTAACTCAGATGTGTGTGATGTGTAACTCAGATGTGTGTGATGTGTAACTCAGATGTGTGTGATGTGTAACTCAGATGTGTGTGATGTGTAACTCAGATGTGTGTGATGTGTAACTCAGATGTGTGTGATGTGTAACTCAGATGTGTGTGATGTGTAACTCAGATGTGTGTGATGTGTAACTCAGATGTGTGTGATGTGTAACTCAGATGTGTGTGATGTGTAACTCAGATGTGTGTGATGTGTAACTCAGATGTGTGTGATGTGTAACTCAGATGTGTGTGATGTGTAACTCAGATGTGTGTGATGTGTAACTCAGATGTGTGTGATGTGTAACTCAGATGTGTGTGATGTGTAACTCAGATGTGTGTGATGTGTAACTCAGATGTGTGTGATGTGTAACTCAGATGTGTGTGATGTGTAACTCAGATGTTGTCATGTGACACAAGAACACATCCTGACGTCTCATTCAGACGTGTTGTTTAGTGTGTTGTGACCTCTCTTCAGTCTGTGTGGACGTGTGTGTACGGGAGAATGATAATAATGTTTCTAATCTTGTTACATGGCACACAGGATTGTGTTCAGTGTTAATGATGAGCGCTGCCCTCCCTCCTCTCGGTCGAGGCGCGCTTCAATTTGTGTGCTGTCATCTCTCTGCACTGCCAATGAAATTGATGCGCCCTCTTCCCTTTAATTAAATCAAAAAACAGGCAGGGGGTTTCGCTCTGCGGGGGGGAAGGGGCCCGGGGCCCGACACACGCCCAACAGGACCGGCCCATCTGTGACACGCGAGGGAAGAGACAAATGGCTTTCTTCATGTGTGCTTGGCTTCAGCAGATCAGCTGGTGATTCTCCAACACAGGCTCAGAGGAAGACAGACCTGTGGCGAAACGCAAAACACGAACCGATACGCGCATATCCCTGCAGTTTCCAGCAGAACTGAACACTAGAGGCAGTACAACAGCAAGCACTTTTAATCGTTTTCACTCACAATTATGATGACTGGGGCAGATTATGGATTAATAAAGACTGGTTTTCACGCGGCTCTTTGCATAATTGTGTAATGACCTCAAAACATTTTTTACCATAGTGCAGGATTAGTAAACGAATGTATTTTGGAGTTTGCATCACTTAACCAGGGGTGCGTTTCCCGACAGCATCGTTAGCCAACTATGTTCGCACGTTCTGACATTATCAACAGTTTAATGAGTCTGTGTTTCCCGAAACCATCGTTCTAACGAACATTCGCAAACAGCATCTCAGAGTTGTGTGTTTGAGCGACAGATCTCGACCTGCGGTTAGAAGAAGAGTTTCTAGTTTGCATGACATGTGGACTCAATAAATCCTGATCTTGAGCTAAATAATCAAGCTGACATTCAGTATTATCTATATCTTTAGTAAGAATACATACAAATGTCATTTACATCTTTTAGTTTGTCAAGAGATTTAAAGCGTAGTTTTTGGAGAGTGTGCATGTGTGAACGAGCTCTAGTGTGTAAGAACGAGCCTATGATTGAATCTGGAAATAAAGCAAAATAACTGAGAAAAATGAGAAATAGTCCTCAGATGCATGTCTGTAATTTATAGCAAAACATTTAGCGTTAATTCGATCTCAAACAGATTCATTAAAATAAGTTATTACTCCACCACGTGCGAGACGTCATTAACCAAGGTGGTTGAGCGACCACTTTGCGACAATACAGTTTTGGGAAACAGTCGTGACTAGCTGGTTGACTTCTTCAACGATGCGTCGTACTGTGATAGTGAAGCACGAGTTACGTCGTTGTACGGGACACACACTCCAGCTCGGGTTAAGTCACGGTAAAAGAGCTCAAAGACAAGAGTTCAAAAACCAGCTAAATTTGCATGATTACGATTGTGTTTTTATGTCACGTTTGTGTTTGAGAACACTATCGGGTAGGTTTAGGGTTTAGTAGGTGTACGTTATTTTAAAATGGAGCATTAATCTTTTAGCGTCACTCTTTTAGCAATTCAGAACTGCAGTGATACAAACTCCAGTGTTATAAAACCTTGCCATATTCACGTTCATCTGTTCTGGAAAAAACTAAACACGCTTTTAGCGCCACTCACTGGACATTTCACTTTGAGACTGTCGCGAAACGTCCACGACGAAACGTATTTTGCCTTTTGCTAAAATGTTGCCACAGGTACGATTTTCTAACGAGTCTGGGCTGAGATTCTCCGTTCTTTAGCAAATATATCCACTGATGAGCCGTTAAACAATATGAGCACCTGTCTAACATTAAGGCTGTCACTTTTTATTCGATATTCGAATATGCATTCGAACATGACGTGAAATATCCGTAATCGAACTATAAATAAACTATCTGGTTTTTAAAGTGCCATGTGTAGCGCATTTTTTACAGTCTATGATTAGACCGTTTGTTTTTTATTTTATTGTTTGCCATCTCATCCAAGAGCTGCAGATCCTTCGAGTCCTGTAGGTTGAGAGGTGGAGCCGACTTAGATCGAACTTGAAGGTCCAGCGCATCCCACTGATGCTCAACTGGATTGAGATCTGGGGAAACACCTTGAACTCTTCATCATGTTCCTCAATCCATTCCTGATCAATGTGTGTGTGTGTGTGTGTGACAGTGCATTATCCTGCTGAAAGAGCCACTTCCACCAGGAACACCAGTGTCATGAAGGGCTGGACCTGCTCTGAGACAATCTTTAGGTAGGGATGCACCGATATGAACAATTTGGCCAATACGATAACTGATAACTCTTTATATTTGAAAGCCGATATATTGGCCGATAAATCAAAATTCAAATTTTTATATATTTTTTGAGAGCCTGATTGCAAAACCAAAAGTCTCACCATTAAATCCATGTCCCAAACACACAATTATAATGTTCTCACTATAATTTTATGTAGCCGATATGACAGACATGTTGCACTTGGTCTATGTTGCACTTGGTATAGGTCTATGTTGTTTATAGCACAGGGGGCGGAGCTTCTAGAGAGCATGTGATTGGACAGAAGATGTGACGAGAAGCTGAAGTCAGCGGTGATCCCTGATCCCTGATCCATTTTAGCGGAAGTGAGAGACTGTAAGTTTTGAATGCTAAATGCACATTTTGTCATTGTTTTGGAACACACCAGCTCATTCATAACCTTAAGGCTAATATATTCATACTAAAAGCTAAAAAACTTCCAGGGGGCCTTTAAAATCTTGTTTTGAATCTTGAACTGATTGTTTGCTGACCATCTAATCTAACCAGACCTTGTTAGAAGATGATCAACGATCTTCGCTTCACCTGTGACTGCTCATAATATTTTGGCTCATATGTATCTTATTTCTCTCTCTTTCTTCCAGTAAACACATCTAAATGTCTTTAAAACAGGAATATTTTACTTGGGAAGCAGAACGGTGTGACTCGGTGTTTTCAGAGTATATACTGAGATATGTTTATTTTGTTGTGTCACATTTATTTCTATAGTGCTTTATCGTTTCAAAGCAGCTTCACAGGGATAAACAGGACAATAACAGTGTTATGTTGTACAATTCATCAATTATGATACGTTCAATTTCAGCTGTAAAACATAAAAGACATTAGTTATTATTCAGCTCAATTTTGATTCAGTTCAGTAACAGTGTGAATGTTGCAAAAGTTCAAATGAAACACACTCTGTTTAGTGTCACTAATAGTGTCATTATTGAGCTCAAATGTTCTTCTCATCTGATAATAACACTGAACGTGTGGCAGATCTAAACATAAAACAAATGAACAGCCAATTAAGTCTTTATATGTTGTGAAATGTTGCATCCCGGGAGAATTTTCTCATTTTAAGAGTTCTTCAATCTCAAGACAAGACAAAAATAGAATCATAAAGAATATGAAGATATTGATAATAACGAGTAGAATAATGTTGTGTGTTTGTAATGTAGCTGAAGGCCGCAGCGTCTCCGGTTTGGAGCCGCAAATGAAATTACAGGAGGAAGAGTAAAGGACGATCTTTGAGAATTAATCCCATTTACAGCCAAACCCACTTCAGTCTCTTACACTGAATCATGAAGCTTTACGAACCAGACATTACAGTAAAACAATACAGTGCTGCGAGGATACACAGATCAAGAACTATTAACACAAAGCTGTTTGTGAAATTCACTGTATATTGGATAATTATTTTGTATGATTGTTATATTTATAATTATATGAATCGTTCATGTCCAGGCATGCAATTGAATTATGTTTTCATGTATTCAAAATACAGAGCAAACACTTTTTTGATACGGGTGATTAAATTTGTGTGAATAAATATGTCATTGTCATCTAATCAGCTGATCATTTTTAAACTGTTTAGACCTACATTTATAATTTCCTTACATGTTTTGGATCAATCTAATCATTATTTTTGTGTTCTATATGTTAAATATTTATATTAATAAATATAATAAATTATAAATGAATAATGTTAATTATGACTTTTATCAGATTATCTGCTTTTATTTAATGAATTAAATACTGAGGACATTCATATAGAATCAAACATCACTTATATTACAGAACGTTTGTATTTTTGTACAATTTAAAGTCAGAAACACTGTGCATTATTAATTTAGAGTGATGCTTTAATTTCTGTTTTAATATAATATTATTTTATTAATAATATAATATTATTTTGTGTGTGCGTGAGTATGTGTGTGTGAGAGAATGTGTGTGCATCTGTGTGTGTGAGAGAGTGTTTGTGAGTGTATGTGCGTATGTGTGCATGAGAGTGAGAGTGTGTGTGTGTCTGTGTGTGTATGAGAGAGAGAGAGAGTGTGAGAGTGAGTGTGTGTGTGTGTGTGTGTGTGTGTGTGTGTGTGTGTGTGTGTGTGTGTGTGTGTGTGTGTGTAGAGCAGTGAAACACTGACCCCTACTGCACAGCTCTACAGTCACTGCATCGGACAGCGTTTAATAAACAAAGCTGGAGTTTATTATACTGTCTTCATACATGTGGACTGACTCGTCACACACTCCTAGGTCAGCTAATCAATGCTCTTAAATCAGTTCTCATGAAATCTCATAAAAGAAAGAGTGACCTGGCCCTCATTCTCAGACACAGCCTGAGGAACAGAGCAGCTGTCTGTCTGTGTGTGTGTGTGTGTGTGTGTGTCTGACTCTGTCAGTGTGTGAGATTGTGATGGTGAAGTTCGCAGTCACACAGGCTCGTCCTCGACGCCAAACACGCACTTTTAATTTGAGCCTCTGATTAGCGGATGATTGTGTGACAGACGCGCGCGATCCCAGGTCTCTCTCTCTCACTCTCTCTCTCTCTCTCTCTCTCTCTCTCTCTCTCTCTCTCTCTCTCTCTCTCTCTCTCTCTCTCTCTCTCTCTCTCTCTCTCCCTCCCTCCTGCAACTCAATCACAGCCAATTAGCGGCTCCCCAAACACTCTCTCCTATTAGAGCGTCATAATCCGCTCATTGTGTCCTGATTTACCAAATAAATCACTCCAGAGGCGCGCGTCTTCTGCAGCTCCTCTCCTCAACGCGCGCTTTCTTTTTCACAACTTTCTTTACTAACTTTCTTCTGTTTTGTCAGATTTTCTTTTTTACATTTGCAGCTTGTAGTTTTTTTTTTTTATTATTATTTTTTTACATCTTGCTTTTTTCAAATCTGTTTTAGGTCCCACTTTATCTTTACATTTGATACAATGCAATTATTGTGTAAGTTTTTTGTTTTGTTTTTTTGGTTACACTTTATTTTAAGGTGTCATTGATACAGTGTAATTATGCATTAAAGTACTGAGTAATATTGATTAACTACTTACTATAGGATTAGTGTTAGGATTCGGTTTAGGGTTAGTTGCATGCAATCATGCATAATGTATAGTTATTACTATAGTAACTACCGTATTTTCCGCACTAAGGCGCACTTAAAAGCCTTTATTTTTTTCAAAAAACGACAGTGCGCCTTATAATCCGGAGCGCCTTATATATGGATCTGGCGCCTTATATTAAAGTCTGTAAAACAACCGCTTTGTTTATACTTTGGCCTGGCACCGGAGCGCGAGCCTCCGCTGACTGCGCGCGCACCTCCCCAAACAGAGGCATTTATACTTGACGCAACTGTTTTGTTTTAGACTGAACACCAGACCATACAACTGACGCGCAAACTGGGTGCCGGTGTGATGAGATGTACTAATATCCGTCTAATATTCGGCTCAAAGTCGTGCATCTTCGGATGCGGAGGCGCGCGCGCTGTTACAATGACGTCATTTTTGCCGCGCGCGCGCCTCCGCATCCGAAGATGCACGACTTTGAGCCGAATCTGCCCGAGCAGACGGATATTCGTTTTTTTATTACCTTCGCGCTCATGCGGACGTGTCGAGTAACAAGGTTTTACAGCTCAGCCACTTGTTTTTTCATAATTTTTTGCAAGTGGTAGATCTTGGTTTACATTTGGACTTTGGATGTGATCTTAGGCTTGAAAAGGTTGGTGACCACTGCATAACGCTAACCCAGTCAAACGTTTGACTGCAGTATCTTCTATTCTATGCGCCTTATAATCCGGTGCGCCCTATATATGAAAACAGTTCTAAAATAGGCCATTCATTGAAGGTGCGCCTTATAATCCGGTGCGCCTTATAGTGCGGAAAATACGGTACATGTAACATGTGTAACAAGGACACTGTAAAATAAAGTGTTACCATTTTTTTTAAATACCTGCATGCAATTACAACTGTAATTCATTTCTAGTTACATCTATAATTACCCCTTAAACCTTCCCATACCAGTAAACCTGTCCTAACCTGAGCCGTATACACCTCAAAATCAACACAAGAAGTACATTGAACATAACAATTATTTAAAGGATGAGTTCACTTCAGAATAAAAATTTCCTGGTAATTTACTCATCCCCACGTCACCCAAGATGTTCATGTCTTTCTTCCTTCAGTCGAAAATAAATTAAGGTTTTTGAAGAAAACATTCCAGGATTTTTCTCCATATAATGGACTTCAATGGGGTCCAAATGTTAGTTTCAGTGCAGCTTCAAAGTCTCGACACGAGCCCAGCCGAGGAATAAGAGACTTATCTAGACAAACCATTGTTAATTTTCTTAAAAAATTAAAAATGTATATTCTTTTTAACCACAAATGCTCGTCTTGCACTAGCTGCGATGTGTCACACATTACGTAATTGTAAGACTCCTCCTGCAATGACTCTCCAAGCCACTAGGGACAGCTGACTGCTCCATCCTGAAATTACTCTCCCAGCCACTAGGTGGCACCACCTGCTGTGAACTCTTTATTTGGGACTGCTCATCAAGTTAATGTGTTCCACCACTTGCCCTATTTAAGTTCTATCCTATCCTCTATGGATTTCCTGAGTTCCAGAAGAGTTAAGTGCTGTTTCTCTGTTGCCATTGGGATTACTTTGTTTTATTTTGTAAAGCTATGACTGCTCTTTTGTTTATATTTGAAAACAGATCAAGTAAAGACTGCCTGCTTTTGAGTTATTTGAGCCTCCTAGTTTGCTTTTGCTTCTGCACTTGGATCTTCTACAAACTGTCTTCCCCAGCAGACCAGAGGTAAAGAAGTAGCTTTCTCTGACTGGGAGACCTTTACAGAGATACAAGGATAGTTTAAAGTAACAGAGATTGTTTTGGCTTTATAGCAGTTCTTGAATAAAGTTATTTTCCAGCTAAAGTTAATATGATTGATTCATTTCCGTCGCAACGATCATTAGTTATTAACTTGTGGGCCACTAACACAACACCGTTTTAACAGGAAACTCTACACAGACTTTAAACGCGAAACCTGTGAGAACGCTGATGGCGTGCACATGCCTATTACGCGTTCAGTCTATTGGTATGCGCGTTTGAATATATGTGCGCAGGTTTGTAATTTCCTACAAACCAAGCCTTAAAAAAAAACTACTTGTCTGGCCTTAACATTTTGATACAGAATTTGATCACTTCGGGGTAGATACGCGAACCGAATTTCCCGACAACGCTTTATCTGCAGAGTGGTAAAGGGATCCTCCATAAGGAGAAACTAGTTGGCACATCCTTACTGAGCTCTCTAGCCAATCTGCAGCCATTAACAAGCATGAACAGATTCTAACTGAGATTCTCCAGCGTTTAAGACATCAGTCTACATCTCAAGCCTCTCCAGTCCCTCCAACCCAGTCAATATCTCAAGCTGCTCCAGTCCTACCAGCCCCTCACCCAGGTCCACCAGCAGGTCTCCTACTCGAGCCTAGACTTCCAGCCCCTGAGAGGTATGATGGAAACCCAGAGTGGTGTCGAGGATTTATAACACAGTGCACTCTTGCTTTCCAATTGCAGCCTAACAGTTTCCCTACAGGGAGCAGCAGAGTGGCATATATGACAACCCTTCTCGTAGGAAAGGCGCTGGATTGGGCTACAGCTCTCTGGGAGCGGCAGTCTCCTCTCACGACCAGCAGCGACCTACCACCTGCCTACCACCTAGTTAGGATCCGAGCCGGGGATGAGTGGAAGACTGCATTCAACACCCCGACTGGTCACTATGAATATAAGGTAATGCCCTTTGGCCTAGTCAATGCCCCAGCCATCTTCCAGGCATTCATTAATGATGTTCTACAAGAGATGCTTAACCAATTTGTGTTTGTTTATCTTGATGACATCTTAATCTTCTCCCGTTGTTACCAATATCATGTCCAGCATGTCAGGCAGGTTTTATCTCAACTGTTAAGGAACAACCTCTTTGTGAAGGTGGAGAAATGTATATTTCATGTACCAACTGTCTCCTTCCTTGGGTTCATTGTCTCCAAGGGCAGCATTCAGATGGATCCTGGCAAGAACCGTGTAGTCCTGAACTGGCCCCAGCCGTGCTCTGTCAAACAGGTACAGCACTTTCTTGGTTTTGCCAATTTTTCTAAAGAGATTTATAAGGAATTTCAGCTCCATTGCAGAACCCCTTACAGCCCTTACCAAAAAAACCTCAAGGCAATTCCAATGGACAGAAAGAGCTAATCAAGCATTTGAGCTGCTCAAGAGACCTCTGCACCCATCCTGACCCTCCCCGATCCAGATTTGCCCATTGTAGTTGAAGTGGATGCGTCAGATGTTGGAGTGGGAGCTGTTTTGTCTCAAAAGGCCACTGGGGACAGTAAGCTTCATCCTTGTGCCTTTTTTTCATGTTGACTCACCCCAGCAGAGAAGAACTATGACATTGGTAACTGGGAGTTGCTGGCGGTGAAGTTGGTGCTCCAGGAATGGAGACACTGGATGGAAGTGGCCAAACACCCATTCATCATTTGGACCGACCACAAGAACCTCACATACATCCGGGAGGCTAAAAGGTTGAATCCACGGCAGGCCCGATGGGCTCTCTTTTTTAATTGCTTCAAGTTCATCCTCTCTTATCGACTAGGCTCTAAGAACTCTAAGCCCGATGCCCTTTCGAGACAGTTTGACACACCAGAGGGGGATGACAGACCTGAGCCTATCATTCCTGGCTCCAATGTGGTGGCAGGGGTTCAGTGGGGAATAGAGTTGGCGGTAAAGAAGGCTCAACAACAACAGCCCGACCCAGGTAATAGCCCCCCAGGTCGCCTTTTTGTTCCGAATGTTGTACGATCTGATGTGTTGCAGTGGGGACATACATCTCTTCTTTTGGGTCGCCCTGGAGTTACAAAAACTTTGAGGCATATCCAGACACAGCTCTGGTGGTCCAGTATGCAGGTGGATGTCAGAGAATTTGTGTCTGGCTGTTTTGTATGCGCCCAAAATAAAGAACCTAAAGCTCACCCTCAAGGTCTTCTTCACGTTTTACCCATTCCGAGACGTCCATGGTCTCACATTTCCTTGGACTTTGTTACTGCACTTCCTAAATCACAAGGTAACATAGTCATCTTGGTGGTGGTAGACATGCAGCATGTCTTCAGGATCCACGGGTTTCCTCAGGACATGGTCTCTGATCGGGGGTCGCAATTCACTTCTCGGTTTTGGAAGGCTTTTGGCCGTCTCATTGGAGCATCCATCAGTCTATCTTCTGGGTTCCACCCTCAGTCTAATGGTTAGACAGAACGGGTCAACCAGGAGATTGAGAAGACTCTCAGGTGCCTGGTCTCCAATAATCAAAGCACCTGGAGCTCCCGTCTGATCTGAACACTCTACACCATTCATCCTTGGGCATGTCTCCTTTTGAATGTCAATTTGGGTTTCCCCCATCTCTGTTTCCTGAGCAGGAACTGGAGGTACAGGTACCAGCCGCAACCCAATTAATCCAGAGGTGCCGCCAGGCCTGGCGAAAAGCACGTACAGCCTTAGTGCGAGCATCGCAATGGCAGCAGAAACAGGCCATCACTACGTCAGGGTCAGAGAGTGTGGTTGTCAACTAAGGATCTTCCACTTCATCTAGAGTCTTGGGAACTGGCCCCCCGATTCATTGGTCCTTTTAAGATCCTTAGGAAGATCAACCAAATGTCAAACTGGCTACTCCTACCCAGGTCTATGCGCATCCACCCCACTTTTCACATTTCACGTTTGAAGCCTATTGTCTGCTCTCCTCTGTCCACAGCCAAGAAGCCCCCCTCTCCCAGCACCACCTGCTGTGAACTCTTTAGTTAGGACTGCTCATTAAGTTAATGTGTTCTACCTGTATTTTGCCCTAGTCAAGTCAAGTCAAGTCACATTTATTTATATAGCGCTTTTTACAATACAGATTGTTTCAAAGCAGCTTTACAGAGATAACAGGAAAATAAGTTTTAATAGGGAATAGGGAAAATATAGGGAAAATAACCCTATTTAAGTTTGGCAGTTTCATTGAGCTGTGTTCAGGCTTGAGCCTACCCTCTATGGATTTCCTGAGTTCTACAACCCCAAATCAGAAAAAGTTGGGACACTGTACAAATTGTGAATAAAAACAGAATGCAATGATGTGGAAGTTTCAAATTTCAATATTTTATTCAAAATACAACATAGATGATATATCAAATGTTTAAACTGAGAAAATGAATCATTTTAAGGGAAAAATAAGTTGATTTTAAATTTCATGGCATCAACACATCTCAAAAAAGTTGGGACAAGGCCATGTTTACCACTGTGTGGCATCCCCTCTTCTTTTTATAACAGTCTGCAAACGTCTGGGGACTGAGGAGACAAGTTGCTCAAGTTTAGGAATAGGAATGTTGTCCCATTTTTTGTCTAATACAGGCTTCTAGTTGCTCAACTGTCTTAGGTCTTCTTTGTTGCATCTTCCTCTTTATGATGCACCAAATGTTTTCTATGGGTGAAAGATCTGGACTGCAGGCTGGCCATTTCAGTACCCGGATCCTCCTTCTACGCAGCCATGATATTGTAACAGATGCAGTATGTGGTCTGGCATTGTCATGTTGGAAAATGCAAGGTCTTCCCTGAAAGAGATGACATCTGGATGGGAGCATATGTTGTTCTAGAACTTGGATATACCTTTCAGCATTGATGGTGCCTTTCCAGATGTGTAAGCTGCCCATGCCACACGCACTCATGCAACCCCATACCATCAGAGATGCAGGCTTCTGAACTGAGCGCTGATAACAACTTGGGTTGTCCTTGTCCTCTTTAGTCTGGATGACATGGTGTCCCAGTTTTCCAAAAAGAACTTCAAATTTTGATTCGTCTGACCACAGAACAGTTTTCCACTTTGCCACAGTCCATTTTTAATGAGCCTTGGCCCAGAGAAAACGCCTGCGCTTCTGGATCCTGTTTAGATATGGTTTCTTTTTTGACCTATAGAGTTTTAGCTGGCAACGGCGAATGGCACGGTGGATTGTGTTCACCGACAATGTTTTATGGAAGTATTCCTGAGCCCATGTTGTGATTCCCATTACAGTAGCATTCCTGTATGTGATGCAGTGCTGTCTAAGGGCCCGAAGATCACAGGCATCCAGTATGGTTTTCCGGCCTTGACCCTTACGCACAGAGATTGTTCCAGATTCTCTGAATCTTTGGATGATATTATGCACTGTAGATGATGATAACTTCAAACTCTTTGCATTTTTTCTCTGAGAAACTCCTTTCTGATATTGCTCCACTATTTTTCACCGCAGCATTGGGGGAATTGGTGATCCTAAGTTGCAAATTGGTCCTCCAGCTGTTCCTTATATGTACATTTAACTTTTCCGGCCTCTTATTGCTACCTGTCCCAACTTTTTTGGAATGTGTAGCTCTCATGAAATCCAAAATGAGCCAATATTTGGCATGTAATTTCAAAATGTCTCACTTTCAACATTTGATATGTTATCTATATTCTATTGTTAATAAAATATAAGTTTATGAGATTTGTAAATTATTCCATTCCTTTTTTACTCACAATTTGTACAGTGTCCCAACTTTTTCTGATTTGGGGTTGTAGAAGAGTTAAGTGCTGTTTCTCTTACTTTAGGCCGTGTGTCCACCAAAGCGTTTTTAGCCAGCTGAAAACGCTGGGCGCTCTGCTGAAAACGCCTAGCTGTGGGCGCTTGAGAGCGTTTTGGCAGCGTTGCATTTTTTTTTCAGTTGAGACACTTTGCTTGTTATGATACGGAATATCCGCGAGAGTGTTACTAGTATCTCATTTCACACACGTTTTGTTTCTGTGTTGATTTTACATAATAATGTCGATACAATGTAATGTATTTTCTCTGGCTCTTGTTTTAAATGATTTTGTTCCGTTATTATGCTTGTTGTTGTCATCTGTTGACGTTGTACAAGCAGAATGTGGCGGTTGGTCGGTGTGGTATTAGTCCCGCCCCTCCTCCACTGTGATTGGTCGGTTGGGTAAAAAGTGACAGTGATGAGCGTTGCGTTTTACCCAAAGTTGAACATTCTTCAACTCTCGGCGACCTGTAAAAAACTCCGAGCACTCGGCGCTTCAGCGTGAAAAAAACGCTCAGCGCCTCGCTGCGCTCATGGCGTTTTAAAAACGCAGCGCTCCCATTGAAAACAATTGAAAAAACACGCCAGCCGTGTAAAAAGAACGCTTTGGTGGACACACCGCCTTATGTTTTGTTTTGTAAAGCTATGACTGCTCTTTTGTTTGTATTTGAAAACTGAGATCAAGTAAAGACTGCCTGCTTTTGAGTTATCTGAGCCTCCTAGTTTGCTTTTGCTTCTGCATATGTGTCTTTTACAAACTGTCTTCCCCAGTAGACCAGAGGTAGAGAAGTAGCTTTCTCTGACTGGGAGACCCAGGTTCAAGACCCATCTTCAACACTTTGTCAGTCAATTGTGACAGTAATCACGTTGAAAGGTCACGTATGTTCCGGTTCAGAAATGTAGACTAGGGCGAAAAACTCATGTCCGACATCTTTGTTTTACCTTTTATTTAATTTTTTTGGAAATAGCGTTTAACTTAGTCTTTGCACGTTTGCTTTGTAAACACTAGATCAGTTCTTCCGCCTACATCACGCTTGACCTTTCAACGTGATTGCGTAATGTGTGTCGCATCACAACTAGTGCAAGACGAGCATTTGTGGTTAAAAGTATATAAATATTTATTTTTGTTATAAAACGGCAGATGATTTGTCTAGATAAGACTCTTATTCCTCGGCTGGATCGTTTCGAGACTTTGAAGCTGCACTGAAACTCACATTT
The DNA here is from genome assembly GCA_022828995.1 of Vimba vimba. NCBI lineage: Eukaryota > Metazoa > Chordata > Actinopteri > Cypriniformes > Leuciscidae > Vimba > Vimba vimba. The sequence goes on from CM040836.1 coordinate 3,308,983, forward strand.
GGACCTTCAACCCGTTGGACCCCATTGAAGTCACTATATGGAGAAACATCCTGGAATGTTTTCCTCAAAAACCTTCATTTCTTTTCGACTGAATCTTGGATGATGTGGGGGATGAGTAAATTATCAGGAAATTTAAATGAAAATGAAGGAAATGAACTAATCTTTTAAGTACATATAGTTAGACACTTATTATAAAGTGTAACACCTATTTTCTTATATAGCTCTCTCTCTCTCTCTCTCTCTCTCTCTCTCAAGTGTGACTCATTCTGAACGAGTCGTACAGTTTGAAAGAATTCGAGATCTCCGTTTGTTCTGATGAAGATTGCTGAATGATTCAGCGTCTGATGCTGGTATGTCGGGCGTCCTTGTGTTTCAAGGTTACGAATCCAGTCTGAAGAAAAACGAGCGAGTTCTCATAAGTCTCATGTCACGTCAGACGTCTGCATCATTTACAATCCTCTCCATTTCTGCATTGATACAAATGTACATTTGTAGGCAGATTGACTTTCAGGAAGAATATGAAATTACTGACAGGGAGGAAACTAGGAATCTCAGTAATTTGATTGGACGAGCAGATGATGGCGAGTTCATGTTGACGGACACGAGAGCAGATCAGACGTGAACGCTGGGATAAATCTCTCCACACATTCGTCCTTGGTAATGTCAATAAGATGAGCTGAACAAAAGACCAAAAAACAAACAAAAAGGAAATTAATTTATTTTACTGTTCAAAGGAAGGATTCCCAGGGTCATGCTCAGGAAGCTATGACCTTTGTGTGTCTGACCATGATCAGATACATATATATATTTACATACATATATAACTGACAACTGGAGGTGATGGCTTCATAACCAAAACATAATATTTATTAACTGCTAATCTGAATGGTGGATCAAAAACCACATTGATTCACAACTGATTTCAGTAGAGATTTTGCTAACAATGCATTGCTCTAATATTCAATACTGAGTAAAATAGTGACTTTTTGATTTGCACTGATTTTTATGGATGGATTTTGTGCATTAAAGAATTGGCTTTTCCACAAAGGATGCATGTATAATTTAGTCAATTAAAGTCAGCATGAAACAGAAGTTGCGCGTGTCTTTTCTTCCCTATTGTGTTGTATATCTTAGTGAAACGCTTCTGGAACAAGAATAAATGTGGGCGGGGCTTGATTGTGTCTGTGGGAAATTGATTGGATGGTTGTGGTTTGCTATTGGCTGATCTCATGTGAGTGACAGGTTATAGCCCCGCCCTCATCATCATCAGAGAAGAGATGCTGCAAGAGGAACTTATTCTGACTCAAGACTATTAACACAATAATGATGTGCACCGATAAATCATTTAGAATAAAATCTGAAATATTTCAACCAAAACACAGATTTCTTAACTACTAATCTGAATGGTGGTCCGTCTTTTGAGTTGTTGCATGATGCATTACTCTAATATGCATAAAAGTAGAGGTAAAATAGTGCCTTTCTTTACATTGATTGAACTACTTTGATTGCACTGTTTTAAAGCCTTAACTTCATGCACAATTCTTTTTTTGTTGTTGTCAAAACGCATTGTAAGACTGGCTTTTGCATAAAGCATGCATGTAGTGTTGCTTTATAATTTAGCCAGATTAAGGCGTCTTGTAAGGCGGGATAACGTTGCTGCCTGTCTTTGGAAGTGAGCGTGTGATGCGTTATATAATGTTGTCTATGTAGGCAGCAGAAGAACAGCCCTCGAGCCCCTGATAAGAGCAGATTCAGGGCGACGGGTCACACACAGCTCTATAGGATCTCTTCACGTAGAGTTCGGTCTGATCTGCAGTAAGAGCGTCTCTCTGTGCGTTTGTGCTGGACTCCACTCTCCCGCCGGCCTGTCCTCATGATCAGTCTCAGGACGGACACCTGCTGTCCGAACACGAGCGCTGAGAGGATCCAGACAGTGACACACACACCAGACACACATCAGGCTGCAGGCTCACGTCTGTGGAGAGAATACATGCAGAAGCTGATTCATCCACTCATTTTCAATACATCTGGATCATATAGTAAAATAAAAGGTCACACTTCATACTTACTATACACACTTTCATAAGAATTTTTTTTTTGGTTCAATATACTTCTGCTCCAAAACACTTCTGTTGAGGTGGATACGGGTCCGGTTAGCACAGGTTTAGGAGTGAAACAGTGAAATTAATTATAGACATGCAGGTATTTTTTTAATATTAAACACCTAATATAAAGTGTGACCAAAAACAGTTTCCATCCTCCTGGTGCTGTATCTGCTCTGAAGGGTGAAACAAGCAACTACAGTATATTGTTTAATGTGTTTAAGTGAATTGAATTGAGTATGTTTACTGTCATTATATAGTTATACAATGAAATTTAGTCTCTCATTCGAAAAGTACACACACACACCAAAAATATAACTATAAACTATTGTAAAGAAATGGTACAAAATGTAAATGTAAACAGTGCAAAAAAATAAATATGCACAATAAAAAAAAGTGCAATGTAAAAATTGATTGCACAAATCCCCTTTTTGACATATAAAATAAGCATATATGTTATGTGGCATTTAGAGCTTATTCAGCTAATAATCTTACAATGGCTCAATCAAATGTGCTTTAAAAACGACTATATTTATGATTTTCCATGATGTCATTTTACCAGCTAAATCACTGTGAATATATCCTGCAGTCTTACACTGTAAAAAATTGTTTCACAGTAAGTTTCCTTATTATATATGGGGGGAAACTGTAGAAGAGATTTAACCTTACATTTCATGTTATTTTATAGTTAAATGTGCTACTTTCTGAAGTACAAAAGAACAAATCATGTTATAATTTACAGTGAAAAGCATTCCCAGAATTCCATGTTTTGTAAAAAAATTACATCACTAATATCACATCTGATTCTGAATGATTCTTTGAGGTTGTTTATTGTGATATTACTGTAAATAAATAGCAGCACAGCACATTTCAGTAGTTGCATTTGCAGTTTAGTTGCAAAAATGAAAAAACAAAAACTGCAACTACAAGTTGTATTTTAATCACCTAATATGCCTTTTCTTTGACAACCAAAATAAAGCTTTCTGGAAATGTTTTGAATAACTGGTTAAAAAATAATGTAATCTGTGCAAATATAAATAAAATTAATGAAAAATATGAATTATATATATAATTTATTTATAATAGACATGCATGTTTGTGCAAATATTGTTATTATTAGTAGTAGTATTGCCTTATATGCCTTTATGGAGCAGATTATTTAGTGTGTATATTTACATTTATAAAACGTCTAACTTGTTGAGTAATGTTGTAATAGTGTAAATATTGCTAATATAACTCAGTGGTGAAGCTGAGGTCAGTTTCCAGTCCAGATCCACAGCTAGTGTCAGTGTGACCTCCACAAACCATCACTGCTACATCAGCTCCAGCGCATGTTCCTGTCTCTGATGAACAGAGTAATGACCATAGATATCATATAAAGGCTAGATGTCTTAAGGCGGAGTCACTTCCGGCATCAACAGCGGCCATCTAACCACAGGGCTCTGTGAATTAAGGTGAGTGAGCAGCACGCACACAAATCCTCTTATCTCGCTGAAATCTGGACGGATTTACAAACGGTTTGGTTTCTTACAAACGTTACTATAACGTGGCTATAATTCTGAATGCTTAAACATTTTGAACATAATTATTCATATGTATGCAGTATAATAGCTACATCTCTGACGTTTATAACAAACCAAACCGTTTGAAAATCGGTAGAAAATTGAGCAAGTTATGGTTATTTAAAAGTACATGCACCATGTTATGAGTGAGCGAGCACCCTGTGGTAAGATGGCCGCCGTGTGCGGATGTCGAGCTCCATTGGCCAGCAGCGCGGACGAGACATCTAGCCTTTATATGATATCTATGGTAATGACACACAGGTGACAACAACAACCAGGAAGTCCACAAAACAAGAGCACAGGCATGCAGAACATGACAGGAATATTGAAACATTGAAAGAAGTTGTGACTTTTAATTCTGATTTTGTGTCATAATGACTTTTGATCTCACAATTTTGACTTAGTATGTCATCGTTTCAATTGTCACAATTATGACTTTTCATCTTATATTTCAACTTTTGTTATAATTTTGACCTGTCATAATTGAGTTTTTATCTCATTATTATACCTTAGTATGTCATAATTTTGACATTGTCATAATTCACTTTTTAATTTCATAATTTTGACTTTTGTTGTCCTTTTCACTTTTTAAGTCGTACTTTTTACTTTTTTTTGTAATAATTATGCCTAAGTATCTCATAATTTCAACCTTGTTTTAATTGACTTTTTATTTAATAGTTTCGACTTTTTATCATAATTTCATCTTTTTGTTATAATTCTGATCTCATATCAACATTTTGACATAACTGTGACTTTTTTGTCTCATAATTTCAATTTCAGATCATTTTGACTTTTTAAGTGCTTTTGACTATTTATCTTATAATTTAAACTTTTTTGAAATTCTGTCTTGATTTCATAATTTTAACTTTTTATCTCATAATTTAGAGTTTTTGACAAAATTTTGACTTTTTGTCATAATTATGAGTATCTCATAATTTCAACCTGGTTTTAATTGACTTGAATAGTTTCAACTTTTTATCATCATTTCAACTTTTTGTCATAATTCTAAACTCATTTAGACATTTTGTCATAACTATGAGTATCTCATCATTTCAACTTTTGATCATATAGTTTTGACTAGTGCTTATGAGTATTTATCTCATAATTTCAACTTTGTCATAATTTTGACTAATTATGAATAATTTCAACTATTTTACATAATTTGGATCTCATATCAAAATTATCTCAGTAATTTTTATCTCAGATCTCATAATTTAACCTTTTTATGTCATGATTAAGACTATTCATCTCATAATTTAAACTTTTTGTCATAATTGTGATTTCAACATTTCAACATAATTGTGATTGTGTCACAGTTTTTTTGTTTTTTTTTATAATTTCAACTTTTATTATGATTTACCAAAGAAATTGATTGTGATGAATGATTGTGGCAGAACTTCCATACACTAACTCAATTTTAAGAAATTCACTATTTTGATGTGTCATAAGATCACGTGGTTCTCTTGGCACTTCATTTGAAATCAGAAACATTTCACTTCGCTTTCGGAAGTCGCTCAGACCAAAGGATGATCTTGATCAGTGAAGGACTCCTCCATGTGTGAGTTTATGAGTAAAGGAGTGGAGGTGACGTTACCTCTCTGGTTTAGGGTTTAGGAGCAGAGTCCGGCCAGCTGGCACCAGAACCTCGCGCCGGAAGTGTTTGGATTTGGAGGAACACAGAGAGACGCTCCACAAGGGTCCGGGATCCTCTCAGCACGGCTCTGAGTCGGGCCGCCGGACCCCCACCGGACCCCCACCGGACCCCCGCTGGAGCCGGACAGATGGAGGAGAGGGAGGACAGGAGAGACACAGGGAGGAGAATGGCTGTGTGTGTGTGTGTGTGTGTGTGTGTGTGTGTGTGTCCAGCTGAACTGCAGCAGGTGTGTGTAGTGTGATCAACCTCACACTTCACTTCAGACCCGACAGAACGCTAGCTCGTCAGAGATCTCAGATCCTGCACTCTTAAAACATTCTGGGTTGTTTTAACCCAGTTTTGGGTCAATATGGACAAACCCAAACGCTGGGTTAAAAATGTCTGGGTTTGTCCATTTTTGACCCAAAATTGGCTTAAAACAACCCAGCATTTTTTAGAGTGTGTAAAACCAATGCCAGATGTCAGACTAAAGCTTGGCCATTTAGTATGAGCAATTTAAAATGGCAACACACAACAAGGTCGCATTTGTTAGTTAATGCATTAGTTAACATGAGCTAACAGTGTGCAATTTATTAATCTTTGTTAAAGTTGGTTAAAAAAATTGTCATCGTTCATGTAACTTATGTTAACAAATACAACATTAGATTTTTTTTAAATGTATTAGTGCTGTCAAATCAATTCATCACGATTAATCACTTCTAACATAAAACTTTTGTAATGTGTCTGTCTCTGTGTGTGTGTGTGTGTGTGTGTGTGTGTGTGTGTGTGTATATATGCATATACTGTACATACGTTTATGTTAGATGCGATCAATCGATTTGACAGCATTTTGAGATTAACATTAACTAAGATGAATAAATTCTGTAGAAGTATTGTTTACTGTTACTTCGTTTGAACTAAAGTAGTTAAACCTTACTGTAAAACCCTTTAAAACAGCAAGAACGTACAATATCACCTAATTCTCATCTGATCATTCTCAGCTTGATGAAGCACAAGAATAATTAGTACTTTTGGTTAAAGCATGGGGAGATATGATGACATAAATATTTGTAATTCTAGATATTTTAGCTCTGTTTTGTTTTTGATTATATTTTGTTGTGCAAGTTATGTTTCAAACCAGCATTAGAGACATTAGTGTCGCTTCAGTGAAGTTTCTTTCATTTCAATTGGTATATTGGACTTGTTTTGATGATAGTAGTTGTTCTATAACCTTATTAGTTTATTCAACAAACTGACGCTCAAGTTAGAGGATTCTCCTTCACTGTTACTTTTCATGTCAATGCTCCGCTTAGAAACACAAGCTTTTTTTAATTTGCATCCACGCATAAAAAAAAAAAACACTGGTTGTCTCAAGTTTTTGAGTTTTCCTAATTTCTGATTTTTAGCAGTGTATTCATCACACTTTGTCAGTATATCATTGCATTATATTAGGAAATATGAAATGGCATTCACAAACTTTTTTATTTATTTATTTTTAAATGAAGTAATTCTGAAAGAAACAGGAAAAAGGTTGGACAGAATTTGATTGAATTTGTCAGGAATTGATTGGATGGAAAAAAACAGGTGGCTGAAAAATAACGGAAAGTAATGGAAATAATGAAAAATATAAGAATGCTTTGTTAACGTTCCCGTAAAGTTATGAAAACATTATTTCTGAATATTCCCTAAAAAAAATAAAAATAATTATATATATATATATATATATATATATATATATATATATATATATATATATATATATATATATATATATATATATATATATATATATATATGAAGAGTTCAGATGCAAAAGCCTCTAAGTGCCATCTGAAATTTTCTTCTAGAATGATTATTTTTATCAAGCTCGTATATTTAAGTTCAGTAAATTCACTTAAATGGCAATGAAAATTACCTATTAATTGTCATTTAAGTGAAATTACTGAACTTAAATATATGAGCTTGATAAAAATGATGAGGCTTTTATATATATATATATATATATATATATATATATATATATATATATATATATATATATATATATATATATATATATATATATATGTAATTATTTTTTCAAGGAATATTCAGAAATAATGTTACAAATGTTAAATAATGTTACACACATATGTATGTATCTTAAGTGTTTTACAAGTGTTTTCTCTTGGTTAAATGAACATTAAGGGAACATTCCATTTCATCATTCTTCAAACATTGGAATGTTACTTTTGTTCTCTGAAGGTTCTGAAACAAGTGACATTTAAAAAACATTAGAACGTCCAACTAAATGTTTCAGAAAAAACATTCCATGAATGATGTCAATGAGACCAGATAACTACGCCAACATTCTATTAACATTTCTGTCAAGCCAAGTCACCTTTACTTATATATCACTTTTTACAATACAGAGTGTTTCAAAGCAGCTTTACAGAGATGACAGGAAAATAATGCAACAAAGTTTGTTTCTAGAAGAACAAAGTGTCACAGTCCAGCTTAAAGGGATAGTTCACTTTGAAAATAATTTTTGATATGTTTTAGCTTACCTGAAAGGCATCCAAGATGTAGGTGTCTTTGTTTCCGCAGTAGTTTCAATTTTGATATTTTTAGGTCAAACCGTTCTTGTCTGTCAGTCATATAATGCAGGTCGATGGTCACTGTCTCAAAACACAAGCACAGAGTCCAAATTAAAACAATTCTCCATCGTCCAAATGAAACAATTCCCCATCATAAGTACACATTGATGGCTTAAGACACGAAACGAGCGGTTTGTGTGAGAAAACGAACAGTATTTATATCGTTGTTATCTCTTGAAATCAGCTCACGTCCAAATGATCTGACGGCGCGGGCGGGTATAGATATTTACATAGATGTCGCCTTGGCTACGGTTTCGTTCCAATGAACTGCAGTAGCCGAGGCGACATCTATGTATATATCTATACCCGCCCGCGCCGTCAGATCATTTGGACGTGAGCTGATTTCAAGAGATAACAACGATATAAATACTGTTCGTTTTCTCACACAAACCGCTCGTTTCGTGTCTTAGGCCATCAATGTGTACTTATGATGGGGAATTGTTTCATTTGGACGATGGGAAATTGTTTTAATTTGGACAAAGCATGCTCTTTGAGACAGTGACCATAGACCTGCATTATATGACTGACAGACAAGAACGGTTTGACCTAAAAATATCAAAATTGAAACTACTGCGGAAAAAAAGACACCTACATCTTGGATGCCCTTGAGGTAAGCTAAAACATATCAAAAATTAATTTCAAAGTGAACTATCCCTTTAAGTTTAGTTTAGTGATGGTTCATTTCTGTTGTAAAAAAGTTATTAATTTAGTTCATTATATATATATCTAGCCGCTCTGGAGAAAACCCTGATGTCATCGTCCAGCTCAGTTCAGTTCTCATATTATGGTGTCAATGCAGGGGATCATATTGTTGAATATTAAATGTTAGATGTCCCCTGTCCGCTGGTCATAACAGTGTTTCTTGCAGCAAGTGTTTCTGGCCAAATTCTTCCCAGAACATCAGGTTCTCGTCTGATATGACTTGTAGATGATGGCGCTCTGATCTCGACTAACCACGTTTAACGCGTTCACTCGGAGTGCTCGGCCCTGACCTCCACATGCTCTCTCACACACACACACACACACACACACACACACACACACACACACACACACACACACACACACACACACACACACACACACACACACACACACACACACACACACACACACACACACACACACGTCTCTGATCGTCTTCAGTGATGGAGAGGGTTTACAGGAGGACCACCTTGACCCGTCCCTCCACAGACCCCGGATCACCTCGCCTCTTGAGTTATTATCATAATTTCTCACGGCTCCATGTTTTACAGAATGTTTTGTGTTTTATTGCCAGAGAATCAGAGGCAGTGATAAGAAAAGCAGTCATGTGAAAAATGAAAGGGGCCACATGTCCGGCAGAGAGAGGAGTGAGGGTCAAATAATAAAATACATGACAAATGCTCCGACCGTATTTCATGTTCAATGTGAATGCTCACACAAACACAGCGAGTGCACATACACTCCCGCTCAAACGCCTGGAATCGTCACGATTTATGATTATTAAGTCTCTTCTGCGCTGCTTCATATTCTTGTGCAAACCGTGATGCACTACTATTGAAAATATGGGGGAAGAATGACCTTTTTAAAAAAAGAAAAGAAAATAAATTAATACTTTTTGATATTTTTAACACTAATTGTCAGTCAGTAAAGGCATTTATAATGTTACAAAAGATTACAGATACAATTTCAAATAATTGCTGTTCTCTTGAACTTTCTATTCAATAAAGAATCCAGAAAAACAAAATGTATCACAGTTTTTACACAAATATAAAGCAGCAAAAACTGTTTTCATAAATGTTTCTTGAGCATCAAATCCTCATATTAGAGTGATTTCTGAAGGATCATGTGACACTGAAGACTGGAGTAATGATGCTGGAAATTCAGCTTTGATCACAGGAATAAATTACACTTTACTATATATTCACATAGAAAACAGCTGATTTACATTGGAATAATATTTCACAATTTTTAATGCATTTTTGATCAAATAAACGCAGCCTTGGTGAGCAGAAGGTTGTTTCTTCTTTCAGAAACATTAAAGGAATCGTAATTATTACAAACTGTTGACAGGTAGTGCACAACTTATGAATATAATAAAGATCATAAGACACATTGCAGAACAGACAGTAATGGTCCTGGAAGCTGATTGGTGTTTATAGAGATGGTCACCACGATCATAGAGTCATTTTTGATTTATATTACCGTGGTCAATATGACAGTCATCTTGGACTTACATTGATGATTAGCATTATGCAGATTTCAAATTATAAAAAATTCTCAATTCACAGTCTGTCTATTAATTCATTCCACAAGAGAAAGTGTTTGATCAAAGGACGGTTAACAAGATGAAGTGATATTTGACTGGTCATGTGATTGATTCTGTGTAAAATAATTACTATACTTTGTTTCACTGATAGCATTTGGGTTTGGATGACGTCATCACACAAGAACCAATGAGACTTCAGATGTTTTGACTTAAATGTCTCAGTTCATCATACAGACTTTGAGCTGTTTGAATTATTTCTATCATTATGTCCTTGATGGACCATTTTGATTATTACAAGTTTTGGTTACACTTTATTTTAAGGTGTCATTGTTACAGTGTAATTATATATTTAAGTACTGAGTAATATTAAGAAACTACATGTACTTATTATAGGGTTAGTGTTTGGTTGAGGGTTAGTTGCATGTAATTATGCATAATTTACTGTTATTACTATGGTAAGTACATGTAACATATGTAACAACAAAGACACTGTAAAATAAAGTGTTACCCAAGTTTGCACTGACGTGTAAATGCGGACGATCACGTGTGATTCAGATTCACGAGCTGTTTTTACAGTTTATTCTCTCTTTTGAGTTCAGAACGTTACGGCACAACGAATGACTCCATTATCTCTAAAGATAATAGTTTTCTTTTCTCCATTCTGTCACTCGATGGAGTTTTGGTTCCTTGCCACTGTCGCCTTTTAAATCACCTTTGTTGCCATTAGCTTTTGTCTTGCTTAGTTGGGGACATTTAATTTAATATTCAACAATATTATTGATCTCCTGCATTGACACCATTATATGAGAACTGAACTGAGCTGGACGATGACGTTATGGTTTTCTCCAGAGCGGCTATATATATATATATATAAATGAACTAAATTAATAACTTTTTTGCAATAAAATGAACCATCGCTATTTATGTGACGCTACTTCCTTCTGGAAACAAACTCTGTTGCATTATTTTCCTGTTATCTCTGTAAAGCTGCCTTGAAACACTCTGTGTTGTAAAAAGCGCTGTATAAATAAATGTGGCTTGACTAAAGATCAAAGACAGTCTGACTCCTCATGATGAGACTCTGCTGCATGCGCACACATAGAGTCCTGTGCTCTCTGCTGTTCTGGGATGTTCCTGCAGCCAAAGGCCAGCGAGGAATCAAACAATACGGGCCCTGATAAGAGTCAGAGACCCGAGGCCCGGCACGCGCTCCACGAGCGTGGGCTCATAACATCCCGTGACTTCCAGGCCTGGTCCCGTCTGTCCGCACCCCTCACTCTCCCTATCTCTCCATCTGCACATATTCTTACACTTTAATTACACGCCCGTATATTGCCCTGCGCCGTACGAGCGGGAGATATGAGCACAGATCAGATGGAGGAGCTTCTGTCACCACCCAAACATATTAGAGCGGCAGCACAGACAATTATCTCATTCTCAACGACAATTAAGCATCCGACTCCATCCAGATACATGCAGACAGAGCTCTGGACCACAGGGCATTTTTAATAAAATCCTATGACTTCCCTCTGGTTTCGTTTTACTAGCCATGAGAATGAGAGACAGGAGGAAAAGACTGATTCTGATTGAGCAGTCATTAATGATGTTTGTGAACGCAGCCGTCGCTGTGACTATATTCACTACACTGATATACCAGGCGTATAGTTATAGTAGATCAGTAGATTGATTCAAGTCGAGTGTGCGCGTTACTTCAGGATTTGTAAAAATGTACATCATCATTTAAAAGATTTTTTTTAAAGAAATTAATAATTTTATTCATCAAGGATGCATTAAATTGATCAAAAGTGACAGTAAAGATTCTATTTCAAATAAAAAAAGAATCCTGAAAAATTTAATTTATGATGGTTTCCACAAAAGTATGAAGCAAAAGCTGTTCTCAACATTGATAATAATCAGAAATGTTTCAAATCATCATATTAGAATGATTTCTGAAGGATCGTGTGACACTGAAGACTGATGAAAAACTACATCACATTTTACAATATATTCACATAAAACAGCTATTTTAGATTGTAATAATATTTCTCGATATTTATTTTTTACTGTATTTTTGTTCAAATAAAGGCAGCTTTGATGAGCATTAGAGATTTCTTTCACAAACATTCAAAAAATCTTACCGACCCCAAACTTTTGAACGGTAGATTTATTTATAAAACGTATTTCTCAGACACAAGACAATCACTTCTCCTGTCTTTAAGGAATAATTCACCCAAAAATTCAAATCACATTTTTTTCACCACCAAACCTTGTCAAGCTCCAAAGGATAAACATAGAATAAAAGATAAAAGAAATAAAAAGAATAAAAGAAATTTGAGTTTATCTTCACTGTTCATTTTCTTCTCATTTGTGTTTTTGAAAACTTTTTGAAGTTCATTTGATGCATGAGAACCAATGGACCTTAACTCTTTAATCTGAACCCTGTAAAGCTCAACATGTAAAATAATACTCAGTTTTTATAATAATAATAGATTTTAATGGAACAGTTTTTTGAATGCTTAGACAAAATATATTTTTTTAAATCTTGATATTTGATACATCAGTCTTTTCTAGCTCATATAGTCTGATATAGTGGGAATATGGAGGAAAAAAAACAGCTCAGTTTTATTCAGAAACTCAAAACTGAGCAAAAATATGCAATGTTCTGCAGAGGCTGATATTAATATGTGCAAAAAGTAAGATGAAATTCTGATCATTTTTAATGTAAATCAATGAGATCTTTATAACAGTATAGCGGATACATAAACTGCATATAAATATCAATATCTACCAATAAAAGTTAGTAATATATATTTAGTAATGTAAATATGATATGATAATATGATATTTAAATACTTAGTTTTATGAACTATCATATTTTATCATATAAAATAATGCAATACAATGATTGAGAGATGAACAAATAAACCTTCCTCAAAAGCCTGATGATCATATTTGATACGCATGATTATGATAATAACTGATGTATGATAATCAAGTAAAGCGAAGCTGCTTCAGTCCAGCTGAAATATTACTAACAATATCAAAGTTATTCTTGCGTTTCCTTGATAAATCAGGGCAGATTTGACACAGAAAGACTCGTGAAGCTCGAGCTGAAGGAGGACGCTTGTACAATTATACTGAAAGACTTTTACTTGATAAAAGAGTCTAAACTATCAGTCAGAGACAGAAGGACTGAGGAGATCGAGTGAGACAGGTTTATCAGATCATGTTGATCATTTCAGAGACCTTATAAATGTGTGTATCAAACATGATACAGTAGATATTACAGGGTTAAAATGAGCGTTGGTCTGTTCAGAAGGCTGTTATTATACTGTATGTAAAAGAGCATTCTGTCCAACGTCTTCTTTTACAGGTTTGGAACAACATAAGGGTATTAAATGATCATATTTTGGTGATCTCTCTCTTTAATAAGAGATGCAGTAAGATGGAGACAGATAAAACGCTGCTTTCAGAGAGAGGTGACTTTGAGGAGCTGGACTGAGTCTCATGCCAAACATCTCTCTCTCTCCCTCTCTCTCTCTCTCTCTCTCTCTCTCTCTGTCACATAATCCTCAGTCCTCGGCCCGGTTCTGGGAGCGCTTGTGTGAGGCGGGTCAGTTCCCCGCGATCACAGGGCTTTAATCTGAGCGGCCGCCTGCTAAACTGGCCGTGCGATCCCTGAGAGAGACAGCTAGAGGTTGTCTGTACATGGATGGGCACTTCACAGCTCGGCGGGGGGGGGAGGAAGGGGCATCTCGGCAGATGCTCGGGGCATATGGGCAGAATTCATTAAAACAGCCCAAAAAAGCTCATGTGAGCAGAGAGACAGAGAAACAAAGTACAGCAAGTGTGTGTGTGTGTGTGTGTGTGTGTGAGAGAGCACTTTTGTGTATTCATATACATCACTCTCGAGTCTTGCATCATTCTTGAAAGTTGTGTTAGACCTTGAGCCAGTGTTATTTTATTATCATTGATATGCTATTATTGATATACAGCTTTTTCTGCTTTCATTTTCATTTTAGTTAAAGTTTTAATGTTGTGTGTTTATGTCTTCTTTTTTTTTTTTTAAATGTCAATAGAGTGTTTATTAAGTGTTATTTTATTTAGTTTTAGTTAGGAAAATAAGGATTTCTGAAATATAATAAGTTTAAGCTTTTTATTTATTTTATTTCAGTTCATGTTTATTTTATTTTAGTGAGGGTTAAGGTTAGAGTTTAATTTTAGTTAAAGATAATATTGTGTTAATTTAAAGTGGAAAAATAGTGTCTAAAAACCCCTTTAGTGTTATTTATATACTATTAGAGTATTTTGAATTAGCTTTTATTTTTAGATTTTCAATTTTTATTTTAAGTCTTAGAAATGTTGTTTCTAGGTCATTTTTCACATTTCAAATTATCTTTCATTTATTTTTTATTTCAGTTTGACTCATTTTAGTACTTTAATTGTGAAGTACTAAACTTTTATTAAAAGTCTTTCATCTAATATTTACATTTTATTGTATTTCAACTATTTAAATTGTCAAAAATATATTTGTGTAGTTTTAACAGCTTTTTAATAGGTTTAGTTTTGTTGAAAATAGCATGTTTCTCAGTGTTGTTTAAAGGATAAAAAATTTCACAGACAAAAGGTAAATAATTAATTACTGATTAAGGATAACTTTATGACAAATGTACATTTTTGAAAGAGTGAAAAGTTTATATATTACATATGTTATTTCAGTTAATGTTTATGTAATCTCAAGTAATTTCTATATGGTTTTAGTTTCAGTTAATGATAATAACCCTGCCTTGAGCACACCTGACTATAGGGATGAGCGATATATTGATTTCACTGGTGATATAAAATTAAGCAAAATTCGGACAATTATAATGTGCTTTCTATTTGCCCATTATGTTTTCTTAAAATGATCCTTCCTTATCTCATGAATACGAGAGCGTTCTCCCTCATGTCGTTCCTATCATAAATGATGACAGAATGATCATTTCGGTGAACTGTCCCTTTAAATCATGTTCCTGTTCTTACTGTGAATCATTCATCTTTATTCTAAAGAAAAATATGTTTGCCTTCATAATCTTTCATCAAAATGCAAAACTTGCTTCACCTCTGATTAGACTTTCCATTTCGACTGAAGTTATAAGTCCCTCTTATTTTACAGCCACCTATCAGAGACACTTTTCCCCATCAAGTCTATTCATCAATGAACAAAATCGAGTCCCTGCTTAGTTTTTTCCCAAATTGATTTTACACAAAATGGGTTGTGATCTCTTTTATCTTGAGTGTAAACGATATTGACTTTAAAAGTTCTTAAATGGTATTAAAGTACACTTAAATGCAATTTAAAAATGGACAAATTGCATTTTGGACAAAATCAAAAATGGACAAAAATGCAATTTAAAAATGGACAAATTGCATTGGTTACATTAAAAATGTAAACCAACGGCTGGGTTTGTCCATTTTTAAATTGAATTTTTAACCCAACGTTGGGTGAGACCATATTTGACCCAAAATTGGGTTAACACAACCCATCAGTTTTTAGAGTGTAAGCTTGGATTTCTGTGTATCAGTACCAGTTCAATTAATTTGATTTAACCGTTAATGATTAAACTACTAATTTGCCATAATTTAAAAAATGTTTGCAATGTGTTAATTTATAGTGGTAAACAGAGTGTTAAAGAATCTCGGCTGACACTCGGGGTCACACTTGGGAGCCTCAATCACCTCTCATATTCTGAGAAAAGGCCAATGAAAATTGTCAAGTGGAATTTGCATCTGCCACTCCACCAGACACACAGGTATTTACATTTACATTTATTCATTTAGCAGATGCTTTTATCTAAAGCGACTTACAAATAAGAACGATGGAGGCAGTTAAACTAACAATAGGACAACACTATGCAAGTGCTATGACCCTTCCCAGTCTAATCTAACCCAGTACATGTACTTTTTTTCTTTCTTTTTTTATGAATAGATATTCACCTTATTCCGGAAGTAGCACTGGGTGGCGCCATCCGCGTAATCTCACTTCCTGGTTTAGCTACTTAGCGCTTTGTTTGCCCTGGTCCAATCTGTTATCTGTCTTAGTTTAATTTAATTGCCTTCCAATTTAAAGAAATTAGAGATGGCCAGTGTTAACTGTGCAGTCCGTGTCTGCCATAACAGCTGGAGAAAAAGAAATCTGACGCTGTCTCAGCTTTGTTATGAGCATCAAAAGAAGAGATCTGAATGTTGTGGGCCAGCATTTACTCTGCACCGACCCCCGGTGTGCACAAACACTACATGTAAAGTTTGAAACATTATTACACCACAGTTTGTTTGCTTAATCACCAGATACATTTGCAGTGTATAGCCAACAGATGAGAAAAAAATAGCCACGAACTGGTGTAGAAACAAAGTAGAGCCTCAACTAGATGAACAAGAGGGTAACGTTAGCTTAGCTAACTGCTAGCTGCAATTTCTTATGGTTTAATCTCTAACACAAGTAATGGCTGTAAAATAAATCCAGCGACTGAATTCTAGAGGACCATAGCTTTCAAACAAGGTATAGCATGTCCTGTAGTGAGACCATTACAACATTAGATGTTTTTGGCTAATGTAGGCTAAACACTACACATCGGCCGGGCTGCGATCAGACAGGCAGACGGGTCATATAAACACCTAAAAGTCGTTTAAAAATTACCCCGAGAAACAGTGCATTGCTGTGCTGTTGGTACACACGTACATAGCACATTTGCCACAAATTAGCTTGCCTTATGTGACATTTTATCAGTGAGACTTCTCTGCAGTTCTCCTCGAAATTGAATGAGGGTCCGCTAAACCGGAAGTTGGTTTACAACGGAAGTACTGGACAGAAGTAAAAGTGGGCGGGGCGGAATAAGGTGGATAGAATAGAAGAGAAAATGTTAGTATTAATGGATCAAGTGTTGCCAAAAAAGTTTGCAATACCAAGACGTGGGTATAAAGGGACCCTGCGTGCATCCACTCATTTAGATTTACGCTGAGGAGCCGAGACAGTGTCCTGGTCATTTCAGCGCTGTGGCAAGAGGGACACCACGTCTCGTTCCCTCCATCAGGCAACGGAGGTTACAACTGAAACTGAGACGTTCTATAGCTGTCAGTCACTTCGCCGTGGTTCACCCCACGTAAGCAGTGTAGTCCTTTATACCATGTGGGGACACAGAGGAAAGTACTTAGCATGGGAATAGGTCGCTTTAGCCAGTGTTTTAACCTTTTCTATTTTCAAATTCACAGATGTGCGGCCCAGAGGAAGGGCTAGGGAAGCATTGCCTCTTTTATGCGGAAAAGGAACAATAAAGAGACCTGTACAAATCATGCCTGAAGGGAGGTTAACATGGACTTACCCACCAGAAAGTACCACACATGGAAAGAAGTCTCTGCGGTGGGTCCTACCTGAAGAGGGAGGAACTGCGACAAGCACAGTAGGGACTTTAAGCAACAGCTGCGAATGGAACGGCTACGGCGACCGGAAGTATGCTGTCACACCGCCTTGGCCAAGAACGTAAAAATCACTAAGCAACCGTAAACAGGACAGCGCAACGCAGCATTAATTCATTTATTGAGATACAAAAAAAATGTCATTTAAAAACGCAAGAGAAGGATTGCTTTTGGCATTAAATGACAATCTTTTGTCAGAAGAGGAGTTTTTACTATTGTATGATGTAAATAAGTCTAAAAAAACCTAGATTTACCGTGTAATCTCTCACGTTGTAGCGACTCCGGCAAATCAGCTGTTCTCCCGTAGTAGACCATTACAGCAGAACGTTGCAAAGTAGCAGTTAAATTCGCGCATGCGCAATACAACGCCAGAATGCCGTTGCCGTTCCATCAGAGGCTGTTGCTTAAAGTCCCTAGTGACTTGACGGCAGAGACTGGGCTCTGGGGGAAGCCTAAGGGAAGACACGGGATTACCGTCAGGGAACCTGTATCGTAGAGGACACTTCACATGGGATTACCGTCAGGGAATTACTACATATAGAGCACTTCGGTTGAGTACCCCGGCTGACCAGAAGGGGCATGCATCACAAGCACTGGGCCTTGCTTTGAATTCTTCAGCCAAGATACATCCAGGGTTCGCTGGTCCGGGGAACTCATAAGGACAAAGAAGTGCACATTATTCCCTCAGGGAGGGGAAAGGCTCTGTATGCAAGTGGTACACCCTGCCCATTTCTCACAACTTACCTGTTTGTACCCAATAGCACATGGGACAAAACTGGCTCAACACAGAGAATGTAAAATCTCACGAAGGTATTGGGTGTAGCCCATCCTGCTGCTCTACAGATGTCTGTTAGAGAGGCGCCATTTGCTAGAGCCCAAGAGAAAGCCACACTTCTTGTGGAGTGTGCACGCACTCCTAAAGGGCCCGGCACGCCTTTGGGCCGGGGTATGCAAAGGCAATGGCATCCACAATCCAGTGGACCATCTTCTTTTTGGAGACAGCCTTCCCCTTCTGCTGTCCCCTAAAAAAGACAAAAGAGCTGCTTAGAGCTTTTGAAGCTCTGCGTGCGGTCAAAATAAACACGCAGGGTGTGTACTGGACACAGCAACGACAAAGCTCACCCCGAGGTAGTGCTTGCAAGTTTATCACTTGGTCCCTAAAAGGGGTAGTGGGAACTTTGGGCACGTAGCCCGGCCAGGGTCTGAGGATCACGCAAGAGTATGCCGGACCGAACTCAAGGTACATTTCTCTGACAGAGTACGCCTGCAAGTCCCCAAACCTCTTGACGGAGGTGAACACTGTCAGGAGCGCCATCTTCAATGAGGGCCCTAAGCTCAACTGAGTCCAGCGGCTCAAAAGGAGGGGATCCCATGAGGGAATACGGAGGAAACAACCTTTTGGCATCTCTGAGGAACCTGACGATCAGATCATGCTTTCTCAAAGACATACCATCCACTGCATTGTGATGTGCCAGTATGGCGGCCACATACACTTTCATGGTGGAAGGGGACAGCCATCCCTCCAACCTCTCTTCCAAGCATTGGGCTGGGGACTGACCTGACTGCACATCTTTGAGGGTCTTCCCCTCAGGAGGAACACCAGTTCGCGAACAGACTCCACTTAAAAAGCATAGAGCTGCCTCATAGAGAGGACTCTGGCTTGAGGGATAGTGCCTATCATTGTTGGTGATGGGCCACTAAGATCTACTGCATCACATCTAGAGACCAGACATGGAGGTTCCAGAGGTCTGGGTGCAGGTGTCAAATTGTGTCCCATCTTCACCAGGTAGGGGCTGTAGCAATGATTATGAGGGAGCATTCATCCAGGGCAATGGGAGTATTCCTGTAAAGTGAACCGGTCTACCTGCATTTTGCTGATTCAACACCAAATCAGCTGGACCACCTAGGGATGGAGTCTCCACTCCCCCTAAAGTGTCACTCGTCATGAAAGCAGACGGGGTGCGGTGCTTCGGCATGGAAGGTAGGCAGAGGAATCGCACCGAGACAGGATGTGTTTAATGGACTCCGTCTGCTTCTTTACTGCCGAGAACGGCTTGGCAAAGTCCTTGACAGTGTCACCGAAGAGGCCACCATGTGAGATGGGGGCATCGAGAAAGCGAACTTTGTCTGTGTCCCGTATCTCAGCAAGGTTCAGCCAGAGATGCCGCTCATGGACCAACATGTTGGACATCGCCCGGGCTTGAGCCTGCATCGTGACCTTTGATACTCGTAGAGTGAAGTCAGTCAACAAACACAGTTTCAGCATCAATCCCGGCTCAGGACTACCCTCCTACAAATCTTTGGACCTGCAAGATGGCCATGGCTTGCAAGTTCGAAGCAGCCAGTCCGGCTGCACTTTAAGCCTATGCCGTTAGAGACAAAATAAACGTACAGGCTCTGGACGTGAGTCTAGGACGATTCCGCCAGGTGGCAGCGTTTTGTGGGCATAAATGCACAGCAATGGCACGGTCCACCAGAGGAACCTCCAGGGACCCCCTGGCTGCCCCACCGTTTAGGATAAAGAGGATGGAAGAGCCAACAAAGCGGGACCAGGCAGTAAAAGGTGCCCTCCATGACTTCAGCTCTTCATGTACTTCATCCAACCACGAACGCTCGGGACAGGGTTGAGTATTCTACGCCAGCCCGATCTCTGCATCAAACTTGGTCTGGGCTATTGCACCTGAAGGCGGTCCAGCCGAGCCCTCAGCGTAGGAAGGCATTTGCCCATCCCCAACGCTGTGATCGATAATTCATTCTCATCTGGAGCTATCTGGAGTCATGAGAACTCGGTTGCATGTGACGCAATGTCGAACTCATCCGGGAACTCCATCAGGCACAATGTGCAAGAGGAGAAATGGGAGGTCTGTGGGGATTTACCCGGCGGAAAAGTTCCCATTGTTGCCCTCAGATCGCCCTGAGCGCTGGATGCTGTGGCCTTGTGCATTGTAGAAGGACTGGGACGGGAAGCATCTGAAGTCACTCCTTTTACAAGAAAAGAAAGTCATGATCGCTTGCCATGGTCATGTTCTCGCAGTGAGGACATGAACTATTCACAAACGCTGTCTCAGTGTGGGTCCAACCCAAGCAAGTGAGACAAAGATCGTGACTGTCACACAGGCAAAAAGGCATCTTTAAAAAGACGCTCTCCATCTGTGCTTGCTCTTAGAGGAAGCCTGCTCTTTGAGATCACTGAAACGCTCAGGGGAAGCTCTCTGCACTTATCCGTGCGAGGCGTGGAAAGAGACCGCTGTACTGCACCGTAACACCAGCAACCCTTCTCAGTGAGGCAAATGGAAATGAGCTTGTGTATAGAAGACACTTCGCTCGGTTCCAAAGAACAAATCTAAATGAGTGGATGCAAGCCGGCTCCCTTTATACCCGTATATCCGGTGAAGTGCATGCAAATTCCACTCGTCAATTTTCATTGGCCTTATCTCAAAATATCAGAGGTGATTGGGGCTCCCAAGTTTGACCCCGGGTGTCAGTCATTGACACCAAGTCGAAGTGATTGACAGATATGGAAACCAGTGTTACTTTAGCATTATTATAATATATGTATATAATATTACAGTATTTTGAATTAGCTTTTATTTTGATATGTTAATTTTCATTTTAGTTTAAATTTTAGGAATGTTGTTATTTGTTTTATTTAAATATTTCTATATATCTTTCATTAAATTTGTATTTCATTTTCAGTCATTTTGGTAATTTAGAACTTTAACTTATTTTAGTTTCCAAAGCAACATTTCTAATTTTTAAGTTTTTCATCTAATATTTATATTTTTATTCTAATTCAGCACTTAAATTGTCAAAAACGATTTTTAATAGTGTTAGTTTTAGTGAAATCAGCATGTTTCACAGTGTGGTTATTGGTAATTGTTTTTATTTTGAATCTACCGGTCAAAACAATGGTTCCCCTTTTTTAATCTTTTAAGCCATTTAAAACAAATACATAATATGGAAGATATATACTGAAAGCATAAATTACAAGATATATACTGAATATCATCAAGGCTAAAAATAAAAAAAAATTGAGCATGACTATTAAAACATTTCACAGACAAAAGGTGAATAATTAATTACTGTTTATGGATAATTTCATGAGAAATGTACATTTTTCAAAGAGTGAAATGTGATATTCTGACTTAAATGAAAAGCGTTATCATGTTAACCAACAAACAAGGCATGATAAAAACACAGGAATTAAGCTCACCGTGTTTGAAATAGCTGAGAACCGGACGTTTGGTTCACGGTCGATGGTCTGGTCAATAATGATAAGGCTGGCTTGCTCGGATGAGCAAAGTTCATTTTAACTCAATCAACTGGATTTCAGTTTACCCACTCATTAACCTTGGATTTACGCTTTTTCCAGATACTACAAACGGTGACAAATGTCTCCAGATTGATCCAGTTAAGAAAAGCAATGTTTCTGGGTTTGCAAGGTTAACCTTAATGAGAAACACACACACAGCGTAAAGCCGTGTGACGTCACCGGCAATAACAATTGCATAGTCAAGAGACACATTCAATATGAACAATATCTGAACACATGAAGTGTAAATGTAACCCTACAGAGACGTGTCCCTCCTCAGGCCACAGGAGGTGGCGACTGCTCCTCTCGCTCTTCTTGATCCCATTCCGTCTGGAGTTCAGAGGAGACTTCGGTGAACAGATGATCCCAATCCCAAACAACATCCTCCTGAAAACCATGAAAACCCATAGGAACTTAATTAAGAGAGAGAGGCTGGGAAGCAGGAGAAGAACAGTGGCTTTAAAGGGACACCTAAAAAGTCATCATTTACTTACACTCATGCCAAGGAACACAAAAGGACATTTTGTTGTTGTTGAATAATCTATGCATCTTCTGTAAGGAAACAATGTGATGTATACAGCAGTTCACAGTGAGCATGTCTGTCAAGCTCCAAGGATGAAAAACAACAATAAAATGATCAAGAAAGTAGAGTCGATGACTTGTGCACTACATTCAACTGAGTTTCTCAGGAAAGGCATCAACTGCAGAACTTTTAAAAATCATTCTGATAGTTATTATTGTCCTTGTCGTAATGGACTGTCATTGCACACACTACCAGTCAAAAGTTTGGAATAATTAAGATATCTTTAAATGTTTTTCTCTTCTGCTAAAATAGTAATATTGTGAAATATTATTAAAATGTGAATATGCATTATAAAGTATAATTTATTCCTGTGATCAAAGCTGAATGTTCAGCATCATTACCCCAGTCTTCAGTGTCACATGATCCTTCAGAAATCACTCTAATATGATGATTTTCTGCTCAAGAAACATTTATGATTATTATCAAAACAGTTGTACTGCTTTATATTTTTGTGGAAACCGTGATGCACTATCATTCAAAAGTCTGTGGTAAGATTTATTTTAAAAACCATTATTCATCAAGGATGCTTTAAATTTATCAAAAAATGACAGTAAAGACATTTATAAATGTTACAAAAGATTCTATTGCAAATAAATGCTGTTCTTTTTAACTTTCTATTAATAAAACATCCTGAAAAATAAAATGTATCTCAGTTTTCACACAAATATGAAGCAGCACAAAAATCAATTTCATCATTGATAATACTGATAAATAGTGAGCATCAAATCCTCATATTAGAGTGATTTCTGAATGATCATGTGACACTGAAGACTGGAGTAATGATGCTGAAAATTCAGCTTTGACCACAGGAATAAATTACACTTTACTATATATTCACATAAAAAATGATTTTAAATCATAATAATATTTCACAATGTTATTCTTTTTACTGTATTTTTGATCAAATAAATTCTTGGTGAACATAAGGGACTTTTAAAAACAAATGACTGCAAGCGTTTGACTGCTAGCCAGTGTTTAAAAGAGTGAAGGTACTTCAAAATGTCTTATTTTTGTGTTTCACAGAAGAAAATCATATGAGTTTGTAATGACATGAGGGTGAGCAAATGATGACTGAATGTTCATTTCTGGGTGGACTATCGCTGTAAAACATTGCAGGAAAGTATGAAATGAAGAATGTTGGTCCTGATTTCATAAATCCTCTTACACGCCCTAGAAAGAGCCGGACAGACGCTATATTTGCTCACCTCTCTCACCTCCTGCTCCGGGGCTAAAACCTTCGTGAGCAACTTCAGGTCAATCTCTCCATCCTGGAAACATGCAATATAAGCAAAACATTGGGCAAACAATTACTGGTGATACCGCAGCTATGCAATCTAACGCCAGGTCAGCATGTGACCACATAATCACCCAAAAATACTGCAGGATGGGAAAGATGCTCTAACTAAAATGATTCAGAAACTTGACTCTGCCTTACAAGAGAGTCGACAGTCGGTGTTGTTGTTTAGGAATGATGGGTAGAGTGAGTGTCTCACCAGGGTCTGGAAAGCAGAGTACTTCATGAGGTCGTTGTCCAGGTCTCTGTAGGTCATAACTCGGTTCACCTGGATACTGAAGACAAGAGAGTCGGTTCACATCATCTTAAAGACTAGACTGTCCTCCTTCTAAATTGCTGATAGACAACCAGATTAAATTCTTTGAAACTTTTCAGCACCATCATTCAAATTAAGAATGAAATGAAACTTTGACATGATGAAAATATTCTGACAAACCATCACAAACCTGACATCCTAAAACTATCTCACCTTTAACACTGACTTAAGATATGAATTATATATGTTTAGGACAATCACCTTTATTGATTTTGGTTTCATTTTCCATTTAGCTTTCTTAAGGCAGGTCAGAAATCAGAGACTAACTGTGATTATTTTATTCCATGACAGCCCTAGATTAGCACAATTAACTATTAGATGAGATGTTTTATTTGTACTTTGTTGTTGTTGTTGTTTTGTTGTTAAGCACAATATCCAGAGTAAAGCTGGTCTAGAATGATATTTATTGTGGAAAGCACTATGCAAATAAATCTTAATTGAAAAATTTTTATCCTCTTGTTTCTTGTTAATCTTTTATAAAGTAAATGTTTTCCAGATAATATTTTAATCATTTGTTTTGGCTTCAGTACAGTGGCAATATAAAACCAATTATTTTTATCTGGGAAAGGATAACTTGCATAATATTTGTTGTTGCTTATTATTTTCAAAAAAGAGAATAAATGGGTTTTTGTACATAAAAATAAATATCTGCCTAAAATATCTAAAATAAATATTGTATTTTACCACAGGTGATCATCATATCTGGGGGTCATTGGCATGAAAAATCCATGACCTAGACTACAACTGTTCTTTTACTTTTGTGCTTTGTGTTTAAGCCGCAAGGAAATATATATATATATATATATATATATATTCTATTTCACTGTTTCTGAACTCCCTGAAACGCCTCCATTGTAGTCTTGAGTTTCTTCCGGGAACGAACATATATTCCTCATTTAAATAATTAATATGCAAAATAAAGGGGCGGGGCCTGGTTGAGTTACTACTAGTGTGTTAAACTGGTGGTTATGGTAAGGGGCGGGACATTTCCCAAACACACTCGAAGCGCTCGACCAATCACAACACACTGCTCCAGCCGACCAATCAGAGCACAGTGTGCTTTTCAGAAGGAGGGGCTTCATAGAGACAGGAACTAAACAGAGCGTTACTGACAGACTGGGAAGAGAGGAGCCGCAACAATGGAGAATATGAGGAAAATAATCAACATTCAAGCAGGAAAACCTGTTCTAGTAGAGCCTGAAAACCACATCAAGACTTGTGAAAAGGGCATAATAGGTCCTCTTTAATAAAGTTTCTTAGCAAGATCCATCTGTCAAATGCTCAAACATTGGGCTCAAGTGGACATGTTTCAGAATGATCTCACTATTGTGTGTGGGCATGTGAACCATATGAGTTTGTTTCTGATGATGAGTGTCAGTTGATACCTGGGTGGAGCAGCGATCTGCATGGTGAGATCTTCGTCTTGAACCTCTTCCAGGTCTGGAATCACTGGGATGTCTAGAACAAGTAGGTGAAATGCATTTTCCATTGAACTCTAACAAGACATGTAATACAGAAAATTATCTTATGTACTCGCCCTAACGCTGTCCCAGATGAATGACTTTCTTGCTTCATATGAACACAAACAGATTTTTAGAAAAATAATCAATTTCTGTTAGTGGATGGGACCTGCAAAGCAGACGCTTCACAAACCACACAAAGCGAACCCGCATTCTACAACTAAATAAGCTTGCTAGAAAAAACAGCAATCAAGAACAAGCCCATAATAACACTAAATAAATACAAATGCTTTGGATTGAAAATAAGACCAATATTTTGCGACCTCTGATCATATGAAGAAAGAAAGCCATATTCTCCTAGGACAGCATGAGGATGAGTACAATTTCATTTCATCCCTTTAAACAATGCTTTAGTAAGGAAACAAGCTTCTTTTGTGTTAAATGTAGCTAATTATGAACTATAAATACATCTATCTGATAAGCTTCAGGCCTCAAACATTCATTCCACGGTTTATCAGGCGATATAAGCACTTTCAGAATGATTTTTTCCAGCAGATGAACGAGGAAAACATCAGAATACATCTGGCTATTTAAAGAGGCAGACGGTAAAACTGCTTCACTCTTATAATAATAAACAGAATGCTATCATACTTTGGTGTGAATGCTAATAAAATGAATGTTATTGGTATGAACGGGCCTTTAACGCAACGGCTAGTTTACAGTAACAATTATTGACTTTATAATGGACTTATAACAGTCAGTTTTATTTACTCACCAAAGCCAATTCAGTTCCTCTTGTTAGCCTGATTATGGATTTAAACTCACCATGTGATCGAGCTACTAATTATTTATTAGAATATAAAATAAAGTTGTAACTTCTCAGTAATAATTTAATGTAATTTAGGCCTAAGTGCTAAACTCATCATTAATGAGAATGGCATATTTAATCTCAATGTGTATATCAGATGTAAAACATAGTTTAAATCCTTCTTTTATTTATTATTGTGAACATGCACTGTATTTATGATTAGGACTCATAATGAAGATTGGTTGTCCTTCATCTGCCGTCAGTCCCTCGGTGTCGCCAAACTGCTCTGGGTCAGAAATGTGCATTCGCATTTCTCAAAGTTTAGGTGCGCACATTGTCCCGTCAAGTTTGTTTTTAATAGATCACAACTTTTGCGTGGGAAGTGGCGTACGCACGTTTCCAGACACATTTATAAACGAGACCCATGGTTATTTAAAGCGCCAGACGGAAAAACTGCATCACGCATATAATAATAAACAGAACGTTTGCTAACAAAATGAACATTCTTGGTATGAACGGGCCTTTACACAAGCTAACACAACTCCTAGTTTACAGAAACAAATATTGCCTTTTTATAATGGACTTATTACAGTATATCGACATCAACACTTTCAGAACGATTGTTTCAGGCAGATCAACGATGAAAACATTGACATCCAATCAGAATACATGAATACAGAATACATAAACTTATTAACATAAACTTAAATGTTATGGCACTTTGGTGTGGATGCTAATAAAACAAACTTTCTTAGTATGAACGGGCCTTTTTGTAACTGCTAGTTTACATAACGAACATTGACTGATTATAATGGACTGTTTAATACAGTCAGTCTCATTCACTCGCCGATTCAGTTCCTCTCAGAGCCTGATTATGGATTTGAACCGAGCCACAAAGTTTTCTCTTCGAGACGCGCACTCGGCCATATGCTACAGCTACTGCTGGGTGTTACTGCGAGTTGCAGCATTTCCCACAATCCCTCCAATCATCACAGATGCTGTCTGTCTCCTCGGCACGGCTCTGTTTATATATTGTGTGTGTGAACTGTTTGATTCCCTCCCTCCTCCCAGTGTTTCTCTCACTCTCGCGCTGACATCCTCCTCCACGCTGCCCCCCTGTCACGGAGACCAGGCGGCCATGAATATTCAGTGATCGAGACAGTATCTCTCCCCGCTGTGAGGCGGCGCTCCGGCCAGGGGCTCCCCAGAAACCGACACACACTCGCACTCATCCCGGAGCCGAGCATTTGGGCCCTGTCAGCGCCGGCCACCCTCAGGACCCGTCAGGCCAGAGCGGCGACCTGCGTGTCCACTCGGGCCGGGCCGGGCCGGGCTCCAGGAGCGCAGGCCTGCCTGCGAGCCCATCTGTGTGGGGTCGGAAGTCACGGCGAGGCCTGGCAGGAGCCGCGGTGCCAAGAGCCACGCACCCGCTGCCCAGAACAGTGGGAACCCGCTTTAATTGGCAAAACTCGACAGGACAGAGCGTGGCATCGCTCCCAAAGAAGGACAAACTTTCACAGCCCTTCTCCTCTTGTTTTTTTTGGACAGGCTTTTGCTGGAGTGCGTTCAGGTGTGGCACGTTCACAAAACCACCGTCACAGTGCTTCACACGGAAGAAAGCATTGCTTTTCTTTATCAAGGAACGTTTTGTTGATAAAATCAGAGCAAAACTTTTGTCACCTTCACCACTGAAAAGTGGAAAAGTTCAAAAATGCCAGATGCTTTTATCCAAAAACAAGCGATTCATTTTATATTCAACCAATGTGGAAAAAAGTAGGTAAGGTAACACTTTATTTTGATGGTCCCTTTTGAACATTCTGTAGACTACAAGTCACTTAAGGAAAGTGTTGTTGATAAAATCAGAACAAAACTTCACCACTTAAAGTGGAAAAGTTCGAAAAACAACACGAGTGAAATGTGTTGTTCAGTGTTTCTACTACAACTATACAACATGCAATCGCCAGATGCTTTTATCTAAAAACAAGCGATTCCCTTTACATTCATCCAATGTTATAAAGCTAGTAATACTTTTTTTCTTCAGCCTGATACATACACTGCCGTTCAAAAGTTTGGGATTGGGTTTTATTGTTAATAAAATCAAAGCAAAACTTGTCACCTTCACCACTTAAAGTGGAAAAGTTCAAAGGCGAATCATTTTTACATTCAACCAATGTTAAAAAAGTAGGTAAGGTTACACTTTATTTTGATGGTCCATTTTGAACATGCTGTAGACTACAAGTAACTTTGCAACAACATGCCAACTAACTCTCATTAGAGTATTAGTAGACTCTCTGCTTAATATCTGCAAACTCTTTATTGTGATGCTCCTCCAACAGACACTCTACTGACTATAAGTAACTTTACAACAACATGTCAACTTATTCTAACTTTACCAGTCTACTAATACTCTACTAACACTGTAATGAGAGTTAGTAGACATGTAGGTGCAACGTTACGTATAGTCAACAGAATGTGTAAAAGGGACCATCAAAATGAAGTGAAACCACTTTTTATAATAACTTTGACGTCTGTTCATGAATACTAAGTCATTAACAAACACTGTAACATTATGTAATGCCTAAAGGAACAGTTCACATTCACATCTGATTGTATGGAAAAGAGCAGCTCTGACATTCTGCCAAAACTTGTCTTGTCTAAAATATCCATCAAACATGGTTTCACAGTCCTGTAAAGCCTGATATATACAAGAATAATAGTCAGGAAAATCTAAATGTTTGAAATGGATCAGTTTATCAAACCTGTAGACAAATATTTAAAAGAAGAGAAAAAGTTTGCATATGTTGTTTGCCGAGTATCATATTTGATGCATCAGGCGTTTATGGCTCGTATAGTCTAATATAGTGAGAATATGGAGGGAAAAACAGCTCAGTTTTATTTCACAGGCCCAAAGTGAACAAAAATATGCAATTTAGTGCAGATGCTTATATTAATATGAACAAAAAGATGATTTTTTTTTATATATAAGAGATACTATAGCAGATTCTTACATAAAACACATAAATATCAGTCGTCACTCTATATCTGCCAATAATATGTGTAAGATGATATTTAAATGCTTAGTTTTATGATCAAAGCTCTGAAGTTTTAAAACATAATGCAATGCAACAATGATTGAGAGATGAACAAATAAACCTCACAGTAGGCGTTAAAGGGTTAAAAGTGATAAAAGAGCTAAAAACATTCCCTTCACATTCAAGCAGTGTTGAACTGATAACAACTTTCAGTAATAAGGTACTTCTATATAACTAACGAATGTGAATTAGCGCTGTTCACCAAGTCACTGAGCCAGTCTTAATGTTGAGTGTGTGAGTGCAGCGTTTGTGCTCCAGACATGAAGGATTCCTCAGATCAGTGTGTTGATGAGGAAGAGTGTGACGCGACTTTACTAAGGTGAGAAAATCCCACAACAACATGCTAACAACTACTGAAACACCTGACTACACTGAACCATTCTGAATGAATAGTTAGTGGTATTGAATGAATCCAATTTCAATTGCTTACTGCCATCTGGTATTTATTTTTTCACTGCGCTGCATTCTGGGATTGCGTTCGCCACCAAAGCTGCGTTATGACCTTAAACAACCGAACCCATGATGCCTAGAAACACTCCCTCCACACACACACTCTATCTCAAGGAGATAAACGTGGTCATTTTTAATTCCCTCTCAGGCTTTCCGAATCCCGTCACAAAAGCCACGTTCAATTCATCTCCCTGACCCTCATAACAAGCCCCGTTATCCTACATTGATAACTTCTTCCTTTTCTCTCATTTTTAATTAAAGCTAATTAAAAATGCCAGCCTCGTTTAGTCACTGACAAGATTCATCTGTGTTCCTGATACACAAATAAATGCAGGCGCGCATGAGCGCTGCTTCATATTCATGAGCGCGAGGTGACAGCGTCCCCTCATCTCTAAAGCGTGTGGTTCAGCAGATTCGGGCCCCCGTGGACCCGCAGTCACATCTAATGCTCTCAGAGCAATGACATCAGAAAGCCTTCGCACACAGGCCCCTGGACCTGAACTCTCACACCCTCCCCGCGTCCGGCCCGATAATGCACCGTCGACACAATCCTCGGCGTGAAGCGGTGAGAGGAAAAGCTCTCGCTATGCAAACGCCATGATTAAGCGGCCAGAGAAAACAACGTTTGTTTAATGAGGTCGCGATACGACCTGTGACCCACGAGGCGGAGCAGAAACCGGGTTTTGATGCCGATTCCATCAAAGAGTCGAGCGCCACGTCTCTGCAAGACGACCACATTATTCTCTTATTTATATTTATGAGTTCAAGCAACTTTCACACGAGGAAAGGAGGATCAGATTCAGTGAACGAGCTCATGAGGGCGGCCGACATTGTTCAGACATCAGTATGGTGTTTATGACTGATGGCAGCATGGCATTAGCAACTAGTTATGAGTTTGATATGTGTTTAGTATCATTGATATACTATGAATGAAATTTAATTCTTTACATTTTCTCCTTTTTTTCTCTCTTTCATTTAAATTTGAGTTAAAGTTTTAGTCATTTTGTTGTGTTGTTTTGTCTTTTTTTCCCTTTTTTTTGTGCTGTGCAACGATTAATCGCGTCCAAAATATAAGTATGTTTACATAATATATGTGTGTACTGTGTATAATTATTTTGTTTATATAAATACACACACATGCATGTATATATTTAAAAAAAATATATTTATATATAAAATATTTATATATAATATAAATTATGTATATATATATATATATATATACACAGTATATACATGCAAACATTTCTTAAATATAAACATGCATGTGTGTGTATTTATATATACAAAATAATTATACACAGTACACACACATATATTATGTAAACACAAACTTTTATTTTGGATGCGATTAATCGCAATTTTTTTTAAACTCGTTTTTTGTTTTTATATATACTGTATGTCTATATAGTTTTTATTAAATTTCAGCAGTTTATTTAGCTTTAGCTATTTTAGTACTTAAACCAAATGCAACTAGCTGAAATAAATCCAGTATATTGACAATATATTAGCAGATTTATATTATATTAATTTGTTTATATTTGACACTAATTCTTAAATCTTCTAACAAATTTCTAAATATAACAAATTAATTTTCTGTTTTCAAATTTGCTTTTAGTCTATTTTTGACACTCGATCAGCATGTAGTTTAATGCATATTCTGGCAGCTGTGTCCAGTGTGTTATTTCTGCATAATCTCTTTATTTTATAATCATTTAAGGTCTCTTTCTCATTTGTGAGTGCAGCATATGGCCTGAAGATGGCATGTTTCTATCAGGTCCTTTAAGCCTAATGTAAGTGTGTTTGCCGCTGGTGTACGTCATGAAATAATGTTTCAGAATGTGTAGTAATTTATCAGTCGCAGCAGCTGGAGGCTCACAGACCACGCTCCGCTATCAGCCCTCTTATGGAGTGTCGTACAGTGAATTAGCAGACATTAGCTTCAGTTCTGTTTGAATTTCCTAAGGCGGAGTAAATGTGTTTGAAGTGAACCCGAGCTCCAGGGAATCATCTATACTCACCGCTTTCAGTGTCGGAGCCCTCGGGGGTTTGAGGCCTCAGACGCCGGCTTCACACACGGGGAGAGACATCGTGTTAAACACAAGACAACAGGGACAACACTCTATCCATCAACTAAACACATACACACTTCATTTTTATTAATGAAAACGAAGCTTTTTGAAAACGCTCTCCAAAGTGGGCAAATTTGAAAACGCTGTTTCGTGTTGTAGTGTGGACTGAGAAAACTATTTTAAAACGATGACGTAAGTTTAGTCATGTGACACATATTATACCAATAGATATTGATGTTTATAGCGGTATTGTGCCTGTTCACTTTCACACAGTTGCTAAAATATGTTACTTTGCACACTCTTCATATCACAGTCCTGCAAAGATGACAGGATTCACTCGCATTTGCTGAACATGAGATCAGTTTTAGCGTTTTACACCAAACAGATAATGCTGAGTGAGTTTGCTGGACGCTTCAGTGAATGAGGAGATATTTTGCTAAATAAAATGATCCTGTCAGAAGAATTACGCCATAACTTTATTATTTATTTATCCATCTGTATCATCTCAGTGAGCTTTTGTGAGGGTTTACTCATGCGCTGTAAAGGTGAATGTAGCGTTTTCAGGCGTTTTCCAAAAGTTTCTCATCCGCACTGAAACGCCGGAAAACGCCAGTGTGGACGGAGAGCGCTTTTAAACGAAAACGCCGTTTTCAAATGCATCTGGATTAATGTAGACGTAGTCTCACACACACTCTCTCACACAATGTTGCATAGTTTTCTATAGTCAGCTAAATCATGTGATTATATTGTGAATGTGTGTCTTGTCGTCCAGTCCTCGTGGACTCAACGCTACTGATCAAGTCCATAACCACAGGTTATACATGTGAACTCCACCATCATGCCTGTTAATCAGAGTGATTGTTCTCGCATTAACCAAGGACACTTTCAGTATGACGGTAATTTCCTCCTTAAATCAGGAGCATAAACAAACATGTCTTTTCCTTAAGACTGTGGTTCCTAATCACTGCATGCTAATCTGAATCCTGAAGACAGTAAAAGTGAAGACAGTGAAGACAGTGAACTCACTCCTCCAGCTCTTCAGCAGCCTGACGTCTTCCAGACCTGTGGAGGACATCACAAATCAAACTTACAACAATCAACCAGCACAATCACACTCAATCACTGCAAGTGTGTGTATCTGTGTCTAGTGAAACGTCTTCTCAGACTGAATCCTCTCATCTAAAACCCACAGCAATGGCAGCTTTAATTCATCACCATTCATTTGAAAAGAAGCATTTTTATGCATTAATGTGGTGAATAATAATTTTCACACTGTTTTGGAAAATAGCATAGACTATTTATTTATTTTAACCCTCCTTCAGCTCGAGCTTCACGAGTCTTTCTGTGTCAAATCTGCCCTGATTTATCAAGGAAACGCAAGAATAATTTTGATATTGTTAGTAATATTTCAGCTGGACTGAAGCAGCTTCGCTTTACTTGATTATCATACATCATTTATAGAAAAATCATGAGTATCAAATATGATCATCAGGCTTTTGAGGAAGGTTTATTTGTTCATCTCTCAATCATCATTACTAGTGCAAAATGCCCGTGCAAAATCAGTTTTTAAGTGTGTTTTTAGTAATTGTTGGTTTGGTGTGTTTGAGTGCTCATTGTTACAATTACACAGCAAAAGTTCAGTGCCATTTTTATTTGTGCATGGTAGAAAGCACACAGTGAACTCCGAGAAAACGCTATGCTTGAGCAAACAGTTTGTGAATAGGTAACTACAAATGATGCCCGTGTAAGAGACTGTGATCGCATTGAATAGGATATGTTTAGTTGGTGAATAGCATAGGCTACTATTACAGAGTAGCGATAACGTTAAGCGCACCAGAATGAAATATAATATTCAGAAGTAAACAGCATAGCTGACTTATAGATTCAGTTTACATCCACAAATGAATAAGCGCGTCGATTCAGGGAGCAGTGCAAAGTGCCCGTGCAAAATCAGTTTTTGTGAGCTGATCGCAGAACAAAAAAGTTCAGGAGATATTTCTTAGCAACGGCTGATTTCAACAGTTTCAATATGATACAAAATAACTTTTATATTCATTTATTTTGGAAAAAAAAGTGGCATGAATTTATTGCATTTTTTGGGAAAAAATAATCTGTTTTTATAATAAATCTTTGAAAATCAAAATCTGGATTTGAATTTTTTCTGTTATTATAACCTAAAGATGCTATGTCTGGAACCAAACTATAATATTCAGAAGTAAACAGTGTAGCTGACTGAGTGTTTATATCAGAATGTTTATTTTTAAACCACAACCTTCTAAAAGTGATATATTTAACGAGATCTTTTGCATTTCTCATCCAAACAACGTCAAACTTGGCACTGCACTTACTCGTGCCCGTGGCGAGACACCTGTCGAGTTTGAAATCAATCGGACTAACAGTT
Organism: Vimba vimba; assembly: GCA_022828995.1. Classification (NCBI taxonomy): domain Eukaryota; kingdom Metazoa; phylum Chordata; class Actinopteri; order Cypriniformes; family Leuciscidae; genus Vimba; species Vimba vimba. The sequence continues at coordinate 3,343,407 of CM040836.1, forward strand.
CGAGAGATATGTGAGGAACAGACACACAGACAGACACACACACAGACAGACAGACGTTTCTGTAATTTATAGAGAGATATTGCATTGCATTATATGATTTAAAACTACAGAGATTTGATATAATATTACTAAAATATTATAGGCAGATACTGAAATGCATTTTATGCAGGTATCTGCTATACTGTTATAAAGATCTCATTGATTTACATTAAAAGCAACAGAATCTTTTTGTTCATATTAACATCAACATCTGCACTAAATTTCATATTTTTACTCAGTTCGGACCTGTGAATAAAACTGAGTTTTTTCCTCCATATTTTCACTTTATCATCAGACTATATGAGCCATAAAAGCCTGATTTATCAAATATGTTTTTTTTTCTTTTTCTCTAAACATTCAATAAACTATTAAATAAAAAAAAAAAAAAGTTTTTCCTGACTCTAACTTCATATGTCAGGCTTCACACGTTTGAAGGTGATGTACTGGATCCTGCTGGTGTTCTGCTGGTGTTTAGCGCCATCTAATGGCTCCTGAGATTGGACTGTGTTCATGTGCAGTTTAATATACTACATCTGAGTGAAATTATGCTGGAATAATAAACACTACACTAGAGTAGACAAAACAGACTTTCACATTTAGGTGTAATAAATGAAGAGTGAAACAAAGGCCACAGAAATATGAGTTGTCAGTGTGTTTCGAGGGTCTTGAGATGCTGATAGTGAGTTCGTCCTCTCATTACAGTGCCGTAAACATGCGAAAACTGCCAAGAAAAGTTGTTCGGGATCAAATATGTTGTGACAATTTGGCCTCAAAGATTCATCAATAAACTGACAGATCATTTAGTGTCAATTAGGAGTGATAGATCTGCAAATCCCAGGATTTCTGCTGTGGGATTAGTGGGAACAGAGCGCCGGTGATTGAGCACGAGGGGTGACATTGAGATGAAGAAAGAGTCCTTGTCTTCTTCAGAGGTTTCAGAAGCAGAATCAATGCGTGGAGAAGGCCTTTAACACCTCCCGGCCGGGAGAATCAGGAGAAGTTTGGTGACGCTTCGACCTTTCCTGAGAGACGGGCAGAGTTTGCTCTATTCTCCGGTAACTGAGCCAACAGAGATGGGGTTTTCGCAGTGAAAATATAAGGATTCTCAAAGAACCTTTAGATTAACAGGCCTGAAAAGAACCAGTTTTTCTAAGTGTAAAAGAACATTTGAAAATATCTAAAGAACCTTTTTTCACCATAAAGAACCTTTTGTCCAATGGAAAGATCCCATGGAAGTTAAAGATTCTTTATGGAACCGTCGATGCCAATAAAGATCCTTCATTTTTGTGATTTTTCTTTGATTTCTCCAGTATATGCATATTATATGCACAATAACTTGCTATTTACAAAACATTCAAAAGTTTGTGGTGTGTACGATTTTTAAAAATGTATTTAAAATAAGTCTCTGATCAAAATACAGTAAACACTGTGAAATATTAAAATAATATTCTATGTGAATATACAGTAAAGTGTAATTTATTCCTGTGATCAAAGCTGAATTTTCAGCATCATTACTCCAGTCTTCAGTGTCACATGATCCTTCAGAAATCATTCTGAGGATTTGATGCTCAAGAAACATTTATGATTATAATCAATACTGAATACAGTGCTGCTTCATATTTGTGTGAATTAATTGTGTTGATTAATAGAGAGTTCAAAAGAGCAGCATGTATTTGAAATATAATTTTTGTAACATTAAAAATGTTTTTACTGTCACTTTTGATCAATTTAATGCGTCCTTGAATAAAAGTATTAATTTCTTTCATAAAAAATTCTTACTGACCCCGATTTTTGAATGAGGATAAAATTTGAAGTGGATTATTGTGGAAAAGATTCACTTTCTATTTTTTAAAACTACATGTACAGTAAAGAGACTAGACTGTGCAGTATTGAGTGAGTATCATGAAAAACACAGAACTGCACTGCTGACGAACCTGGGATAAAGCGGTGTAAAATATTGTTATTAAGATTAAAAAAATATTGATTTTACTATATATTTTACCATGAAAATCACTAATACACTTATATATGATATAAAGTGGGGAAAAAAAACAACTGTGTTAGCAAACAGTATCTTAACACCGTCATATGAAGTGTTCTCTCTCAATTAAATACTGTAAAAATTCATAACGTGTCATTTATTATGATATCAAGGTCTCATCTTCAAAAAAATTTGGTTTTAGATATCATCAATTTAGCTCTTGAGAGTATTTAATATTGGATTGAATCACTCATTTTGAACCACATCGTCATATCTGTTAAATAAAATTGGCAACACAAGCTTTACTGGCATATATCAGAGGCAAACACGAGATTCACGCACCTCACCATTATGCTAACACTGGAACTAAATGCACACATATGATGCACATGTACATGTACTGCAGACTTTAGGGCTCATACACACTTTAAACTCAATTATTTTTGAAGCTGTAAATAAAGCAAAGATTATTATAGCTTGTTTTACAAGAAAATACTATTTCAGTCTTTCTACTTCAAACTTACATGTTGAATTCAATGTTACTTGCCATTTCTTTGTAATTATTTTGTGAAATTTACTAGCGATTTCTGAGGTTTTTCATTGTACATTGAGAATCTGCAGTGAACGGATTCAGAATGATGATCATTTTTATCAGAGACTTTATATGGAAACATGGGTGTTTCTGTTTTCTTACATTAGAGTTTACAGGCGAATTACTGAAATAAATGCTGCCATTAGGAGTGATCATAATGTTCATTTAACAGGAGATGATGCCATCATGTGGCGACCGACGGCCACTGCTGGCTGTTCCTCTAATGGAGTGAACAACAAATCCTATAGGACTGATGTAGGATTAGGTGTATTTATTAAGTGTTTTACATCCAAAAGTCATGCTATCGTGATCATGATAAAAGAAATACTGAGAAATGCTCAACTGATGCAGTAATTGCTGGATTGCAAACACATTTCCTGTTTCATATTTACATTTATTCATTTAGCAGACACTCTAATCCAAAGCAACTTACAAATGAGCAATTTATCTTAACAGGGTTCGTACAGACACTGTCAAATGAAATTACAGGACTTTAAAGGACTTTTCAAGCTCTACTTTTTTGGTTTTCAAGGACTACAATCAGAGATCTCACTAATCAAACAATATCTTTTTTACCTTTAAATAAAAAATAAAAAAAAGTAAATAGATATATACAAATGAACCATTGAAACAAAATGGTACAAATAAAGTGCAGCACATGCAATGACTGCGGTAACTTTAATCGTTTAAAGGACACTATGACAAAGACATCGCTTTCCTTATTCAAACTGATTTGATGGACCTGAAGAATGAAAGTTGTATCATGTACTTTATTTATATGGGCAATATCACACTCATAGCCATGCAAAACGGCTCTATATCTTTATCAGACGGACTGCAGAGGTAATTTTGTGTGAAAAGATTGTTTTATCAATTAACATTAATTTTACTTATATTGTCTTTCAATAATTCATGCACTTTTCAAGAACCTTTCAAGTAAATTGAAGTACTTCAAGCACCTTAAGCACCTTGTACGAACCCTGTCTTAAAGAGCAAATAAACACAAGAAGTGTTAGAAATACAAAGTTTCGGACATCGTTCAGAGACTAGAAAGAGAATTAATTATTCTTATTCCATCTTATTATTACAATGATTTATGGACTTATCGATTATCTGTTTAAAGGGGTGGTATAATGACCTTTTCACAAGATGTAAAATAAGTCTCTGATGTCCCCAGAGTGTGTGTGAAGTTTTAGCTCAAAATACCCCACAGATATTTTTATATAGCTTGTTAAAATTGTCAATTTTTGAGGGTGAGCAAAAACACACCGTTTTGTGTCTGTTCCTTTAAATGCAAATGAGCTGCTGCTCCCGGCACAGGGGGCGGCGTTTCAACAGCTTGTGTCATTTTACCTCACACACACACACACACGCACTGAAAATTTCTAAAACTTTTAGCCTTTTATGTTCAAACCGGAGTCAGACAATGATGGAGAGACTCAAGAAGAAGTGAAACATGTAGAAGCAACAGGACATTTCTGAATGGTTAGTTGATGAGTTTATGTAGCTTATGTAGTCATTGATATTCTGTCTTGATAATCTATAAATCGTGTTCAGGGGGCGGGGTTTATGTAAATTTTAGGGTTAGTGATGTCACTAACCCGGGAGGAATGTCCTGTAGTCTCGTTTGTTGTAGTTCTTAAAAAGCGATTTCTGTAAAAGCAAATATCTCCCTTTGCTTTAAACTTTGCAGATGTTGTTTATGCTCAAACAGCAACATTACACACTAACTAAAGTTAGAAAAGTGAAATCATAATAAACCACCCCTTTAATAAAATGCTGGACTGAAACACTGCGGTTTAATAAAGTGTTTCTTATTGAAGAAGAAGAAGGTGTGTGAGGGGTGTTTATGTGTTGAGCAGATGTAGGAAAGAACAGTGTGGGCTTTTAGAAAGGCAAAACATGAAGAACATCTCATAAATATAGAGGTTTGTAGTGTACTCACTTGGCAGATCCAGTTGCTGCGCTCTCCTCCGCCCATCCTCCCTGCCGACGGGCCGGTTTCGGTGGAGGACCCTGGGATCAAACACACACACTCTCAGTACATTCACAGCACAACATCACGTCTCATGGATGAGCACTCAGACAGATGTGTGTCTTCACATTAACTCAGATTTTATAAAGGTACTTGTACTACACATTTCATGTACGCACATGCCAACATCACAGTTTGCTAATACTAGTATTAATGAGCACCTGTTATTATTTTGTCCATGTTTGTCTGTATATATATATATACCCCTGGTAAATATGATCAAAGATGGCTGTAAAAATAAATCTGCATTGTTTATCCTTTTGATCTTTTATAAAAAAATGTTTTGCAAAACTCCAACCTTTTACTGAAGTAAATGAATTGAAAGTGGGGGGGGGGGAATCACATTATGAAATTTTATTAATAATTGCAATCTCCTTTTGCCAGATAACAGCTCTGAGTCTTCTCCTATAATGCCTGATGAGTTTGGAGAACACCTGACCAGAGATCAGAGACCATTCCTCCATACAGAATCTCTCCAGATCCTGCAGATTCCCAGATCCACGTTGGCTCTTCTCTTCAGTTCACTCCACTCATCAGGTCAGGGAACTGGGATGGTCATGGCAGAAGCTTCATTTTGTGCTCCCTAACACATTTTTGTGTTGATTTTGATGTTGGTTTTGGATCGTTGTCCTGATGGAAGATCCAACCACGGCCCATTATAAGATTTCTAGCAGAGGCCGTCAGGTTTAGATTTTTTATCTGTTGATATTTGCTAGAATCCATGATGCCATGTGTCCGAACAAGAAGTCCAGGACCTCCAGCAGAAAAATAGGCCCACAACATTAAAGATCCAACGGTATATTAAACTGTACACATGGGGTACTTTTTATCCCCGTTAGCACCAAACACATCTAGTGTGTTTGCTGCCAAAAAGCTCTTTTTTTGTTTCATCTGACCACAGAACCCTGTGCCGCTTGAAGATCCAGTCGTGTCCGACCACTGAATATGCTGGAGTTTGTTTTTGGAGGAGCAAGGAGCATTTTTCTTGAAAACCTCCCAAACAACATGTGGGGATGTAGGGGTTGTTTGATTTTTTTGGGGGGGTTTCTGACCCAAAGACTCAAGTAATCTCTGCAATTCTCCATCTGGGATCCTTGGAGAGTCTTTGGCCACTCAAACTCTCCTCCTCACCGTACATTAAGACAATATAGACACACGTCCTCTTCCTGGCAGATTCATAACATTTCCTGATGATTAGAACTTCTTAATTATTGCCCTGATGGTCAAAATGGGGATTTTCAATGCTTTAGCTATTTTCTTACAGATCTTTCTATTTTGTGATGCTCAACAATCTTTTGCTGCACATCAGAACTATATTCTTTGGTTTTACTTATTGCGACGGATGATTAAGGGAATTTGGCCTTTGTGTTTCCTCATATTTAAACTCCTGTGAAACAAGTAATAGCTAGACAATTTCATGCTTAGTCACCCTGGTCTGATAAAAATGTTAAATATTCATGAATATTCATCTTTACTGTCACATTTGGTGAATTTAATGTGTCTTTGCTAAAGAAAAGTATTATTTTCTTTTTTCTTTTTTTTATTTAATCTTACCCTAAACTTTTGGATGGTAATGTAATAATCTGTAACATTCTGATAATAATCACAAATGTTTCTTGTGCATCAACTCATCATATTAGAATATTAGAATGATTTCTGAAAGATCATGTGACATTGAAGGCTGGAGTAATGATGCTGACAACACTTATTATTTTTCTTTAAATTGTAATAATATTGAACAATATCACAGTTTTTACTGTATTTTTGATCCAGTAAATGCAGCCTTAGTGAGACTTCTTTCAGAAACATTAAAAAATCTTAATTAATCCAAACCTTAGTCAACGTTAAATAAAGATCTGGGTTATAATATGTTATGAAATAGTGATGAAATAAACGAGTGTAGGACAGTCAGAGAGGTCTGACGGGGTTTGAGGGGTGTAAGTGTGGGAACCGCTCTGTCCGGGCATGACCCAAAATAGCTTCACAGGGGAAAAAAACATCTCACTTTATTCTTTCATTCTGAAAATAGTCGTTTGGGCTTCGACAGCGGTTCTGTGAGCAGCTGAATAACGGTCCAGCTTTAACATGACAGAATTCCTCGGGGCACAACAAGGGTGGGCAACCCACAAACGCATTTGAAAAAAAGCATTTCTCATTACCAAATTGGGTCTGCAAATAAGCCAGAGCCCTGCAGGAATTCAGTTACTTTCGGCATAAAAAACACAGCAGAGCAAATAAACTTCCGTTCCTGGGTTCCTTCAGCAGGGTCATTTGTAAATCCTGATGTCAGGATGGGGGGGGGGGGGGGGGGTCGCTCTGCATTCCACCTCAAATGAGACTTGTCTTTCATGCAATCCGTGGAAAATGGGTCAGCAGAGAGAATCAGGGGAGTGGATAATGAGTGTTCATCAAGTGCCATCAGTGCACCTGAATAAAAGCACATGAAAGTCTCCTGTACTGAAGAGATGAGCTGTTCAATTCAATAAAAAACTAACAAAAAACACACTTGCAATAAAAATAGACCCTCAAAAGAATTTCGGGGGATCTATTAACTGAACTTAAATAAATGCACAAATGCAAGTTAAAAATTCTAAATTATTGCTATAATTAAACCTTTTTAAGTTGAATATATTATACAACATTATTTTGACGAGTTCTGTTGTAGATAATAAAAAATTAACTCTTTCCCCGCCAGCCTTTTGTTTTTAAGTTGCCAGTCAACCCCAGCATTTTTTTTTTACTTTCATGGTCCCCAGAATATTTTGTTGTAAGAATATGTAAACAGTCATTATATATCAAAAGAAAGAACAGACCCTGGTGAAAAAAAAATATGTTAAGTATACTTGAAGCCAGACTAATTATTAGTATACTTCAAGTGTGTTAATGATTAGTTAACTTAAAGTGTGCTATTTTGAAACAACTAATTTTGTACTAAGTATATTTTAGTAGTAATGAAGTTGTAGTAAAGCATAACTTTAAATGTATTTAGTGTACTTTTGTGTACTAAATTGGAACAACTTTAAGTATATTTAGTATATTTTAAGTATATGCCTGTGTAGGGACTAGTTACATACTTGATTAGTGTATTAAAGTGTACTTTATTTGTGTTACAAGTACATTACAAATTAATTACAAGTGTCTTCGAAACATACAAGAAATATACCGTAAATTTATTAAAAATATATACTAAGTATACTTGCAGCCACACTAATTATAAGTATACTTCAAGTGTGTTAAGGATTAGTTAACTTTAAGTGTGCTATTTTGAAACAACTAATTTTGTACTAAGTATATTTTAGTTGTATTTAAATTGTAGTAAAGCATAACTTTAAGTCTATTTAGTGTACTTTTGTGTGCTAAATTGGAACAACTTCAAGTATACTTAGTATACTTTAAGTATGTGCCTGTGTAGGGACTATTTACATACTTGATAAGTGATAATAAAGTGTACTTTATCTGTGTTACAAGTACATTACAAAATCATTACGAGCAATATACAAGTCTATTATTTTTGAGTAAAAATGATATTCTCCGTAATACCTTTGGCTTAATCCAAATACTACAAATAGCACACTTTGTCTTCAATAACAAATGCACATTAATAAACAAATATTACTTAGCTATACTTTGTACAATATACTTTAAAGCTATAGTAGGTAATGTTGGAGAGCTAGCAAGATTTGAAAGCGGCACCTCTTCTAAGCTCCACCCCCTCCCGTCAGTACTCCGTCCAAAGCTACGCTCCCACAAACATGAACGCGCATCCACAGTCGGAGTCAGCTGCAGGTCACAGGAAAGCAGAGTATTTTTGTCATGTTGGAATAAATATTTTGAAACGACAAATGCCTTTCCTTTACCATTTCAGCATAAACAAGCTATTACTTTTCTTACCTCCTTACATGCTAAATGAATAATGACAATGAATGTGGTATAACACTTTTTGTTTTATTTTTTTTTAAAACGAACAAGAGAGACCTAAGAGAAATACTTTTTTACACAAGTATCTGTACTTTCGCTGCTTTTGATTGTCATAAACAATCTGTATTTACATATAATAAATAAGAAATAAATATATATAAGAAAAGGAGTGTCCAGGGATGGCTGACAGGTCAGGCTTTGCATGAGGCGTCGTCTGCTGTGGTGATCTACTCCTTTGGCAGTGATTTACCTTTAGGAAGAATATCACAATTACACATCTGACAATAATTACTGCATCTCAAAGACACACAAAGAATGACAACAAAACTTTGTTTCCATTTCACACAGTAACAAACATTTCTTCTCGTAGCTAACAAAACACATATGCCACATCACCACAGTTGTCCCGTTTATAAGCAATATTAACGTCATTTTATCACAATTATAATGCAGACACTTGCGACTATGGCTGTGCAATATGTTCAAAATGGCATGTCCTAAAAGTCAGATAAGCAGACCTGTAACGCAACTGGCTTACACCGACAGACAAACTAATGTTAGCATTGCTAGTTAGCACTAGCTACAAAAGTAGCTACGTGGCCTAACGTAACATATATCATGGAAATAACAAATCCCCCCGAAGCAAAACAAATAATTACCTGTTCAGCAGAAAGACCGCAACCTCGGCATCGCTTTTCATCACTTTTGCTCCCTCAGTTGTCTCCACCATTCAAATGCTGCAATGTTGACGCAAGTTTGTTCTCTGGCTTTATCCAGTGCCTGTTTCGTTGCAGCCTTTTCTGCCTCCGATTTTCTTTTTTTTAGGCTTTTTATCAGGGCGAGCAGTTACCAGCAAAGCTGGCATTGGTAGATTTTGCTGCATTTTCTCTTCCATTGTGCCGCAAACTCCTGCTTACTCGGTGTAGTGAGCTGAATGTTTCCGGAACGGTGACATGTGATGAGTGCACGCAGGGCAGCGCGCGCAGTGGGGCTCGGGCACGAGACATGAAGGCATCTGATTGGTTCTTTACATTCGCACCGAATGGCAGTGATTGGTCAGAGTTTTTACTGTCCTGCAGCTGCTACAGAGGTCTGATTTTTTTCATTCCTTTTTCTGAACACATAATGTATTGACTACTCGCAGGATGGAAGGACCATTTCACCCAGTATAAAAAAAGTGTTTCTGAACAGGATTACCTACCCTAGTGAGTGAACTTCCATTTTTGGCCATGCAATATAGCCAGTGTTTACTTGGCTGCATGTTAAACGGCCACTTGTGACATCACAATCCAGTAGCTGCCACTTTCTGTACAGTAGAAAACACATTTTCTTGTGTGTTCCAATGGTGTGATTGTTGATGTAAAATTTGTAATGGATTTGTGTTTATTGTACATTGTGCCTATCTTTAACATTGTATAAACTTAAATTAAAAATACTTAAATCACAATTACAAAAGTAGCCATTTGTACACTGCATACTCAAATCTATTTTAAGTAGATCAACGTAAGTATGTTTTCTTTAAATACACAAAAACTTAAAAGGACTTGTAGTGTACTTTTTAGAAATATGTTAAAAGTGTGCTTGTTTTTAGCATATTTCTTAAAAGTGTAATTAATCATATATTTATTACCAATGTACTTATAGTGCACTAGTTAGAAATATGTTAAAAGTATGCTTGTTTTTAGCATATTTCTTAAAAGTGTAATTAAGCATATATTTATTACCAATGTACTTATAGTGCACTTGTTAGAAATATGTTAAAAGTATGCTTGTTTTTAGCATATTTCTTAAAAGTGTAATTAAGCATATATTTATTACCAATGAACTTATAGTGCACTTGTTAGAAATATGTTAAAAGTATGCTTGCTTTTAAATATATTTTTAGAAAATATACTAAAGTACTATTATTTTAAAGTGTGTTAAAAGTTGTATTATAAAAATAGATAAAAAGCATGATGCTAATATACTTTTAATATATTTAAAGATAGTATATTTTTTTAAAATATATTTGCAATGTACTATTGAAAAAGGGAATATATTTCAAATATAATAAAGTATACTTTTTTTTCACCAGGGGAGCCTCTGCTTTATTAAAAAAATAATAAAATATAACGCTGGTAGGTCACATTACAGTTACAACATGGCGAATGTAGGGTGTGCAGATTACATTACATTACAATATACTTTTTCAGCAGTCACAAAGTATGTTTAAAAGAAGTCCCTACTCAAGAGAGTTTCAGACGCAGCCTGGATGATTCCTGGATGAATCAGCTGTTTGAATGAATCGGTTGACAGTGACTTGCTGCCACCTACTGACAGTTTTAGTTTCATATTTTAACTATCATTTCATAAAAAAAAAAAAAAAAAACATTTTTTAAAATCATAAAAATTCATGTTTCAGTACTTCAAATATAATGTCTTAGTATACTAATTGAATATAAATGTAGGAATTTGGTATTAAAGATGATGCAAACATCTAAGGTTATAAAAATATGCTCCATTATAAATGTAAAACTGCACCTGGAAATCAATTTGAGGGTATGTTTACACGACAACAATGCACTAAGAACGGAGAAGTTTTTCCTTTGCATTTTTCACATACAGACGACAACGCACAATGTACGCACAATCTTATGTACACTTCCACAAATCTTACCCTGCGCATGCAACTGTCACTGTCCTGATCGGACTGGTGCTGCATGGTCACGAAAGTTTATCATTTGCACGTTTTCAAGCCAATTTAAGCATTCAAGCGCAAGACGACGTGAAAGAGAAGTTTCGTGTGCGCACTCAACCGAAGCGCACACAGAATGCTGCTCGTCTGAGCAAATAATAAAATTAATTGAATTCTCTTTCACGTCTCCTTCCGCTTGAACGGGCAAATTCACACAAATGCATCTCAAAAGGCCTGGCTTATCGAGTATCCTAGTAAACATAGTTGGTTATGGCTTAAAGGGCTTAATTTTTTTATCCAAAAATGAAAATTCTGTCAGTAATTACTCTCCCTCATGCTGTTCCAACCCCGTCAGACTTTCGTTCATCTTCCGAACACAAATTAAGATATTTCTGATGAAATCTGAGAGCTGTCTCACTCCTCCATAGGCTGATAGGTAATCGAGATCTGCCATCCCAGAAAAGTTAGTAAAGACATCGTTAAAATAGTCCAAGTGACTACAGTGGCTCAACCTTAAGTTTATCAAGTAGGCTCACTATTGGCCAGCATCACATACATCACACACATGACCAGCGTCGGCCAATAGTGAGCCTCCGTTCTGACGTACAACACAGAAGCGCTGCGCTGTTACACTCGTGAACTCACTCAGAGAAACACAGAAGAACATGAAGAGTTGAATAAAGTAGTTATTTTTGTTTTGTTTTGTGCCCTAAAACTATTCTTGTCGCTTGATAAACTTAAGGTTGAGCCACTGTAGTCACTTGGACTATTTTAACGATGTCTTTACTAACTTTCTGTGATGGCAGATCTCGATTACCTATCAGCCTATGGAGGAGTGAGACAGCTCTCAGATTTCATCAGAAATATCTTCATTTGTGTTCTGAAGATGAACGAAAGTCTTACGGGGTTGGAACAACATGAGGGTGAGTAATTACTGACAGAGTTTACATTTTTGGGTGAACTAACCCTTTAAGTGAACGTAAACGGTAGAGAAAGACACATACAGTATATCAGTATATTGGATCTGTGCATTAGTCTTAAAGTGACAGCAGCCTAAGGGCTGGATCACACAGAAAGAGTTTTTGCTGTTAAAAACAGCAGGTCAGCAGAGCAACAAAAACAAAAACACATTGGGCCCTATCTTGCACCCAGCGCAATTGACTTTGTACACCGACGCATGTATCATTCCTATTTTGCACCCGCGCAAAGCGCGCTTTTCCCTCCACAGAAGCACGTCGCTAAACTAGGGAATGAACTTGCGCTCCCTGGGCGGTTCAGCGCAAAAAAGGAGGCGTGTTCCGGCGCAAACGTTCCTTCATGCTATTTTGCAGGTTTAGAAAACAATTGCGCCACTAATAGGCTTGGGCGATATGCTCCATTTTCATATCGTCTTATCGTCAGCCTGTGAGATCGGCGATACACGATATTATCGTGAGGGGGGCGGGGCTTACTTATTTGATTATTAACTTGCTTATTTACTCATCAATTTGCTTGTTTTATTACTTCGTATTAAATATGAGAATTTTTTTCTATTTTGCTAGCAAAGGTGGAGTGTTTATTAATAGGCTAAATCAGGTTATTTCCCGGTATAGTGAGGTGAAAAAAATCCTAATCATTCTTGTATCTGACTCGGAGTATTTCAACATGTCAGCGGGAAATTTACGGACACACATTATCCTCTCATGCCGTTACAGATGCAGCATTTTGCCTGTAGGCTAGGCCTACTTCTGCACGAGATGAGAACACGTTTTAATTTCTTGGCTCAAAAAAAAGTGTTGGAGTCTGCGATATCCTCCTACCAGTGCTCTCTCTGTCTGGATGCACTTCACTTATGCGCACCGCACTTCAATAAGCCCAAATAACGCGGGTTTTAAATGCCGGGAGAAATCAGAGGCAAAAATCTAAAAGTCGATCGGTTATACTTAAACCTATGACTTGACTCTGATAAAGGAAAACGGGTGAATGCGTTTACATGACCACATGCATTGTCAGTTTATTCAGCATAATCGAGTTAATAACGTGCATGTAAACGCGCTCATTCCCTGAAAATGAAAGCAGAAACGGACTGAGCTTTCGCTGCATTAACAGCACGTTCTCTCAGAGTCGACGGTGGATATAACGGTACAGCAACTATAAATTTACTGGCTTAATATTTCTCTTGTGGACTTACACTATTGACAGTGGAAAAAATTGAAGAATATTTCTTGTTAAACAAGTTTGAAGTTGCTTGTGATTTTCACAGATGGCAGAGTTTCACAGATGCTTCGTGAACTAAAGACTTCTATTAGGCCTAGGCGGCCTATATCATTTTATTGATATTATTATAATTAATATTTTGTAATTGTATTGTTTTTAGTGTTATTAGTGTCATTAAATATTTTGTTAATGTGCTATGGAAACAAAATACTGACGAACAACGATGCTGCGTCTTCATCTTGGCTCTGTATAAGAATGATGCGTCTGTTAAAACAAGCACTCTTGACAATTTGTGAATGGATCACCTTGCAATTAAATTTCGTTGTGGGATGTAGTTTTTTTAGTGTGTTTTAAAAACATTTTCTTTGAGGAGTCCTCATCCGCGCGCGTCGGTGATGTCGCAAGTGTGGTTATGTGGTGATGTCGTTATGAATTTAGGCAAGGCAAATATAATTGTAGTTCCTAATTAATTTAATAACTATACTAGCTTCATAATAATAATAATAATAATAATAATAATAATAATAATGATTTAATACATTAATGGGAAAACGAGCCAATTATCGTATTGATATCGTCAAAGGCATCTGCCATCGGCGATATCTCTGTCTATCGTCGATACACGATACTATCGTCTATCGGCACAACCCTAGCCACTAACCAGGAAAAAATAGTTTAAAGTCAGTGGCGCGTTGCGCATGTTATTCATATGCTATTTTAAGGGCGCATGCTTGGCCATAATCAATGTAGCGTGTGCACAACGCGCACTTTGATTCTCTCATCTACACAGAAGCAGCAGTTTTCATTTTTGCAAATCATACATTATTACGATAGATAGGAATCCGCTTTAGAACAAGCGCGCCTGCTCTTAAAGGGAATGTGAGATGATGCTCTGATTGGTTTATTTCACGTTACGCCCAAACCACACCTATGAATAATGAAGCTACTTCAGACCAACCCATTTTAGATTTGCGTCGGGCGCAAGAGTCATTTATCCCACTGGGAAAATAGCAACAGCGCCAAGACCCGCCCACAAAGTTACTTGCGCTTTGCGCTTTGCCACTTGCGTTTCAGATCGTTAAAATAGGGCCCAAGGTCTATTTATGCGCTTTTAAAAGTGAAATGCCGTGTCATGCGCAAGATGCTGCAAAAGACACGGGATGCAAGCGCACCGGTTATAGACGTCTGTCTAGCATGTGTTTACATTGAAAAACAAGGGAAAAGAAGTACAAGGAATAACACAGGTTTCTGAATTCTACATATATCACCTTTAAGAAAGCGTTCTGTTTCTTAGAACTAGGGTTGTTCCGATTCCGATACTAGTATCGGAAATGCCGCCGATACCAATAAAAATTCTGGCATCGGTATCGGCGAGTACATCTACCCATGTACCGATCCGATACCATTTTATTAAATAATACCTAGTCATGCACGCTAGCTTTGCTTTACGCTGCAAATCGGAGATCAATTCTTCTTCGCTGCTCTAAACAGTGGTTGCTTGTGGCAAAACAGGAAGTTGTGCTGTTGCCATAAGCAACCACTGTTTAGAGCAGCGAAGAAGAAATGAAAACGCAAATTTTCAGATGCAGGCGTGCGGCAAGCGCATAATGTAAGAGACGCTGACGCCCAACATCAAATGGCAAACGTAATGAAAACGGAACAAAACTGCGCTACTCGTTATTCTGTGCTTCACGGACCATTAAACAGTTTGGAACAATGCAGCGCGAGCCGATCTTGACTTGATCAAGCTACACTGTTACTACACAGCGCTAAGAGATCCAGTAAAGAAAGCATTTGAATTCGCCACTGAAGTAATAACATCGCTGCGAGATCTAGTGAGAAACATTCACATTTCTCCGTTATAAACGGATCAAACAGCGCTGACGTGGAAACCAGGAACATTGTGCTTTCAAGTAACGGGATGGGGATTCAAGGTTTTAGGGATGGGGCCGATCCGATCCAGTATCGGTATCGGGACCTGATACCAGCGTAATTCACGTATCGGATTTTCCCGATCCAACCTGCGGAGATATCCGATATCCATGAGTCATGTCTGCGCTCGCTTTAACGTCTGCTGCAATGACTCCAAAAGTGATTCCCGCCGGCTAGTCTGCTAGCTGACTGCAAACTGTGGAATGGATTTCCTGAACGGAGGCGCGGCTCAATGAGACACAGAGTTATGAGACACGCCCCCGCTCAGGAAATCCATTCCGCAGTTTGCGGCTAGCCAACAACGTCCGCTGTGTGGATATACTTCACACTGGAAACACCGCAGAGCAAGACAGCAAAATGCAATGTTTGTAAAGGTGTAATTCAGAGCCCTTTGAAGCTCCCTCGCGTCGTACAACACAACGAACGCAATCAAACATTTAAAAAAGCATCACGTTACTGTGCGTTCACACCAAACGCAATAGCGAGTCAAATTCGCGTCTACCGCGTCTAGTTGGACGCTTGAATATTTTGAATCCATTTGCGCGTCGAGAAAAATTGACGTGTGTAAAAAGCAAAAGTTTGAAGCGAAATTGACGCGCGTCTGAGGCAAAATCCGCTTGTCTGTTTGCACGATGCTGATGTTGATCGAGCATTACTGCATCGGAGCGAGGATCACCCTTCAGATAGTGTGTGTGTAAGATGTTTACACTTGCACTTTTATTTCAAGACGCAAGTATTTGACATTTTGGGAATATAATAAATATTGACTTGAAAATCAATTTGAAAACCTTTCAGTTGCATATTTCTTTTCAGAATGGGATTTTTCCTGTTAACAGGATTTCCTGTTTTTCTGACCTTATACTTACCGCAAGTTGCTTTTTGGGACATACATGCATGCATACATACGTACATAACATATCATTCATACTTGCCTGTTGAGAGAAGTTTATTTCAGCATCATATAAAATAAACAATAATGATAATAATAATAATATTAAAGCAAACACAGCTCTGGTATCGGAATAGTATCGGTATCGGCCGATATCCAAATTCAGGTATCGGGATCGGATCGGAAGTGAAAAAATGTGGATCGGTGCATCCCTAGTTGGTTTTATTTTGACATTATGAATAAAATTGCTGCCCTCAAATGTTAATCTGAAATAAAATAAACCTTTGTTTATAACTTAACTACTACAATATTACAGTACATTTCATTTTTTTATAAGGAGCTGTTTTTGTTTTATACGTCAATTATAGCTCCATCATTGCTCAAAGTAAAAAAATTATCATACTTTATGATGTTAATAAAAAATAAATAAATAAATAAAAAATGTAAATCAAGGAAATTTCTCTGGCATTTCTTTCTTTTTGCTGTATTGAAAACGTACCGAACCGTGACACCAGTGTATGGTATCGAACCGAACCGTGAATTTTGTGGACCGTTACACCCCTATTATTCATAATTTTTTAGATTCCTAGATTTATTTGTTGCACTTTTTATACAGTTATATTGTAAAACTAAAATACCTTTTATAAAATAATTCTATCAATTCATGCAGGGCTAGTATGAATTACAGCTGTATACACACCCAGGTATCGGATTAGGACTCGGCATCGGCCGATACCCTGAGTCCAGGTATCAGAATCGGTATCGGGAAGGAAAAAAGGGTATCGGAACATCTCTACTTAGAACCACGACCAAATAATTCAGACATATAACTTCAAATCACTGATAAGCAAGTCAAGAGTGAATATACAATAACATCAGCCCCAGTGTTTAGCAACATTCACAGATATCAACGCTGGATGCTCAAATGTGTCTGCTTCACACAAGCAAAACATACATTTGCAAAGAAACAAAATTAAACACTGACTATCAGGATGTGAGGAAAACAGGCCTGTCACACATCATGGCAGAAAAATGTATTTCATGTATATGTGAGGTCACAGGGGACTCAAGAATCCTGGTTTTACATCGGAGAACGCAGCCTAATTTGGAAAGTTTACAGAAAAAAAAAAAAACATATCTGGAATTCCGAGCAGAACTCGTGTACGGCTCTCAGCACTCTTGGGGACAAACCAAGAGCGACCAAAGATGGCATGCCTCAGATGCCGATGCCCTGCGGTAACAGCAGAGAAATGTGCCTCAAACAAGAGAGTTCACTGAGGGAAACTCCTGAAAATAGAACCAGCGCTCAGGACATTAATACTGTTAATATTTTTGTTATACTCACATTTAGAACAGGCTTTGCACTGCATGATGCTTTCATTTGCCTACGATATTTCCATGTGTATCGATTAGGGCTCGCAATTCTTAAAAATCGCAATACATATCGTATCGGCACCCAAGTCACGATACTTGGGTGATACGATATGTATTGTGATTTTTAAGAATTGCAATTTCTTTCTTTTTACACTAGATAATCAGGAAAAGTTAAATCAGACTGTACAAGATGTATATCTTGTTTACAAAAAGTCATATTTACAAAAACAATTAATCACATCTTTCTGAGTTTTACTTCAGAAGCATCATACAGTTCTACATTCTCTTTAAGGTGAGACACTACAGGTGAATAGGGAAAACATTTTAACTAGCAGATATCACCATGAAACTTTCCCAGTTGATTACCTACATTAAGATGAGATGAGAGAAAGATGAGAAAAAAAAGTTTTCTGTAATTCAATGTTTAAATATGCAAATTAGGCAATATCTAATTAAATATGCACTAATTTGCATATATTTTAAACAACAAAATCTGAGTATTGGATAAAGCCAGGTTAAAAATTATTTTTTCATTGTGTTCACATATTAGATGGGAAAAAAATTACAGAGGGATTTATGGATATCTACTTTTGTTATTCTGTAAATCAGAATATACTGTCAATAGTCTTAAAAAAATTATTTGCCATGTTTTTTGGAATAAAATGTTATATAAATCAGGGTAGGAATAATATATTTGCAAATCCCTCTGTAAATGTCTTCATAATATAACTAGGTACAAGACTGGAAAGTTTGGTGTATATCGGTGCTACTGAAGTGGAGATTTCGGACTTGGAGTATGAGAGAAAAGTCATTTTGAGAAAACGGGCTTTAAAGATTTTTCATCAGCCAATGAGATTGCGCATTCAGCCCTTTTACTGATAAAAAGGAAATGACCATATTTGGATCCGACAGGATTGTACAGGAGAGAGAGAGCTTCCTAACGGTGCTTGTGATGACAGGGTGCCGCAAATATCACGGAGCAGCGGGATGATTTACAACGACAACTTTTGTTGAATTTATGAGAAATCTAAAGACACAAACAGACAAAGTGTAGTAAAATAAAGACCTAAATGTGTATTTCAGACTTTTTTTCACCACAAGTCTGAAAGAAGACATGTTATTGAAGACAAATATCCAAAAATCTCAAAATTGACCAGTAAAAAAAAAACCGATGTTTTTGCCTGCCGTGTCTCGCCTTAATAAATGATTCAATCATTTTTTTTTTTTTAACAGTCACCTAGTGGCGAATAAATGCGTTATTTTTAGCGCCAAGTTTCTACCAAAAGCTGATTTGCTCCATTTTGAAGGATATCGTAGACATCAGTGTTCATATTTTAACTTTAAACTTTTATCCCAGTACTTCTATGATAATTTTAACTATTGTATCACAGAAATAATGATACTATGACGTTGAAAAGAGTGTTTGTGAAGCTGTTTCATAACGACTCTCTCCGGGTCAGCGGCAGCACCAACACAGATCTGAATGTTGCGATATGATTTTGTCAAAGTTTAATAGACAGACGAATTGGAAGATCACGAGTGTGTTTGAATGGAGATCACAGACTTTTAAAGATGAATCGTGCAGCACTATCGTCTCTCAGTATATGAGCAGCGCGAGGGCTTTCAGTGCGTTCAGTCTCACGTCCACTCGGGATATTACGTCTCTCAACACTCAAAGATAATGACACATTTCATCCATGTCGGAACGAAAGTGGCTAACTTCTGTCAACCTCGTCTACAAGCAAGGACAAAAATAAAGCAATTTCATTTGAATTAATATCGATTCTGGAATAAAAAAAAATATTTGTTTAAATAGTAAAAAAAAAAATTGCGATAGTTAGTCCTTTTCTGCAGTATGGAGTCGGACCCACCGATCCCAGCTGTGCGTTCTCGCTCTCTCTCTCTCTGCTATGGCGAATTAACACACGCCCGCTTCCTCTCACTCGCTCCGATTGCGCATAATTTTAATAATTCCTGCAGGTTTTGCTCTCACACCACAAGCATGCGAACCACTGATCTATATGTGCCACTCTCAAACAGCTTGTGAGTACAAAAATTACTTATTTTTCGAGGCTTATTGCGCTTAAAGCTACAATATGTAAGACTTTTGTAATAAAATATCCAAAAATCACTTGCACAGTGTGATGTATTTCCTGCAGTTTTGTACTTACAGTATCCCATATTCAGAGAAATTCCCATTTTAAATAATGGCTCGTCCCTGTTCACTTGTTGCCTGTCAATGACGTAATATCAGCGTTATCCCTGGTTTCCGCTCGTACTGCCGTAGTAACCATGGCGACCGACGTGGACAACTGCGTTACGTCTAGCGGCGCGCTCACTCTGTTGTTGTTTCGTTCAAACATTATGGACCATGGAAAGCAGACCTTGGGACAAAAGGAGAACTAAAACGAGGATCAATATTGGCGTGCCGTTTTCGAGATGCCGAGAGCTAGCGTCCGCGGCTAACTTCGACTTGACAGAAAAGTCTTGCATACTTTATTAGACAGGTGAGCAAATGTACATAAAACTAATCAATGTTATATAGCTCAACATGATGATGTTAGAATATGATCAGTATGCTATGCTAATGTTGATCTAGCTCACTGCTAGTCTCATACAGACAAACTAAGACACAGAATGACATTATAATTTTCAACACACTCAAATGCAGTTTAGTGTGATAGTGTAGAGCAAGTGAAGCAGCGCTGCGTTACCTCACAAGTTTCATTTGTCTAATAAACTGACCAGTGTGAGTATTATTATTATTATATCTGTGTCTCACTAGCAATCGCGCCCTGCTTCATACAACAGTCATGTTAAAAACATCAATTTATTCACTCATCCATAAACATTATTAGATCCATCAGCATGACGACAAGTTCCATAATTCCACTTATGCGTCATCAACCTACGCCTTTGTTATTGTAAAAGGTTAGCGACCCCTAGTGGCGGAAAAAATTAAATGGTCAAATACATTCAAAATTATGTCAAAATGGCCATTTTGTCAATACAGTCAGTTTTGGAATCTAAATAGTTGAAAAAAACCCTGCATGTTGTGTAACAATACATTGGATCCATGCATAAGCTCTTAAAGTCCAGCACTAATATTCCTGCTGCGGTCCGTCATGTTCATCAAAGAACAAAAGACAAAGAGAAAATCACTCGCTGCTCTTGACTGAATACGTTTTGTAACTTTACTTCTAAGCATTAATTATTAATTATTTAACAATGGAGACTATCCAGTGTTATTTAACATTTGATTACTTCGACAACTCAAGATGTCATTTAATTTTTCCAACTTTAATTTAAAGGGAAAGTAGTCAAAAGTAACAGGGTGGACAATAAATTGAGGGACAAGCTAAAAAGCTTGATTATAATTGCTAAAATAAATGTAATAATTAAAAACAGAATATATGCATTAGAGAGATAATGCATAGTATTGTATAGTAGGCCTAGCCTAAGTGTTGTATTTATCATGAATATGGGATACGCCGGCCTGGTGACAGAGGAAAAATGGTGATATGTGGTGGTTCAAAATGCTTTAAAATGTATATAATGCTTTAATGAACATCAATATGCTTAGAGTTCAGTGGTGTTATTTATGACTAAGAAAGGTTAAAAAATGTATATTGTTCAACATGTTACTGCAGTAAGACCATGATCTTTACTGGGGACACAAAGGCACAGAATCCCAGGAATGACCCAAATGCATGTGTCCTGCCAGATTTAATTTGGAGCCTTTTTTTCCCAAACAACAAACATGTATACTGATCTGGTCCATTAAAAAATAAAAAAATAAGATTTAATGGGAGAGAATTTGTAGTGTGTGCTCAAAACCGTATCACGTCTTACTTCTTAACTTACTATGAGTAGATACGGTTACTAGACCTTTTTCCTTTAGTCATGTCTTTTAAATAAGGACTTCCTCAAACGAAAAGTTTTTCTCTTTGGTTAATATTCATAAATTCAGTGAAATGTGTTTGTTTTGATGCAGACTGACCTCTGTGACTGAACTGAGCGATGAAGATGATTTCCTCTGACGAGAGTCTTCAGTGTTCATCATCTCAGCAGCCTGACGAGCTCTTCGGCCTGACCGAGCCACCTATTCAACATGAGCAGAACACCTGTCAATCATAACCTCTGGGCAGCACACCTGTCAATCAACACCTTCTGGAATAATCCATCCCAACATTAACAGACATTAGAAATTACAATCTGCTAGAAGAAAATTAGGTCAGTTTTAGAACACTGAGATGCACTTTATTTAACGTTTTATCAATTAAATAATAAAACTGTATGATTTGGTATTTTTTATTAGATTTATTTTGATGTTTATTAATGCATGTTCAGCGTGAGAGAGTCATGTGGTCCACAGACGCCATTACTGTTGCTATGGCAACATGACGCGCCAACTCTCGATGAACGAGAAACAAACGCAAAGTACGCGTTCCCTTAAACACACAAACAACTCTACATCATGTTAGTCCTGTTTATTAAAGTTGAGTGATCTGCAGGACTAGTTCATTTGACAGGGTATCGGCTGTTTAGCCCACAAAACACTAATGTCCTGCAGTTTGAAACGCGAAAGACTAATGTGAGCCTTTTCTGCAGGCTACTCCGTGTCTGCACAACTGTCTATCTGGACACGAATCTCTAAAAACAGTTTAATATGAATTCAACTCACATTTTTAGTTAATCCACCGTCTGCCAGCTGAAGACTGTCGTCCATTTCTAACGGAGACGCGTACCGGAAGTGACGTCACGTCACCGCTGAATCCTGTCACGTTATGAAATATAATGGCAAAATATGTTGATTTAAAATTATTTTATGACTCTCTTTGTTTATCAGCTAATAAGAAAGCTGCTAAAACTTCTTTGTTGCTCAAATAAATTATGGTTTCATTATAAATTACCTCCTGATTTTCTGAAGATTATTATTTATTTATGTATTCCCAATGTTATTTATTTCTAATTACTTGTATAATTTTTTTGTATTTGTAGTTTCTATGAATGTTTTGTGAATTGTTATTATTTTTTTAGTAGACTATCCCTTATCTACTGCCTTGCTTTACTTTGAGTTTACTGTCTTATTTTATTTTATTTTATTTTTTTGTGCTTGATACATGTATCCCCTGTGCTTGTTGTTCAATAAAATAAAATTTAAAAAAATAAATAAAATTAAATTTAAAAAATGGCAAAATAATTATATCCAAGGCAAATTCCACCAGTCATACCCGAATAGGTGATTTTCATGCAAAAGATTGCTTAAGTACCAGTTGACTTTCAAAATAATAAAACATGTATTAAAAGCTGTTTCTTTCTGTCTGTCTTTCTTTCTTTCTTTGTTTGTTTCTTATGTATTACTGTCGTACAGTGATTATGATATGATTGTCAAAAGGTATACAAAACAAAACAATAAAATAATATAATAAAATGAAAAAAAAAATCAGACTGATAAACAGTAAAACGGTGCTATTACCATGCATTTTTTTAACATGTTTTTAGGCATGTGCCATATAGTATTATTTAAAGTATTATCATACATGAAAAAAACTGTAATAATTTAGTGTCATTATCTATTAAAGTGCCTTGAAATCTAATACAATCTGTGTACCATGGTATCACCACAGTATCATGGTTTATGTAATGGGGGGTTTTAGGTGACAGAAAACGTATGTGTCAGAATTTGTCTATTTGGACTTCTGTACATGTATGAGAGTATTAAAAAATAAATGGGGAAAGTCTTAACTTTAACTGAACTTTATGAAGTCTTTAACTTCATATAAGAATATTACTTTTTTTCTTTTTGTAAAGTGAACAAACAAACAATAAATAAATATATTTATATACTGTATATATTTATTTATAATTTATATATGTGCAAATGAAACTGACAGGGCAGCACATCTGGACATAACGTAACCAACACATGTCTTCACCATCACTTCAACATCACGTCTTCACCATCACATCATCATCACATGTCTTCACCATCACATCATCATCACATGTCTTCACCATCACTTCACCATCATGTCTTCACCATCACTTCAACATCACTTGTCTTCACCATCACTTCACCATCACATATCTTCACCATCACTTCACCATCACGTCTTCACCATCTCTTCAACATCACGTGTCTTCACCATCACTTCACCATCACGTCTTCACCATCTCTTCAACATCACGTGTCTTCACCATCACTTCACCATCACGTCTTCACAATCTCTTCAACATCACGTGTCTTCACCATCTCTTCAACATCACGTGTCTTCACCATCACTTCACCATCACGTCTTCACCATCTCTTCAACATCACGTGTCTTCACCATCACTTCACCATCACGTCTTCACAATCTCTTCAATATCACGTGTCTTCACCATCACTTAACCATCTCGTCTTCACCATCACATCATCATAACATGTTTTCACCATCACTTCAACATCACTTGTCTTCACCATCACATCATCATAACATGTCTTCACCATCACTTCACCATTACGTCTTCACCATCACATCATCATCACGTCTTTACATCACTTCACCATCACGTCTTCACCATCACTTCAACATCACTTGTCTTCACCATCACTTCACCATCACATATCTTCACCATCACTTCATCACCATTACATGCCATCACCACCACATGTCTTCACCATCACATGTCTTCACTATCACATCACTTGTCTTCACCATCACTTCACCATCACGTCTTCACCATCCCTTCATCACCATCACATGTCATCACCATCACATGTCATCACCATCACATCACCATCACATGTCTTCACATCACTTCATCAACATCACGTCTTCACTATCACTTCATCACCATCACGTCTTCACCACCACAAGTCTTCACCATCACATCACCATCACGTCTTCACCATCACGTCTTCACCACCACATGTCTTCACCATCACATGTCTTCACCATCACATCACCATCACATGTCTTCACCATCACATGTCTTCACCATCATTTCATCACCATCACGTCTTCACCATCACTTCACCATCACATATCTTCACCATCACTTCTTCACCATTACATGCCATCACCACCACATGTCTTCACCATCACGTCATCACTATCACTTCAACATCACATGTCATCACCATCACTTCAACATAACATGTCTTCACCATCACTTCATCACCATCACGTCTTCACCATCACGTCTTCACCATCACGTCTTCACCATCACTTCATCACCATCACGTCTTCACCATCACGTCTTCACCATCACGTCTTCACCATCACTTCATCACCATCACGTCTTCACCATCACGTCTTCACCATCACGTCTTCACCATCACTTCATCATCACCATCACGTCTTCACCATCACGTCTTCACCATCACTTCATCACCATCACGTCTTCACCATCACGTCTTCACCATCACTTGTCTTCACCATCACTTCATCACCATCACGTCTTCACCATCACATGTCTTCACCATCACATGTCTTCACCACCACATGTCTTCACCATCATTTCATCACCATCACGTCTTCACCATCACTTCACCATCACATATCTTCACCATCACTTCTTCACCATTACATGCCATCACCACCACATGTCTTCACCATCACATCATCACTATCACTTCAACATCACATGTCATCACCATCACTTCAACATAACATGTCTTCACCATCACTTCATCACCATCACGTCTTCACCATCACGTCTTCACCATCACGTCTTCACCATCACTTCATCACCATCACGTCTTCACCATCATGTCTTCGCCATCACGTCTTCACCATCACTTCATCACCATCACGTCTTCACCATCACGTCTTCACCATCACGTCTTCACCATCACTTCATCATCACCATCACGTCTTCACCATCACGTCTTCACCATCACTTCATCACCATCACGTCTTCACCATCACGTCTTCACCATCACTTGTCTTCACCATCACTTCATCACCATCACGTCTTCACCATCACGTCTTCACCATCACGTCTTCACCATCACGTCTTCACCATCACTTCATCATCACCATCACGTCTTCACCATCACGTCTTCACCATCACGTCTTCACCATCACTTCATCACCATCACGTCTTCACCATCACGTCTTCACCATCACGTCTTCACCATCACTTCATCATCATCACGTCTTCACCATCACTTCATCACCATCACGTCTTCACCATCACGTCTTCACCATCACTTCATCACCATCACGTCTTCACCATCACGTCTTCACCATCACTTCATCATCATCACATGTCTTCACCATCACGTTTTCACCATCACATGTCATCACCATCATGTCTTCACCACCACATATCTTCACCATCATGTCTTCACTATTACATCACCATCACTTGTCTTAACCATCACTTCATCACCATCACATCTTCACCATCACGTCTTCACCATCACATGTCATTACCATCACATGTCTTCCCCATCACGTCATCACTATCACTTCAACATCACATGTCATCACCATCACTTCAACATCACATGTCTTCACCCTCACTTCAACATCACGTCTTCACCATCACTTCATCACCATCACGTCTTTACCATCACGTCTTCACCATCACTTCATCATCATCACATGTCTTCACCATCACATCACCATCACTTGTCTTCACCATCACATGTCATCACCATCACGTCATCACCATCACTTCATCATCATCACGTCTTCACCATCACGTCACCATCACATGTCATCACCATCACGTCAACCTCATCACTTCATCATCATCACGTCATCACCCTCATGTCAACACCATCACTTCATCATCATCACATGTAGCCAAAAGCCAAATAAACACACACATATAAATAGAAATTAAAAGATTGACGATCAAAAACAAAGACAAACAAGTATCAGAAAGTTCAGTAGTTTAGTTCTTTGTCACTGGGATATTGTGGCGTAGTGAGTGTTTCTCTGCTGTCCTCTTCATGTCCGTGGGACAGTGATGACATCCACTGATCATCTATTGTTTATTTTTGTTTTTTAAGGGAAATGTTGGTTCAGTGCCAGCAATCTGGGGTCTTATATTGTTTAGGACATGCCTGTGTATGTTGATTTAAGCCACTTGGATTTTGCCATATATAGAAATGTTGATATGCAAGTTCCCACTAACTTGACATCGGTTATTTCATGCAAACTGAAGTATGTCATGACTCATGGACAGTAAAATCTGAATGAGGTTCACTAGCTCTTAAAAGGGTGAATAGTGATTCTTTGTTCAGCTACATGTGAAACAATGATGGTAATGACGCTCAAAATAAAGATCTGCTTCAATAAAAAGTTATATGAAACCATACACGAATATAATAGCCTAATGAATGACTTCAAATACATCCTTAACATGCCATTGAATGTACAGACATAATTTCAGCATGATTATTATGAACACACTGACTGTAATTCACATCTTAACCTGTAAGCATATAATGCAAGTAAACTACAAGTCAAAAGTTTGGATCGGTAAGATCTTTAATGTTTTAAAGTTTCGGTAACACTTTATTTTACAGTGTCCTTGTTACAGTTACATGTACTTACCATAGTAATAAGAGTAAGTTATGCATAATTACATGCAATTAACCCTAAACCAAAACCTAATCCTACCCTAACCCTATAGTAAGTACATGTAGTTAATTATTATTACTCAGTACTTAAATATATAATTACACCTTAAAATAAAGTGTAACCGAAGTCTCTTCTGCTCACCAAGGCTACATTTATTTGATAAAAAACAGCAATATTGTTAAATATTATGACAATTTAAAATTACTGTTTTCTATTTTAATATGTTTTAAAATGTAATTTATTCCTGTGATCAAAGCTGAATTTTCAGCATCATTACTCCAGTCTTCAGTGTCACATGATCCTTCAGAAATCACTCTAATATGATGATTTGATGCTCAAGAATCATTTCTCATTATTATTATCAATGTTGAAAACAGTTGTATACAATTTTCTTCAGGATTCATTAATGAATAGAAAGTTAAAAAGAACAGTGTTTATTTGAAATATAATCTTTTGTAACATTATAAATGTCTTTACTGTCACTTTTTATCAGTTTAATTAATCCTTTCTTTCTTTTGAACTTTCTGTTCATCAAAGAATCCTGAAATAAAAATGTAAATAACTGTTTTCAACACTGACAATAATGAGAAATGTTTCTTGATCATCAAATCATCATAATGATTTCAGAAGGATCATGTGACACTGAAGACTGGAGTAATGATGCTGAAAATTCAGCAGAAATAAATTTACACTTTACTTTATATTCACATAGAAAACTGCTGTTTTAAATCGTAATAATATTTCAAAATATTACTGTTGTTGTTGATGTTTGTTTTTTTTAATCAAATAAATACAGCCTTGGTGAGCAGAAGAGAATGGTAGTGTGCATCAACAACTATCAAGATGAGTTTCTAACATAAAGCAGCAGCTTCTATGAAATGTTTGTTGGCAGTTTCAGATTAAACATCCAGCAGGAGGCGCACAGACTTTATAAAAACCCATTATTTTAGAGTGAGCGCCAGAGAAGGACATTTGGCGTTTGGATAATTAGGATTACACAGTCATTTCTAAAATATTCTATTCGTTCCCATTGCTTTAGGTTACGTAATGTGCAATTACATTTTCTATGCGTTAGCTATTATATAAAATGATTGCATGAATGGGAAAGAGAGCAGTCGGGGTGAGAGAGTGTGACTCCGCCCACCGACACACGTCACAGAGACTCTGACTATAAAAGCGCACGAGAGCGAAATAATCCTGTCAGTCGAGCGCGAGCGTTGAGCGCGTGCATCTCACAGGGAAAGTCTTCCACAGCGCTGGTTTTAGGGAGAAATGCGATTGGACAAGGCTATGCTGAAAATCTGCTTTCTTGTAAAGTGCCAATGATGGATGTTTAAGGATGTTATGGGATTATTGTGCGGTGTTTATATGGAATAATAAGGTTGCAGCATGGAATCTCTTGGAGAAAACAGGCTCAGCACTTGAACTCCAGCCCATAGAGAGGGCAACCTGGGATTCACTCTCATTATCCTTATAAAGCTATTCAAGTGAACTGGAACTGTGACAAGTGAACAGAATAAACCATGCATTTGGGCAGAGGGCTGCTGTTTTTCCTGCTTTTAAACAGTGTGACCATGAGTTTCTCTCTGTCAACCTGCACCACGGTGGACATCGACCACATTAAGAAGAAGAGGGTGGAGGCCATTCGGGGTCAGATCCTCAGCAAACTGAGGCTGACCAGCCCGCCACAGACCCTGGGCCCTAGTCAGGTGCCCTATCAAGTGCTGGCCCTGTATAACAGCACTAGGGAACTGCTGGAGGAGTTGGGCCGAGACCGGCATCAGAGCTGCGGACAGGACAACACCGAGACCGAATACTACGCTAAAGAAATACACAAGTTCAACATGATCCAGGGCTTCCCTGAAAACAGTAAGTTACTGTATAGGTGTAAGGTCTGGCACTGGAGACAGGGGTATTCATAGACCAACAGATTAAAAAAATCATTAATAATGGCCAATTACAGTTATCTAGAGAGCAAGGTGACTGATGAAACATAGGCCTAAATGATTGAATTTCTGAACACCCATTTATCCTACAAAACCTTTTCTCACAGTTCACCAAGAAATACTTGAATTGCATTCAAAGTTTGAATGTACTTTAACTAGGGGTGTAAAGATACCCTCATCGATACATTTCACCATACGATATTATTGCGATACTCCAAGACATATGATAAAAGGTAAACAAAAAATGTGCTGTTAATTAAAATGCTAAATTTGGTATTAAATTGGTGGAAATGAATAGGCTTGGACTTGGTGCTGGAAACCCAAAGCACAGGACAATAGAGACACCAGAATAACAATATTCATGATTTTGAAGCTGAAAATACAGCATTATTGTAGATGAATATGCTTGATCTCTGTCTGACTAGATATATTTAAAATAATGTATAGGCCACTTTTTACTGGTATCATAACACATCAGGCATTATCAGGACCCACAATACATATTGATGCATTTTTGTATTGTGATATAAATTGTTACACCCCTAACTTTAACCGATCTGTAATGTAATTCTGTTGGTTAATGTTATTAAAGTGTCACAGGTGATAATGGTGCCGCTCGGCTCACGTTACACCAATGCACTAATCACTTTTCAGGCCGTTTAAATCTGTCCTGGTAATAAATGGACCCAGTTGACATCTGAAAACGATTTCACACGGTTTGCTTGGTCTGTTCGTTCACCGGAGGGTCAGTGCAAAAGGATCTCCACCAATTTTCCATGTGTCTCTGGGTCCTGTCCAAGTCGAGACGGGCCCCAGATTATCTGAGGACACAGTCAGTTGGGTGAATGTCTTCCTAGTTTAGCACTAGACTGTGTGGTCGAAAGATAAGACAAGAGTGCGAGAGGTGATTCTGGAAAAGTGGTGAGCTCAGAACCAGACCTGGTTTACTCTTTGTCTGAAAGCATGTGCCACTTGCTACAGTATACAGTCAAAGCAAAACTTATTCAGACACCTTCTACATTTCTCACATTATCTCACTTTATTCGCTATAGTTTAGAAAATGGTAATGAAATATGACAAGAACTCAGAGTTATGAACTCAGTTGATATTTCACTGGTTTTGTCCGTCCTTCTGTTAGACTGTCTCACACATGAATTATGTTGAATATCTGTCAGCTGTTAAATTTAACTACACAATTAGATAATACCAGTTTAGCTCAACCAATGACCAAGCAATGCTTCATTGTGTTCAGTCTGTGTGTAAAAAGAGCATTAGCAATTAAAGAAAAAACACTTCAGAAAACATGATCAGCTCAAAGTGTCCGAATCATTTTTGGTGCCAAATGTTTATAAATGTTACTGGTATTCTCTGTATGAGGAATTATTGGGTATAATATGTCACAGTTTACTTTATTTTGCTCTCCTCACTTACATAAACGAACTGTAGTGTCCTGCACACACTAGTAAAAAAATATATAAAAAATCATATCTGGTGTCTGAATAATTTTTGGTTTGACTGTATCATCCTTGAAATGCAAAGATCCGTTGGGGAACCCTCTGAAAAACATCTAAATGTTAAATTACCTTCAATATATATATTTCAAGTGCTTCATGGCCTTCCCTTTTGGTGTAACACTCTTATAAATAAAGGTTCTTAAAGGGTACCACTGAAGAACCAGTTTTTTTAGTCAACACTAGTTCCAATTTTTCTTTTTTTTCTTTCTTTTTTTACATTTGAATAATCTAAAGAACCTGTTTTTTCCACTATAAAGAACCTTTTATATTTGGAAAGTGATGTTAAAGGTTCTTCATGGAACCATTGATGCCAATAAAGAACTTTTATTCATGAGAGTTTACTGGAGGAACACTTACCGATGTTCTCCTGGAGTTCTTCGGGTTCCGTTTGGGATGTTCGTCTGAGAACTGCTGGTTCTGAAGAGGATCCTGCCAGTGTGGGGATCTGAAGTCTGAGCTGTGCCTCAAATATTTAACAAAAAAACACTTGACGAGCACAGTTTTCTTTTAAGTGTTGATGTAGTTGGAATCTGGACCAGAACATATTGAAGAGCTCGTCCCATTTGTTATTAGTTGAAGTCACAGCAATGGTTGGTTGCTGTTGGTTGTTGGCAGGTGGACGTTCTTATTCTAGAGAGCGTCTGATTGGACTACAGATGGCATGTGCCTGTAAGTGCAAGATGAGTCACCAAATATGTGTTTCTCAGAAAAGAACGTTTTATTCAGTGAACTGTATTGCAATGCTTTAAGAAACAGGTACATAACAGAAAGTCATAAAACTCAATAAAAATGAGTAATGTCAACAGAGCAGAAAAAATTAAGTTAGTGCATCATCTTTTACAGTGTGCACATTAGTTTAGTCAACTTTTAGGAGTATAAAGACATGTTCAAAGCTACAGACATGGAGTAAATGCTAGGATTATTATATTTTACTAAAACTAAAACCATAAAAAAGCATTTTCATTACTTGAAATAAAATAAACATTAACTGAAACAAAACAAAACAAAAAATATTTCAGCTAATTGCAAAGGAAACATTTCTAATTTTTATTTAGTTTAACTAGATGTACTAAAAAACTAAAACTACTGTAAAATATAAATTATAATATAGACTTTTTAAAAAATGACTAAACCTTTTATGAAATATAAAATGAAACCAGATCAAATAAAAACTAGTTAAAAATATTCATGAAACTATAAAAGGATCTCCGTGATCCCATTTGTCTGTAAGCCTTTTTCTCTGAGCGAGTGTTGATATGCATCATATTTATATATTTATATTTATATGTATAAATATATGTATATTTACGAGCTTCATGTTGAAGGAATATCACCCACAGCACTATGGCAAACGCTCAGCCTGTTATTGTTAAAGTCCCAGCGGAGACTCGTCCCGCAGAACAAACACACGAATTCTAGCACTCATGCGGGAGAAAACTGGGATTGGCAGTGGATTTCTTTCCTTTCCATCCAGCAGTTTTCAGAGTCGGTAAACGCAGCGTGAGAGAATGTGGTGGGTCGAGTAATGTATATTCACGTTCCATTCCCATCAGCTAATCTAATGTGTTTTTCATGCACCACGCGTTCGGGACGGATGGGTTCATGCAGGTTGTGCTTTCTTATCGCCTCTGTGTCTATTTGCATCCAGAAATGACTGAATGACATCACTGGAAAGCATTTTTGCCATTCCAGACCTGTTTGTCCATTAACCAAGAGCGAGATTAAGACGTGCACCTGCGTTCCAGCCTCTTTCCCACTGATTGGCATCTCACAAAACCCTTAAACTTGCACAACTTTCCAGAGAAGCTGTTTGTTGAGGGAGGAACAGCCAGCCAGCAGATGGTGAGTCTCTGGGACTGGGTTAACACTATCTGGCTGTTGGAGATCACGGCTGTGTCTGCCAGAGAGCGATGGACGGGGATCAGAGATGCGGAGAGCGCCACTTCTGATATGTTTAATAGTAAGAAGGTGATGTCATTTCCAAGCAAAACAGAGATCACATTCGCTGGCCAAAACACACAAACACGCACACTTTTTTCCATCTCTGATTCGCCGGTCACGTGAGCGCTCGAGTCAGGCTTTTTGTGCATTATCTCATCTCGCTGCTGCGTCTCAATTCGCCTACTTGTACTATTGCTTTGTGAAGAAAAAGGGCATACTTTTGAGTGTGTAGCAGAAGAGTAGACAAGCTTTGGGACATACTATCACGTCATACAATTGCGTCTTTAACGATCGCTCTCTGTCGCAGTAAACTGGCCTGTCAATCATCCTATCACAGTAAACTGGCCTGTCAATCATCTTGTCACAGTTAAAATTCTCCACATTTAATCTAATGTTATACTGTATCGGACAGAAATGCAGAAGCACGTTGATCTTTCATGCGGAGAATCTCCTCATATTCATGCAAAATGATGCATTTAAAAGTTAATGGCCAAACGGATCTTTATAAAACTCCACATTATTGCAGATTAAATATAACATGGATGACATTAAATACATATTTTTCTATCAGGTTAAACTTTGATTAGTCACTCAAACCTTAATTTAAACCTCTCACCGTCGGTCCCGCATATTTTTTTGTAGTTCTTTAACACTTTTTACTCGTGTTTGTAGTTCCTCCTCCAAAGCGCAGTGGGTTGTGGGTAATACCAGCTGTTATAGTGAGCACGGATCCACACTTCGAAAATCCACCGGGAATAGTAGACCATCTGGGACTTCTGGCACACTCTCTTCAACATACTATGCTTAGTTTGGGACACACTTATTTTGATCTCACACACTGTTTGGGATGGATAGCGTGAACATCGGGATGTCATTTATTTGAGGGATTCCACATTCAGACTCTTGAGATAACCGACCGGAGGAGTCGAACAGTCACTTAACACACGGGTCACGGCCTATTATACACCGCTCTTGATGAATGCACCCGGGATATTTACTGCATGACCTCATTTCACTTCAGACTCGCCGTTTGGAAGCAGAACAAAGGCTCACAGGACCTGAAAGAAAGCGCAGTGTGTTGATCAGCCTTTGGTTTGCATTCAGTCCGCCGTTATCTGCGGTGATGTCTGAAGTGTTTGGTGGTTGGAAATTATTTAACCCTTATAGTTTTGTTGTGTCCAGTTGGACTTTAAAGGCCATTGGAGAGTGAGGGGAACTTTTGACCACTTGACATTTCTTCAAAATATGCTTCCTGGATTAGATATCATCACCTTTCACATGGATTTTGGTATAATGTGATTGTAATGAGCTGTGATGGTAATGACATCTCTCATAAACCTCGGACTTTGAGAACTAGAACTACTAGTAATATTAACCAGTCTGCTAATGGGACCTAATAAAGCTCCTCTCTCTGATCATGATAGAAAAATCTTCAAATTCATCACATTTCTGGTCTGGAGTTAGTGTAGACCAACCCGTAAGTTCGCATCACACTGGTTCCCTCGGCAAAAACCCAGTAGGATTGTTCCATTGGCTTTTGGATTATTGCAGTAAATAAGCTGTAAATGTATTATTCTTACATGTTTTGGTCATCATGATAATCTTCACAAATGAACACAACCTTTATGGATTTTGAAGTCTAAATAAAAAGCTAAACGTAGGCTGTAAACGAACTACACCACGGTCACATGACCTCAAGGTCACCATCATAAGCTTCAACACTGCGCTCGTTTTGGGCTGTTGTGGATGAGTCTAATTGCATTATTATCTTGAGTTATTATTTTTGAGAAAATGCTGGTTGTATGTGCATCCTTTTTGGATAGTTTTGTGGTATAAAGACGTTTGATTTGGCTTCTTTAAAGAGTTAAAGAGTAAGTATTTTCTGATAAATGTGCATCCAGGAACTCTAAAGCTTTTAAATCCGTCTCATTGTGTCATATATATATATATATGAAGAGTTCAAATGCAAAAGCCTCTAAGTGCCATCTGAAATTTTCTTCTAGAATGATCATTTTTATAAAGTTTCATTATTTAAGTTCAGTAATTTCACTTAAATGACAATTAATAGGTAATTTTCATTGCCATTTAAGTGAAATTATTTAACATAAACATACAAGCTTGATAAAAATGATCATTCTAGAAGAAAATTTCAGATGGCACTTAGAGGCTTTTGCATTTGAACTCTTCATATATATATATATATATATATATATATATATATGATGTTTTTGCATTTTTATAACATCAATTGGAAAACCGATAAATCTACAAGTTGGACAGTTTGAGTTAGAATAGTTTATCATAAACTATGAAAGCAAGATGAGTTTATCTGTTCGGCTGATGATGTTTAATGTGCACATCAACCTCTGTCGTCCCATTTAGACACTTGTTAGCAACCGCCTTTTTCAAGACAAGTAAAAGCTTTTTCTTTTTTTAATCACAAGGTGGCATTACTGATGTCTTTCATGCCGTAGAATAAAACCTGAACATTTCCTGAGTGTCTGTTCACCATTTTGTAAGCAAACACCTGTTGGACGATGGAGCCAGAAGTGCTGAAATGCAACTCGTTTCCAAGTTTTCCATTCTCGTTCTGTTGAGGTGTGCTTATCATTTACACCATAAACAGTTTTTATTGAAAAAGGCAACAATATTGGGTACAGCAGTTCTTTTTAATATGAAATTACTAAATACCAATACCGCTTTTTAAAAAACTCTTATGAAAAAGTGCATTTTGACACATTATTAACTCTTTCACTGCCAGCGGTTTTGAAAAACGTTGCCATCCAGCACCAGCATTTTCACAAGTTTCACACCTCCCATAATATTTTGTTGTGTGAATATCTGAACATGCAATATATGAAAAGAAATAACCGACCCTGTGCTTGTAAACTAATTCTAGCTTCTTGCATTATTTTTTATCAACACTTGAATGTGGGAAAGTTTCATAAAAAAAGCAACACTTTGATCAAAAAGCTGAGAAAATCATGTTTTTGTCAAAGACTACATCTGGATGAGATTCAGAACGATGATCAAAACACAGATGGAGTAGATCAAGTCCATCAACACCCTAAAGCTTCACAGGCCTAAAGCTCGTCCTGGGTCGACATTTCATTCAGTAACATTAGGCAGTTTTGATTTATATGCTGTTTAATGTTAATGATCATGTTATTTTACATATGCATATGATTACATATGATATCACTTGTTTCTGCTGCTTCTTCTCGTGTGTTTTGATCAGTAGATTCAGTAATCTTTCAGAAGATGTGTTATAGCGCCCCCTACCGTATAACAGTGAAAACACAGAAAATTCTGTCAATGATGGGGAAAGAGTTAATGAGGCAAAAAACAAAGGTTTAAAGATAATAATTTTCAATACTGTAAGAAATAAGGTATACAAGAGGCTGTGTTTCATTGTCACAGCTGAAGAGTTTCTACATTCAACAGCACAACCTCAAGAGGCGTACGGCTCTTATAAAAGCAGAAAAACTACTTCAGTGTAATAAATTAATTAAATGGCATTTTTCTGCCAGAAGATCTAGTTCTGAGTCAGAGTAAAGTTGCTCTCCTCCCAGTTCACATGGACAAAAAAATAATCTGTATTATGAATTTTTAAGGCCAGACAAGTCATTTGTTGAGGTCAAACTGTATAGAAAGACTACACGCCTGCGCACATACAGTGCTATGCATAAGTGAATACACCCATGCTAAAGTTGACTAAAAAGAGGAATAAAAAATCATATTTTGGAAATTGAACTTAATGCCTTAATTTAAAAAATTAGGAAAAATCCAACCTTTAAGGACACCAATTTTCTTTGTGAATGAATAATGTATCGTAAATAAATAAATGTTCTTCCTTAAAATACATGGTGCATAAGTTAGTACACCCCTATGTTAAATTCCCATAGAGGCAGGCAGATTTTTATTTTCAAGTATTTTTTTTATTTATTTTTTTAGGATACTATGCATCCTGATAAAGTTCCCTTGGCCTTTGGAATTAAAATAGCCCCACATCATCACATAGCCTTCACCACACCTAGAGTTTGGCATGGTTTTATTTCAGTTAGCCTAAAAGCTAGTTTGATTTGCATTGAGAGATGATCTTATGGAAAGTACCCCATGCCAATCTCTAGGTATGGTGAAGGCTATGTGATGATGTGGGGCTATTTTAATTCCAAAGGCCAAGGGAACTTTATCAGGATGCATAGTATCCTAAAAAAATAAATAAAAAAAATACTTAAAAATAAAAATCTGCCTGCCTCTATGGGAATTTAACATAGGGGTGTACTAACTTATGCACCATGTATTTTAAGGAAGAACATTTATTTATTTACGATACATTATTCATTCACAAAGAAAATTGGTGTCCTTAAAGGTTGGATTTTTCCTAATTTTTTAAATTAAGGCATTACGTTCAATTTCCAAAATATGATTTTTTATTCCTCTTTTTAGTCAACTTTAGCATGGGTGTATTCACTTATGCATTGCACTGTATATATTCACACCTATAGACTAAACACGTAATACGCAGCGTTTTAGCGTTTTCACAGATTTGCATTTTCGAAGTTTGCGCAGAGATAACGTTTTTAAAAAAATGTCAAGGCTTGCACCTTGTAACTTGTTTCAAAGTTTGTGTTCTCGAGCACTAAACACTGTTGTTGTGTGAGTGAGCGGCCGGAGCGCGTTGAGTGTTTTCTGTTAGAGCGGTGTCGTGTTAGCGGCCCATAAGTTAATAACTAATGATCGTTGCGACGGAAGTGAATCAATCAAAACTAACTTTAGCTGGACAAGGTGACTTGACTTCCTCTGTTTACCACTTTCCTCTGACGTTCATCAGCGCTGCCCTGATTACAGCCAAGGCTTTCTCAGGAGCTCTGGATCATGTCACCTGGCAGGAGAGGAACGGCGTCTCAGACCATGTTTAGAGTCAAACCAACGAGAGCACCTCGAAAATGACACTCACCTGGCCTGAGATCAGAAAGGGCAACCGAGTAAGATGGATTGGCGTGCTAATAATCTGCTAAAGTAATAATAGTCAGACTGCAACAGGGCTATTATTGTTAACTAAAATGAAAACTTTCTGTCCAGTTTGGAAAACCTTTGGTGTCACTCTGTTGACCCATATCTGATACTCCAGAGCTGATCTTTGTGTTTGACTTCATTCACTGCAACAATCCCTGTACTTCCATTCACGGAACAAATGAGCTACACACTTGAGCCTTGGCGAAAATCAGCCATAATGTGAAATCCACCTAAAACATTGCAGTAGGAAAAATGAGATCATCTAGAAGGAAACCAAAAGAGTTGATTAGAATTTCAAATCTCAGAGCAGGGCTTTCCGTCTTCAAGAGGACAGCGGCACGTGAGGCGTGCGAGAGACATAAGGCACGTGGAGATTCAACATAGCTTCCATTTGCATGAATTATAAGCAAATATTGCCAACTTACTGGATTTTTTTTGTTTTTTTTGTTACAGCCTGAGACTGGAAGCACTAGCTATGCACAAAATTGGAATATCTCATAAAACATTTGCAAATAAAGCATCGTTTCCATCCCATGAGAGATGAGAACAAAATCGAAACTTTGTGAGAAAAATGGACAATTTAGCAACTCTTTACAGACGCGCTGAAGCTCAAGTCGCCATTGGCTAGGCATTTTTTTTATTTTACTCGCCAGACTTTTTAAATGTAATCCAAGAACAATGCAAAAAAAAAAAAATTCTATATAGTGCTGTCAAACGATTAAAATATTTAATCGCGATTAATCGCATTAATGTCATAGTTAACTCGCAATTAATCGCAATTAATCGCACATTTTATTCTAAATGTCCCTTGATTTCTTTTTGTTCCATTATTTTTTTTTCCATTTTAATGCTCTTATGAACATGGAAAAGTGGATTGGCTTGCTTTGTGCAAATGTTTTTATTGAAAACAACATTGTCATATACTGTAATGTTCAATTTCACACTAACATTCACACTCGGAGCAAATAATCAAGTCAGAGAATTCGCGTCAAGTGGTGTTTCAGACTGGACGTGCTGCGATGATCGCTCAGTTCACAGCGACAAAACACACACAGATCACTTTGGTCTTGTCAATGGAACCATTTGGCAACTTTTTAAAAGTAAACTTTCCATTCAGAATCTTATTGGCGTCCATTTCGGCGTCTCGCGCTCGTGATCCACTCAGAGCGTAACATTAGCCTACTACTCTTCGGCCGGCCCTAGAGCCCAAACGTGTGTGTGTGGCGTGCCTGTCGTGTTGTGTCCGGTCTAGCTAGATCCGGTGTGGTGTTGTAGTTTTTGTAACGTTACTAGTTGTTGCAACAGCATGTGAAAAAAAAAAGCTACAAAGTTTGCTAGGCCAAAAAGAACGTTAATCTCGCGACAAAAAAATTTATAAAAATGCGTTAACGCCGTTAATAACACGTTTAACTGACAGCACTAATTCTATATAAACATAATATCAATATAAAGTATACATTTCAAACACTGTTAAAGTCAAATAAACAGTCTGTAATAAAATAACAAATAATCAAACTATAAGCAATAGCACAAATAAACACAATAAAACAAAGAAGAATTAAATAAGCTTTTTTACCGTTGGATCTAACAGTAGTTAGATACAGAATTGCAGAATAGGTACAGAAACTGAATAAAGTAATCAGATGTAAAATAACACTGCTTAGTCTTCATTGTAAACATTAAATATAGATTAATCCTTATTAAAGATACAAAAGTTATTTAGTCAAGAGCATTGAGTCATTTTTTTGCAGTGAGTCAGTGTTTGATTAACATTAAGAACAGCATCAGGAATATTAGGCTGCTGTCCCTTTAAGAGCGCATGCACGGATCCAACACACTGTTACTGTACACATGCGTTTACTTTCTCGACTGTTCATGGTCACTTCAGACATAACCGACTGTGTTTACCAGGATACTCGCCAAGATGGACATTTTGCCATAATTTTGTGTGAAATTGTCCATTCAAGCGCAAGAAGACGTGAAAGAGAGCTTGATTCAGTCTGCTTCGGATGTGCAGTTTGCGCAGACAAAACTTCTCACACAGCGCACAAGTTATCCTTCACGTCTTCTTGCGCTTGAATGTTTAAATTGGCAAGGCCTAAAAACAAATGTAAATGATAAACTTTCATGACGACGCAGCACTCTCTCTCTCTCTCTCTCTCTCGCTCTCTCTCTCTCTCTCACTCTCTCTCTCTCTCTCTCTCGCTCTCTCTCACTCTCTCTCTCACTCTCTCTCTCTCACTCTCTCTCTCACTCTCTCTCTCTAACTCTCTCTCTAACTCTCTCTCTCACTCTCTCTCGCTCTCTCTCTCTCACTCTCTCTCTCTCACTCGCTCTCTCACTCTCTCTCACTCTCTCTCTCTCTAACTCTCTCTCTCACTCTCTCTCACTCTCTCTATCTCTCTCGCTCTCGTGCGTGTGTGTGTGTGTGTGTGTGAGAGAAAGCGACAGAGCCACAGTGCATAAAGCTCAACAGGCAATGAAATTATCTCTGTGCTAAACTTATTTTTTTGCCTCTAACTCACTTACACGTGATTGTAATCAGACAATTTACTAGCCACTGAAATTTGGTCGCATATGCGAGTGAGCGAGTTGTTGAAATCGGGGAAGAAACCGTGGCTCTTTTTCCCTCCATCATAAACGAGTGTCTCAGAGCGTCAGACGAAACACAGTAAACGCTGTCATGTTCTCTAGCGTTCGGATGCTGGTGTTCGGGAACACACTCGTGTGTGAGACGCTTCTGAGGGAATTAAACCCAATCATTCTGATCACACACTTCGACTCCGGCGTTTCAGAAACACCAAACCAGCATCTGAGACGCTGCGACGCCATTGGTCCGCTGGTTACTCCAGTTATCCAATCACAGCCTCGGATGAGGCAAAGTCACATGACTTTATTGTTGTGCATCCAAAGATTTATTCAGTAAATGTGTTTCCATCATAGTTTATGTGCATGTCTTATTGGATAACAAATGATCTGCCTCAATTGAGCGCAAATGTTTTTATGCACATTTTTTGAATTTATGAGCATCTTGGAATTTCCATCCAGTGAGTGTGTTTTTTTTTTTAATGCAATATCCCAAAATTCACATAAAAATAGGGTGAATGGTAACATAGCTACTGAAAGATGTGATGGTCAATCAACTGAAACTCCACCAAACTCCATTTGGTGCACAGAATTGGTTTTCAAAATCCAAAAAGAGAAAGAGCAAGAGTGTAAAAGACTGAGGCTTGCATAAGCGTGTGGTTTTCAGGAGGTCCAGAAGTGTACGAGCGGCACAGCCCAGCTGGCATAATCTCTTCATATTACATAAATATTCCACATCTGACTCGCCATCCAGCCAGTCAACAAGTGGATCGCTAATGGACTGCGGTCTGTCATCAGCGAGCGCAGACGTCAAGCAAAAGACACGTTTTACAGTTGATCTTCTGTTTATTCTTTGGAGCATTTCAATGGTGTTAAATAAAATGCTGAATAAAAGATGATTATATAAACAAAAAAATTATTAAACTGAATTATAGCCAGATAAGCACTGCATTAATTGTTATATGACCAATTCATTCAAATACATGCATTTGTGCATAAAGCCTGTATGTTAACTCACAATTAAATGTAACATGAACTGAAACCACACATGTGCAAAGATGCCAGTGACCGTAAAGAACGTTGGTAACACTTTACAATAAAGTTCATTAGTTAATATTAGTTAATGTATTAAAACATGAACTAACCATGAGCAATCCATCTGTTACTGTATTAGTTAATCTTTGTTAATGTTAGTCAATAAAAAATACAACTATTCATTGTTTGTTCATGTTACTTCGCAGTGCATTAACTAATGTTAATTAATAATTCATAATAATTATAATTAATTAATGCGTTTGCATCTTTCTTTAAAATAAATGTCACTTGCTGTGATTTTTTTTTTTCTAATGAAAAGTAAATAATGTAAAAAAAGAAGTAAAAAAGGTGAGGAAATAATGACAAAATGCTATTTTTGGGGGCGAATGAATCCACTGATTTGGTGTAGAAACAATTTTCCCTCAGAAAATGCTAGTAAATTTCACAATTAATCACAAAGAAATGGCAAGTAAGACATTGAATTAAACGTGAAGACTATAGAAAATCCTGTTTCTCAATGTTGACGAATACTTCAGAGCATTTGATATGAAATGATGTGAAACTTGTATTTGTGTAAACTGAGGGCTTCTGTAGTCTCAGGTTTCTGCGTGATCTCTGAGATCAGAGAGAGCTGTGTTTCCGTCACCTGACCTC
Source organism: Vimba vimba (assembly GCA_022828995.1). NCBI lineage: Eukaryota > Metazoa > Chordata > Actinopteri > Cypriniformes > Leuciscidae > Vimba > Vimba vimba. Next base: position 3,385,316 of record CM040836.1, read on the forward strand.
TGACCTCTTGTGTTGCAGATGACCTCCCCTACTGCCCCAAGGGCATAACATCGAAGGTTTTCCGCTTCAACGTGTCCATCATGGAGAAGAACGCGACCAACCTGTTCCGGGCTGAGTTTCGTGCGCTTCGAGTGCCGAACTCCAGCGCCAAGAGGAACGAGCAGCGCATCGAGCTCTATCAGGTGCCGATCCGACACTCCGTCTCATTAAAGACCCACTCCGATGAAAATCATGTTTTTCTAGGTGTTAACATGTTCTTGTGGCATTTTTCTGATGTTAGAGGACATATCTTGAGAAAAATAAGTTCAAAGTTGTATTTCTGAGTATTTCTGCATTCAAATGGCTGTGAATCAGTAGCAGACGCTAAAATGCCAGCTAAAATAGACTGGAGTTGTGACGTAGTAACTCCACTGGGCGGTGCCACAAGCTCATACTCCTCTCCGCCCCCGCCCCCGCCCCCGCCCGCGCGGCTCAGGTTCTGAGGAGTAGAGAAGACGATGGCGGATCAACACCTATGTGCGGTAGCGGGTTGCAATGCTAACTGTACGTTCACACCGCCGCCGACTTGAGCGGCAAAGAAGCTCTGGCCGCCCTGTCAAGGACGCTTGTCAAAAAGTACGAGGAAGCTTGTTGACGCTTTGGCCGCTCTGACGTAGCAGCATTCTATGTTCAATCATGGGAGAAGAAGTGTCACACCATGAAAAGTAAACAAAATAAACAAGCAATACATTGACACTAGAAACCTTTTATAATGACAGCATTTGTATAACCGTTTTGGTCACATTATTATTTATTATTATTAATAGTGAGTGCGCGCGCGCGGCCGAGGCTCTCTCTCTCTCTCTCTGCGTTCTTATATGCCCTGTCAAGCGCGCCCTGTTAAACTGGCAGGACTTAAAAACACATGCAAATGATAAACTTTAACTCTGATGGTTAAACTGCAATTAATCCGATAATGATAGGAAACCCAGCAACGGCGATGATCAGCTTCTCCTCCGTTTTCTCGGAAGCTCAAGTCGGCGGCGGTGTGAACGAGGGGGAGGGTCGTCTCCGTGCCAACGGCTCCCCCCACAACGCAGAGGCGAATTTCTAATGAGCTACTGCCGCTCTGCTGAAGCAAAGTCCCAGAAAACGGCACAGGTTTTGTGATTTTGGCTAAAAACGGCATAATCATCATTTAAAGACCACTGAGAATGTTTAAAAATAGCTCAAAATATGATCGGAGTGGGACTTTAAAGGAATAATTCACTTCACAGTGACAGTCCTGTCATCATTTACCATCTGTTTTAAACCTCTATGAATATGAAGATATTTTGAAGAATGTAAAAGAACCGTCTGGTTACCAACATTCTTCAAAATATCTTCATATTCATAGAGGTTTAAAACAGCTTGAGGGCGAGTAAATGATGACAGGATTTTAATTTTGAAGTGAACTATTCCTTAACCCGGTCAAGCCTGACATATGAAAAAATTGTCAGAAAAATCTTTTTTTTTTTTAATCAAACAGTTTTATGGCTCATATAGTATCATATATTGAGAACATGGAGAAAAAACAGCTCAGTTTTATTTCCAAACTGAGCAAAAGTCTGCAATCTGCTGCAGATGCTGATATTTATTCACAGTAATTTTAGTAAATCAATGAGATCTTTATAACAGTAAAGCAGATTCTTACAGAAAATGCATTTAAATATCAATTTCTGCCAATAATATCTTAGTAAGCTGATATTTAAATGCTTAGTTTTATGATCAAATCTCTGTAGTTTTAAATCATATAATGCAATGCAATATAATGATGATTGAGAGATGAACAAATAAACCTTCCTCAAAAGCCTGATGATCATATTTGATACTCATGATTATGATAATAAATGATGTATGATAATCAAGTAAAGCGAAGCTGCTTCAGTCCAGCTGAAATATTACTAACAATATCAAAGTTATTCTTGCGTTTCCTTGATAAATCAGGGCAGATTTGACACAGAAAGACTCGTGAAGCTCGAGCTGAAGGAGGACGCTTGTACAATTATACTGAAAGACTTTTACTTGATAAAAGAGTCTAAACTATCAGTCAGAGACAGAAGGACTGAGGAGATCGAGGTTTATCAGATCATGTTGATCATTAGTCCTTATTTATATTTATATATTTAGCTTTATAGGGTTAAGACTTCCATGATGTGGAAAGGATTAAAGCGTGGCAGAATATGTTAAACGTTCTTCACTCTTATTGGTAGCTGAAAGTATTATGAAGGCAGAAATATGTTCTACACAAACACAAAGGCTGGGTTGTTTGATTCTTTGATTAATGGGAGTTTTCTGCAGATCCCAGTGGATAAAGCCGTGACTCCACACGAGAGTAGCTGTGTTTACAGCTTTCCACGCTCTCAGAGAAACAGTATTCGACTGCTCTGAAGACTTCAACAGCTCTCTGAGAGATTCTCTTATTTCAGGCTTTGTTTCTCAGTTTAATATTTAACAAGGCTTGATAATGTAGATAACATGCGACTTGCAATCCAATCATATAACGGTGCCGACGTCACTGAGTTTACAACAGTCATTCATCACTGACGAGAGGACAAACTTTGTACTAAAATTGAGCAATTAAAATGATTTTTCAGAACTAACGATAAACAAAGCTAATTCCAGAAATGTTTGGAGTGGTAATGCAGAAACACAGGTACACGAGCACAGACATGAATGCAAACTGTGGCAGTAATAAACTGATAAAGATAAAGTGGGAATATTGGAATAGATTTCTGATCACACTTTAGTTTAGGGTCCAATTCTCACTATTAACTAACTATTAACTATGACTTTTTCCTCAATAAACTCCTAATTACTGCTTATTAATAGTTAGCAAGGTAGTTGTTAAGTTTAGGTATTGTAGGATTAAGGGATGTAGAATATGATCATGCATTAATATGTGCTTTATAAGTACTAATAAACAGCCAATATCCTAGTAATATGCAACTAGTTAATAGTGAGAACTGGACCCTAAACTAAAGTGTTATCAGATTTCCAATATAAACCCGTCAAGACTGACTGATCATGAGCTCTGGGGTTATTCAGGCATCATATCTGCTTCTGTACAGATGTGTTTTGTTTTTAATTGAGGAGAATGTGCTGTTAATATGAAGATCAAATGAACAGGGACCTTCCCCTCACTCCCATAATGCACTGCAAATGACAGAATCAGTCTCCAGACACTCCTAAACTTCTATAACAGTTTAGGGTCAATCAGTTATTTCTTAAAATACATTATTTTTATTCATCAAGGATGCATTCAATTGTTCAAAAGTGACAGTAGAGACATTTCTAATGTTACAAACGTTTCTATTTCAAATAAATGCTGTTGTTTAAAACTTTCTATTTCTATTCATCAAAGAATCCTGAAAAATAAAATGTATCAGTTATTTACAATCCACAAAAATATGAACTGTGTTCAACATTAATAATAATCATAAATGTTTCTTGAGCATCAAATCCTCATATTAGAGTGATTTCTGAAGGATCATGTGACACTGAAGGCTGGAGTAATGATGCTGAACATTCAGCTTTGATCACAGGAATAAATTACACTTTACTATATATTCACATAGAAAACAGTTAATCTACATTATAATAATATTTCACATTATTACTGTTTTTATTGTATTTTCGATCAAATTCAGTCTTGGTGAGCAGAAGAGACTTCTTAAAAAAAAACAAAAAAACATTAAAAAATCGTTATTATTCTAAACTTTGGACATATTTTACTGTTTTTAATGCATTTTTGATCAAATAAATGCAGCCTTTTTGAGCATCTTTTAAAAGCATACAAAATCCCCATCAGTATTATACATCTGAATATTTTTACATTCATTTTACAACCAAATCCTAATAGATTTATAAATATCAATTAGACATCAGTGGTTTTATATCGTCCCATTATCTCAGATGAGTAGTACACACACACACACACACACACAGTACCGCAGAACAAACACAGACGCGGAGAGAAAGCTGATGGCACTGCACTGAACTCAGATGGAGCGTGGAGTTTTACGGGCCTGATCTGTTTTCCAGGTGCTGATGGATTATACAGAAGAACATTTGCACAATTGCAACCGAACAAAAGAGGCATTCTGAGAAACTCAGAGCTTTGCTTTCACATGCCGACGCTTCTAACCGCAACATAAAACCCTGAGAGCTGTTATATAACAGATTTACTCCCAGCTCCAGCGGTCAGTATATATTCTATAGGTGTTGTATTCTGGCCCGGTTTCCCCCCGCGAGCCCCGGTCGGGTCCCAGCGTTCCCTGTGAAGGAGCCGTTGGTCCCGTCAGAAGCTGAGAGAGCGAGTGTGTGTGTGTTTCTGGCCTGGATCTGCTGGCGTGGGCCGCTCACGTGTTCTCCGAGGACAGCCGCCCCCAGACACGGTCTCACCGGATGCTAGATTAGGTCCTCCAACCCACTTATCTTATAACCCAGCCGGAGTTTTATGGGCCGAGCTGTTGCGGGACCTCCGTGCGTATGCTGATTTTATCTGGCCACATTCTTACAGCTACTTTCAAGGGTCTTGAACTGAAGGTCAAGAAACCTAGAGTTCTGTAGTTAATAATTTTATCCCTTAAAACTCACCAAAATGACATTTAAAAGTGTTTAAGTGCCTTAAAATATCTTGAATGTAACTCGACACCCTTGCCTCATTTCGTATACGTGGTTCTATGAATATGCAAATGAGCCCCGCCTCCACTCACTCACTCAGCTCAGAGATCCACTGGTTGACGATCACACGTTGATCTGATTGGTTACAAGGTCGTGACGTCAGAAACACCAGCGATTTCAAAGCGTGTTTTTGAGACTGTCTTTGGTTCACTGCAGTTTTAAGGATAAAATACTCAGCAATGGAGTCGACTTATGAATTTACACATGGTTTGTCTTAAAGCATATTAAAAACACCACATAGACACATAAACAACATTAAAAGCTGGATTTTCTCCACAGAACCTTTTAAAGGGGTCATGACATGAGAAATCAAATTTGCCTTGTTCTTTAGAAATATAAGGGGTCATAATTGAATTTTTTTCATAATTATGACATTTTAATGTTTCAGAAACAGGCTTTTATAGTTGTGTGATGAGTTGCTACAAATGAAGACCTTTCTGTCCGAGTTTGTGTTAAGGATGCTGCTTATGTTGGGTTGTTTCAACCCAAATTTGGGTCAAATATGGACAAACACTAGCCTGGAAATCCAGACCTAAATCTGAAATATTAATGGTCTGGCGTCGACTAATGAAACTCGGCCAGCTCGAGGGGCGGCACCAAGCATGCATTTGAAAAACTCACTGCATGCAATTGGATAACACTACGACCAATCACAACATCGCTTAGCTAATAGCTAGCAGCGGAGCTAACTGGGAGATTAGACTCTCGCCGTATCCGGTCGGCAAAACAGCAAAAACGCCCTTCTTGCAAAGGAAGGATTCGAGCGGCGTCTTCTGTTCCTGTTTTAGATAAAAAGCCAAGTCTAACTCGTTCACTGTAGCGACCAAAGCTGTTTCATTTCAGACAACTGGTGTTCATCCAGAGCCATCTCACACTGTTTACTAATGACTTCGCCGTCACAGCGCTGTCGTCTGGCCCGCCTATATCAGATAACCCGCTGTGATTGGTGCAGCTCGGATAGAGGGGCATATTTAATGAGCATCATTACTCGACACCAGAGTAACTCACTGAGCAGATTCAGCTTGTGCTCTCGCAAGAACTCTGGATTTCCAGGGTAGACAAACCCAACCATTGGGTTACAAATTTGATTTAAAAATTTAACCCAACAGTTGGATTTGTCCATTTTTGACCCAAATTCTGGTTGAAACAACCCAGCATTTTTTAGTTTTTTAACCCAGCAACATTTAGACAGCAGGGAAGCTCATGGGGTTTAGAACTGATTATTTTAGTGCCGTCGACATCATGGAAATGATCCAGCTCCAGTGTTTTACAGGTTCTGAATCAGAATCTTCACCTGTATCTAAACACACCTGTCACTCGGAGCAGTGAACGTGATGAGGGATCAGGCTGCTCTTCATCTGTGCGTGTGCGAGTCGTACAGTGTTGTGGATCTATCAGACTCCACCAGTCAGTTTTTCCATGAGTGAGAGAGCAGAAGCGTTTGGCCTCGGGCAGCGTCGTTGTCTGGATTCATCTCTGTCTGTCTGTACGTGTGCCGGAGAGAGTGTGTGTTCTCTTCCAGCGCATGCGTCTCAGTATTTTCCATGTTGAAATGTTTTCTCGTATCTCAGTTTAATGTTCGCTGAAGAGTAGCACACTGTGACTCTTAAGGGGCCGTTCACATGTAACATTAGGCTTCCCTTCTAGATCAAGCACTGGATCCTGTGAAATGTGTTCTTCTTCATTCCACTGCCGTGCATCTCATGTTTTTAACCGCTAAAATGCTTTCTGTGTGATATACTTCAAGCTAAATCAAAGAACGAACTGGTGTGACGTGAGTGAAGTTTTGTTTGGAGTTCGTTTCGGGAGTTCGAAACAGCTTGCCAAAGCAAACTCTCCGGAAAAGTCTGGCTGGTAAAGACCTTTGATTGGTCGGTGGTGATGATGTAATAGGTGGGTGTGGTTTTGAGGCTCCGCCTTCTTTGAGGTGTAAATCTTCTCCGGTTCATTTCTTCTGTTCTGGAGTGTGTGTCCCGTACAGCGACGTAACTCGTGCTTCACTATCACAGTACAACGCATCGTTGAAGAAATCAACTGGCTAGTCACGACTGTTTCCCGAAACCACATTGTCGCAAATGTGTCGTTCAACCACGTTGGTTAATGGTGTCACGAACTTGGTGGAGTAATAACTACTGTTAATGAAACTGTTTGAGATCGAATTAATTCTAGATGTTTTGCTATTAATTACAGACACGGCATCTGAGGACTATTTCTCATTTTTCTCAGTTATTTTGCTTTACTTCCAGATTCAATCATAGGCTCGTTCTTGCACACTAGATCACGTTCACACATGCGCACTCTTCAAAAATAGTGCAACTCTTGACAAACTAAAAGATGTAAATGACATTTGTATGTATTCTAAATTAAAGATATATATTATACTGAATGTCAGCTTGATTATTTTGCTCAAGATCAGGATTTATTGAGTCCACGTCATGCAATCTAGAAACTCTTCTTCTAACCGCAGGTCGAGATCTGTCGCTCAAACACACAACTCTGAGATGCTGTTTGCGAATGTTCGTTAGAACGATGGTTTCTGGAAACACCGACTCATTAAACTGTTGATAACAACAGAACTTGTGACCATAGTTGGCTTATTGATGCTTTCGGGAAACACACCCCAGTCCGTCGAGATCAGACACGAGTAAAAGCATGAACACACTGGAGTGGAGAGATGCTTTAAAGAAGGAACTGGAGATTTATAATTGAAAGTGATAGAGACAGTGTTCATTCATGATTAATACTGTAAAGCTGCTGCTTTAAAGCAATCTATAGCATAAAGCCCTATATAAATGTGTCGTGACGTGACTGGAGCTGGTGCACACATCCACATCACTATTATCAGATGCTTTCTGAACCGCTGTTTTCTCACCGCTGTCATTAAACTACTGTTGTGGTTATTTTATTATCCAGAACTCTGATCCGTTTGTTTGAGCCGTTTGAGTCGACCAATGGTGTGAATTTGTGGGCGGGACTATTTGTCTGAGCGTTGAGGAAACCTGTTTGAAACCTGTGGATTTTGAAGTTCTGCTTGTTGATGCTGATGGCACATAAATGTCAGCTTTAAACTCACCGATTGTCAAACCCGTGTGTTGGCAGATCCTTCGTCCCGATGAGCACATCGCTAAGCAGCGCTACATTGGCGGCAAGAACGTTCTCACTAAAGGAACGCCTGAGTGGGTTTCCTTCGACGTCACTGAGACCATACGCGAGTGGCTCATGTACAGAGGTGAGTGAACGTCTGCCAAAGCTTATTACATGAAGATTGTGCAGAGGCCAATATATGAACTAATATATGAATACAACTTCTTGCATTCATTGATCAGATACATGCACTTTTATGCCTTGCAAACATCACATACTCTAGATTTTTGTTTGAAATTGTGCTGATGTAAATATGTCAGCAGTACCCAAAAAAAAAAAATTGGTGTAGGACAATTTTCACTCAGAAATCAGTAGTAAATGTACAAAAATGTGCAAAGAAACATGAAGTAACGCTTTATATTAAACATGCAATTTTGAAGTAGAAACAATGAAATAGTATTTTTCTTGTAAAACATGCAACAATAATTTTAGTTTTATTTACAACTTAAAAAAACGTTTTACAGTGAGGGTACGGCAGTAACGACATTCACTGTACAATCGTTTGATGACGTTCCAGTGGAATTATCCATTAAAATAAGCTGAAAATTATGAAAAAATCAGTGTTTTTCTTTGTATTCCATAGTTTTTCAATGCGTGTATGAATTTCCTAATCATCAATTATTTGTTGTAACTCAAATTTTTTGTATAATCAACTTAATGTTTGCATTTAATGAATGCCTGATGAAAAATATGTCTTTCTGACTTAAAATAATTGGTGAGAACATTTGCAAAGCAAGTACAAATTTGAAAAAATCTGTGTGATTCTCAGTGCAAAGCGACGGCTTCATATTGTGTATTTTGGTAAATCTTGTGCACCAAAACTCAACTGTATTTGATACTGTACTGTCATATATAAAAGAAAGAATCATTTTAAACTCTTTAATTGGTCTGAATAATAGAAACTTCGAGAGTCGCTATGGATTCAATCTAAGTAGGAATCAGTCGATAACTGGAAAATGGATTCAATGAATGACCAAAGATGAGTTTGCATTTGACACAAAATCAGAAACATTTCCGAGGTCATCGGACTGTGAATTAGTGAACTGCACAGCTCCTTATGATCAATGGACAGAACAAAAACATGCATATTACTGTTACTTGCAGTTCTTGAACAGTTTTTTATAGTCAATTATTGAAATCATTCAGTTAGTGTTTCATATGTGTGACTGGCAGTGATATTCCCATATTCAAGCTCTGTAAACACTGGAATCAGATGTTTGTGTATGAATCTGTGTATTGTTGCACCGCTCAGAGACCAACCTCGGCCTGGAGATCAGCGTTCACTGCCCGTGCCACACGTTCAGCCCCAACGGAGACATCGTTGAGCACGTCAATGAGGTGCTGGAGGTCAAATTCAAAGGTGAGTGAAGAACACCAACCAATGCTGATCATCTGTTCAGTTACCAACACCGTTGTGCTTTCACCTTTTGGGCACAATAATAAAAATATAATAAAAACAACATGCATCAGTTTTTTATTATCATTGTTGTAGTTCAGTCGTGAAACTCTAGAGGGCGCAAGCTGATCGGCCCTTTATTGTCACATCACATCATTACCGCATGGCACAAGCTGATTGGCCTCTGCTGATCCTGCAGCCAATGAGATTGCTTGCTCAATATTCGTATAGTGTGGTTCAGTGCTTGCTGTAATGTGCTATCAGAGTTCCTCTGAACCCCTCCTCCTCCCCAGCTCCACCTGCCCATGCATTTTAGTCTTTATCACTGTTCAGACAGTTCTGTTTTTAAACGATGTTTGATGAGAATTTCTGTAGTTTTATTAAGATGAGCTCATCTGCTCTGGATGTGTGTAATTAAATATATAATTATAACAATATTTATATAAATGGAGGGTGAATGAATTTAGGTAAATAACAGGGGCCGGATTCACAAAACATTCTTATGTTTTTTTCGTAAATGCTTCCCCCCCTCCCATTTTTTTATTCCCAAAAAACATTTCTTAAGATGTTTGCAAAGACAAAAGTTAAGAATAATTTGAATTCCTGAAAAGAATGTTCTTGAAAATCGTTGTAAATAACCTCTTAAAGTTATGAGAACCTCTGACTTGTCTTAAATCCCAAAAGGTAAGATGTTTAATGAATTTATTGGGTTGATTAAAGTATTAAGCATTACAACATTACACTAACTTCATATAATACACATCACTATCAGCAGAGATGATCATGAGCCTCTGAAGTGACACCAGTGATGACAGAAGTGACTTTTTGATAAAAACTCTACAGAACTGACTCAACTTCCGGCAGCAATCAGCACAAAATAACTGTTTAATATACATTGATGCCTTGATGCTGAATAGTGTGTGCTTATTATGATTATTACAGTAATCTTCAGGCCACGCAACAAATCAGGCCAACGTTGATCAGCGAGTCTTTGGCAAGAATTGCTGTATAATCAGATACTGTAACACCAAAGCCTGGCATTTTCTTCTTAAGAAGAGACATTCTGAAAGACCCCCTGTAGTCAATAATTTTATCCCTTAAAACTCCAAAAAAACACAAAATTACATATTTAAATGTTTTTTTCCCTTGAAAAAAAAAAAGTCTTCATGTCTTAAAATATCTTGAATGTAACTCGACACCCTTGCCTCATTTAGTATGCATGGTTCTATGAATATGCAAATGAGCCCCGCCTCCACTCACTCACTCAGCTCAGAGATCCACTGGTTGACGATCACACGTTGATCTGATTGGTTACAAGGTAGTTTGTGACGTCAGAAACACCAGCGATTTCAAAGCGTGTTTTTGAGACTGTCTTTGGTTCACTGCAGTTTTAAGGAGGAAATACTCAGCAATGGTGTCGACTTATGAATTTACACATGCTTTGACTTAAAGCAGATTAAAAACACCACATAGACACATAAACAACATTAAAAGCTGGATTTTCACCACCACTTTAAGAAAATGTTTTTCAAGAATTGCACTTCGGTACGAACTTAGAATTGATCTGATTAGATTTGTGTGAATCCGGCCCCAGATCACACTCTGCTACTAAAGTCTCTTCTTACTGTTTTTCTCTGCGATGCAATACAGAATATACAACACACAATCATGAATCCCACACAGCTTTTCCCCCGTCAGCTCATCTTCACCGCACACGTTCTGATGAGATAACCGCGTCTGCGCTCCCGTCGGACTCTCTCGGAGAGCGGAGCGTATGGGATCTCGCTCAGTCCGGGGCCTCGGGGGTGTCTGGGGTTTCGGGAACGCTCTGGCTGGACCGCGGGCACTCAGACTCTTGGCCCTCAATGAAAGAGGGGTGTCCGTATCTATTGGCAACGCCTCTCCTGGGACCTGAGCTGCTTTTGCTATCACAAACAGATTGAATACGCAGATGCTTGAGGAGACGGAGAGTGAGCTGCTGTCTGAGAGCGATTCAGGAAAACGTCCTTCATAAAGTAGTTAAAGTGCTTTAGTCCATGTTCATCTGTCTTTAGTGTGTAATGTTGATGCTTGAGAATGAAAAAGCTCCAGTTATTCTCTATATCAGTGTCAGTGTTTCTGAACTCCCTGAAACGCCTCCATTGTAGTCTTGAGTTTCTTCCGGGAACGAACACGTCACAATATTCCTCATTTAAATAATTAATACGCAGAATAAAGGGGCGGGGCCTGGTTGAGTTTGTTAGTAGTGTGTTAAACTGGCGGTTATGGTAAGAGGCGGGACATTCCCAAACACACGCTCGACCAATCACAACACACTCCTCCAGCCGACCAATCAGAGCACAGTGTGCTTTTCAGAAGGAGGGGCTTCATAGAGACAGGAAGTAAACAGAGCGTTACTGACAGACTGGGAAGAGAGGAGCCGCAACAATGGAGAATATGAGGAGAATAATCAACATTCAGGCAGGAAAACCTGTTCTAGTAGAGCCTGAAAACCACATCAAGACTCTGTAAAAGGGCATAATAGGTCCTCTTTAAGAACTCTAATAAATTCGTAAGAATGTGACGTCAGAAACACCAGCGATTTCAAAGCGTGTTTTTGAGACTGTCTTTGGTTCACTGCAGTTTTAAGGAGAAAATACTCAGCAATGGTGTCGACTTATGAAATTACACATGGTTTGTCTTAAAGCATATTAAAAACACCAAATAGACACATAAACTACATTAAAAGCTGGATTTTCACCACAGGGGGACTTTAAGTTTTGTGTTCCTCTGTCTGAGTTACACTGGATTGAAACACAGCCTAACTGAACGTCAATGTCTTCCCAAAAATATGAATATTCATGATCCAGACTTGATGTTAGTGTGTCTGTGCTTCTGCTGTGTCCTCAGGGATGGACGGCGAGTACGAGGAGCAGAACCGATGGGATTTGGGTCGACTGAAGAAGCAGAAGGAGCAGCTTCTCCCTCATCTGATCCTGATGATGTTGCCTCCGCACCGGCTGGACGTCCTGCCCTCCTCCAGGCGACGCAAACGGGCCCTGGACACCAACTACTGCTTCTCGTGAGCCCTTCTTCAACTTCATAACATCAAACTGTAGCTCTGTTCCCAAACTTACTGAGTCGCCTACTAAGACTTTTGCATTTTAACATTTGAAGGCATCATTGGTGCTCCTGACATGAAGGCTATTCCAAAAGCTAGACAACTAAATTGTGTTTTCTTGAAAGAGCGATGATGTGTTTTTGTAGTCCAAAACCAGTAAACTTCCAGATCCACAGTCCTGACGTCAGTGGGTTTTTGGTTAAATGCTGAAATAAGCTCCAGATATATTCACATTTAATTCTATGACATACACATCAGTAAAAACTAGGGGTGTAACAATAGATCACAATACAAAAATGTGACAATATATATCGTGGATAGTTCACCCAAAATAAAAATTAGTGTGTGAGAAAAGTTTTAGTGTCAGCACTACATTAAACTACTATATATAATGTTGAATATAATGTATAATAATGCAATGGGGGAATATTTGTGGGTCCTGATGATGCCAAATGTCTATATCTAGTCAGTGACAGTACAAGCATATTCATCTACAATAATTCTGTATTTTCAGCTTCAGAATCATGAATATTGTTATTCTGGTGTCTCTATTGTCCTGTGCTTTGGGTTTCAGCACCAAGTCCAAGACTATTCATATACATTATTCATTTTTATTTAGCATTTTAATCAACAGTTCATATTTTGTTAACCTTTTATCATGTGTCTTGGAGTATCGCAATAATATATGGTATCGTGAGTTCAGTATCGTGATATGTGTCGAATCGTGACACGAGGGCATCGTTAGACCTCTAGTAAAAACCCCTTCTGATCGTATTAAAGCTTTTACTTGTCATGAAAAATGAGGTTATCGGACATGAAACGCCATCAAACTGAACAGGTGAACTCATCTACTCGCCAGTCGCTCTCACATCTTATAATAACAGATTATTCTGACTCAAACTTTCAGGGGAATCGTTTTTAAATCAACACTGAAAGAGTGAGGTTGAAGTCATGTGACCGTGGTCTAGGCTACGTTTAGCTTCTTTCTTTTGCCAATTGTACTTGGGCTGCCAAATTCATAAAAGTTTTGTAAGAAATTCACAAAATGTGTAAGAATCATAAACTTTTGTTGGTCACAGACCTTATTTTCTGCAATAACCCAGAAGCCAATGGAAAATCCTATTGAGTTTTTGTGGAGAGAACCAGGGTGATGCGAAGTTACATTGTGGACTACAGAAATACGTCATCACTGCAGCGCTCTATACATTGTGAGAAACCCAAACACACGTTCTGAGGGACGCGTGTGAACTGATACTGAGAGCTAGAAAGTTCTTCTGAAGATACAGCAGTTTAGCACTAGCATCGCCAATGTCGTGGGTTCGATTCCCACGAACGCATGAACTGATAAAATATATACTTTGAATGCAATATACGTCACTTTGGATAAAAGCGTCTGGCAAATGCATTAATGTAAGTGTTATTCGGTAAGGCAGGAACGCAAGCTGAATTTGATCTGCTTTTTTCTTAAAAACGACATTCAAATTCACATTCCAGGAACTTCATGTGTCTGGAGAGGTTTTTCCTGTAAGAATGAACCTTTTAATTGGCACCTGACGGCTGGAAGCGACTGCAAGAGCTTGCAAGTTTAGATTTGTCCCAGTATGCTAAGTAGTGCACTGGCTCTTTAGTGTGTGTCTCTCCGTGAGCTCTCCACACCTGGGTCGGATCCAGGAGGGAAAAAATGACACACCTTACAGTGGAATTTCTGAGCTTTAAAGACTGTCTGACATGTTTATAAGGCCGAAATAGAAGTCTTAAGGGGCTTTCGCACCGGAGGAACCTTTTCATAGTTCCTAGAACTATTGGCGGAAGCTCCCGGGTTTTGGCGTGTTCGCACCGCAGGACCTAGGAATGATTTTAGTTCTAGGAACTCCTTTTGGAGGAACTAATTTAGCTCCTCCTTCAGAGTTGGTCTAAACCAGCACTATAGGAACTGTCCGTGACGTTAGTGTTCGCTGATTGGCCTAAAGCACGCAAAACACCAGCACCCGCCATTTTTAAACAGCTGTGTAAACACACAGATTATAGCCTATATATTTACTCCAGAAACTAACTTTACGAACATGGAAAACAGAGATAGATGGACCTCTCTACCTTTACGCTGAGGAGAAAATCCAACGCAACTTTGAGGATCCAAGAGAAACATGACTATGTATTTCTGCTCAGCGACACTGGACATCAACCACACGGCATACGCTAATACATTTTCATTAATGTCTACTTTCTATGTATTACAGTTCTATCTAATAACGTATTAGGCAGGACTGTTAGACAGATCGTAAACCAATGAACACGGAGAATGCGAGCGCTGTTTGCTCAGGCTCTGGTGTTCTCAGCGCCGTCAAAATAAAAGTCACAACAACAAGCGTGTCTTACATCGCTTCAGAGCTCCTACTGGCGGTGCGAATACAACCAGGAAAACGTTCCTATGGGAACCATTAGATCTCAGGGAACCATCATGGTGGCTCGTTCCTTGAACTACCCGGTGCGAAAGCCCCATTAGAAACATCCACGTGTCTGGAAGCGTCTCTGAATGAACGCAGGAGAGAAAGAGAGCGAGGATGTGAACGAAAGTGACGGTTTTCCTTCTGCTTTCAGAAACTACGAGGAGAACTGCTGCGTTCGGCCGCTGTACATCGACTTCCGGCAGGATCTGGGCTGGAGGTGGATCCACGAGCCCAAAGGGTATCACGCGAACTTCTGCTCCGGCCCGTGTCCGTACCTGCGCAGCGCCGACACCACACACAGCTCGGTGAGAGAACTGAACTCACATCGTGACAGTTTAACCCGTCACTTTCTTTTTGAAGAAGGTCCAAGCGGCTCTTTTCAATTAAATAAATAAAGGTGACTTTATGGAAGTAAAATAGTGACAAATGTTTTTGAAACAAAAAAGTTTGTTGAATTGCACTACTTGAAAAAATATGCATTGCATTAATAACCCTGCTTGCATTTTAATGCACTGGATTTTTATGGCTTGCATTTTTAATGGGCTGAAATTCAATATGGTTGTATATTTAAGCTGTGAATATTTCACTTCAAAACATTTCACACACATTTTCATTATTAAAAATTCAATTATTCATATTCACCTTTTAGATTTCACTTCCAAAATATTAATTCCGTTTAAAAATACAACCTATAATATTCAACAGGCAATTTTCGGTCCATTTTATTTCGTTTTACCAATTCAACAAGCTTTTTTGTTTCAAAAATATTTGTCATTATTTTACTTCCATATGACTTGACTATGTGGCGTAAATTGAATTTATTTCATAATTGATGAACTTTGCAACACTTTTACTGAACTGAATCAACACTGAACTGAACTGAACAATAACACTGTTGTCTTCTCTAGAGCTGCTTTACAGCATACACTGAATTTGTTTCATAATTGATGAACTTTGCAACATTGACAGTTATTTTGCCATTTATTTTTAAAGGGTTAGTTCACCCAAAAATGACATTTCTGTCATTAATTCCTCATGTCGTTCCAAACCGTAATACCTAAATTCATCTTCGGAACACAGATGATGTTTTTGATGAAATCTGAGAGTTTTCTGATCTCTCCATAGACTGTGACCATGACAATGTCACTGCAATGTCAAGGCCCAGAAAGGTAGTAAAGACATGGTTAAAATAGTCCATGTGACGACAGCGGTTTTTAACAATGTCTTTACTACCTTTCTGGGCCTTGAAAGTTGCAGTGGCATTGCAGTCTATGGAGAGATCAGAAAACTCTCAGATTTCATCAAAAACATCTTCATTTATGTTCCGAAGATGAACGAAATCTTACAGGTTTGGAACGACATGAGGGAGAGTAATCACTGACAGAATTTGGTAACACTTTATTTCGATAGTCCACTTTAGACATTCTACTAACTAGAAGTAACTTTGCAACTACATGTCAACTAACTCTCATTAGAGTATCAGTTGACTTAATATCTGCCAACTCTTTATTCTGATGGTCCCAGAATTCAACTTTTCGGGTGAACTAACCCTATAATGTGAATCTGCTTGAAACGATCAGTGTTGTCTATAGTAAGCGCTACAGAAATAATGTTCCTGTTTTCTCTGCAGCTGCTGAGCCTGTACAACACGCTGAACCCCGAGGCGTCCGCGTCCCCCTGCTGCGTTCCTCAAGACCTGGAGCCGCTCACCATCCTCTACTACGTGGGCCGAATACCTAAAGTGGAGCAGCTCTCCAACATGATCGTCAAATCCTGCAAGTGCAGCTGAAGGGCCCCCAGACCCCGACACGGAGCCCGGACGCGGGTTCGAACGCTCGAGGGTCGAAAGGAACTGGACTCTGAACGAATACCTCTGTTCATCCTTCTCACACACATCCAAACCCAGGAGCCAGAGGCTTCTCCAAGCACTACACCAGACGACCCTACGAACTTTGATGTTTGAAGTGACCTGTCCACTTGTAATGTGTAATTTTTGGTCAGCTTTTTAAACTGCCTCTAGGCGAACCTCGTGCCATTTCTGAACTCTGAAACGGCAGTGCAAAGCTTCGTAACATCTGTACCGAGGACAGTCGCTCTGAGACGACACGTGCTGGATCAGCTGATGGTTTCTGTATAACGTAACTCAATTGAGCAACATTTCCCAAACAGAACGTTTTAGTGTGTACTACAGTAATCCACACTGTTTGTCTAACGTGACGGTGTTACTGATATTGTAAAATACAAACATGCTGGAAAGAAATATGAGAAAACATTGACTTGGTTAGACTTGGTTGACTTGACTTTTGATTTTTAGTTCTTCAGTGAAGCTGACGTATGACGACACATGAACTTTTAGATCACAAACTGCTAAAGTTTTTACTGCTATTACTCCTGAAAACACTTTTTTAATTAAACAGTCTTGGACAAAAAGAGCCGTTGATGAAGTTTGAAGTTTGTCTTGAATTCTTCTTGACGATTAAAAATGGTGACAGCACATTATTTTCAGAATTTTTTTTCTTAAAACAAAAGTAATCACAAAAAGTAGCTGACATTTCTTCCAGTTTACTGATACAACTGAACAATAAAAAGGTACTAGCACGTTAATCAAGTTTCATTGCTCTGGTCATGCATAAAATGAGAGAAAATTCAAGTCAATTCAGGAGAGAAAACAATATACAAATACTGTAAAACTAAAATAAACATTAAACAAGGTCGATCTTGCATAATCGGCCTCATTCATGAAACACAAACTGAATTTATGTGAACTGTTTACATCAGCTGTGACATTCAACTCAAAGTGATGATTTTTGAGAAATGTGTTCTGTTTCTGTTGCATGAATGAGGTGCTGTCATTTATTCGTGTTTGGCCAGGTAATAAAAGTGAAAACACAACGTCATCCCATCAGTACGTGTGCTGATCATAATGTATCAAGCATTCCAAGGACATTGGTCAAAAAACTGCCATTGTGTGTTAAAGAGAGATTGGAATGATTAGTTTTACAGATCCAACGACAGAAAATCATCACGAACGACATCAACTTTACCTGGACATGTGGTTCATCACACCTGAATGA
Source organism: Vimba vimba (assembly GCA_022828995.1). Classification (NCBI taxonomy): domain Eukaryota; kingdom Metazoa; phylum Chordata; class Actinopteri; order Cypriniformes; family Leuciscidae; genus Vimba; species Vimba vimba. The sequence goes on from CM040836.1 coordinate 3,403,181, forward strand.
GGCACTTCAACAGAAGTTCTTAAGAGATCATTAACGATCGGTGATGCAAGTTGAAATCTTCTGCATGTACATGTAAACATGGATAAATATGATGGACAGGTTGATGTTGGAGTGTGTTTGGCTCCGTGTGCTCGAGCACCAGCTGTCGTGAGTCGTCAGTCCACTCGCTCTTCACATGGCATCAGTTGTGGGGTGAAAATGAAGCCTGGACAACTGCACGTATGGGACGGCGAGAGAGAGAGAACGCTTTCGGAAAAACCTTTGGAACAGATCCAATCGATGCAGTGTTGCGTACTATCACACACTCAAAAAGACACACAAGGCCGGTTAGGAGGCATTTGAGGGGAAATATTGATTATCAGAAGACAGTATAAAGAGAGACACGGGTAAAGTCAAGAGCTCATGTTCTGAGCAGGTGGAGGGTGTAGAAGAGGACGTGTGTAACGTATCCCAGAGAGCAGCTGATTGGTACGGTTGACCTTTGGCCTCATTCATCTGTTCTTGGAGCCCTGAACGTGGAAGAGTTTACTGTACATGGACAGACCTGTGAACACACAACAGCACAATGAATCAACATGCACACGTATGAGCTGTAATTGAATTCCAATCTACATTGAGTAAAACACAAATAGATGTGGTTTATTTGTGATTAAAGCGAGAAAAAAATCACGTCACCATATCACTTTATTAAAAATACTCTTCAGACCAGTAGTGTTTTAAGGAAAGCTGTTTTAGAAAAGCATTTCTGTTACCATTTTGCGTAATATCAAAGCTATGCTTGACACACTTTTTAGTCATACAAATAATCAACCATTTATCACTTTCAGTACATTTGGGTTTTAAATCTTGTAAAGGCAAAAAAAAAAAAAAAAAAAGGTTAAAGGTTTGCTTTAAGTGAACCTCTGAACACTTAAAAATAAAAAGTGCAATTCTTGTGCAAAAGTCTCTAGAGTACTTAACACTTTTTTCTGTGTTTTGCCAGTGAAAGCCTATGCCTGAAGCTTGGCCACACCTGATACTCATTTAAATCATTATTGTCATTTATTGCCATTAATATTATAATAATGATTATTGTTATTGATTAATTATTTAATCTGTTGATCAATAGCTGTGTAAAAAATTATTAGACAGATAATGGGCCTTAAAGGCTTAGTACACCTAAAAATGAAAAATATTTACTTACCCTCATGTCGTTCCCAACCCGTAAACTTGTGTTCGCCTTCGGAACACAAATGAAGATCTTTTCTGTCCCTCAATTGACAGCCTATGCAACTACCACTTTGACATTTCCAAAAGTTCAAAAGGAGATCGTAATCCATATGAATTCAGCGGTTTAGCTCAAACGTGATGTGTAACACAAGAATGAACCTCATTGGTTCTTGCTGAAGCTCAAACGTGATGCGTAACACTAGAATGAACCTCATTGGTTCTTGCTGAAGCTCAAACGTGATGCGTAACACGAGAATGAACCTCATTGGTTCCTGCAGAAGCTCAAACGTGCTGCGTAACACAAGAATGAACCTCATTGGTTCTTGCTGAAGCTCAAACGTGATGCGTAACACTAGAATGAACCTCATTGGTTCTTGCAGAAGCTCAAACGTGATGTGTAACACAAGAATGAACCTCATTGGTTCTTGCTGAAGCTCAAACGTGATGCGTAACACTAGAATGAACCTCATTGGTTCTTGCTGAAGCTCAAACGTGCTGCGTAACACGAGAATGAACCTCATTGGTTCTTGCTGAAGCTCAAACGTGCTGCGTAACACGAGAATGAACCTCATTGGTTCCTGCTGAAGCTCAAACGTGCTGCGTAACACTAGAATGAACCTCATTGGTTCTTTCTGAAACTCAAACGTGATGCGTAACACTAGAATGAACCTCATTGGTTCCTGCTGAAGCTCAAACGTGCTGCGTAACACAAGTAACACAAGAATGAACCCCATTGGTTCCTGCTGAAGCTCAAACGTGCTGCGTAACACTAGAATGAACCTCATTGGTTCTTGCTGAAGCTCAAACGTGATGCGTAACACTAGAATGAACCTCATTGGTTCTTGCTGAAGCTCAAACATGCTGCGTAACACAAGTAACACAAGAATGAACCTCATTGGTTCCTGCTGAAGCTCAAACGTGATGCGTAACACTAGAATGAACCTCATTGGTTCTTGCTGAAGCTCAAACGTGATGCGTAACACTAGAATGAACCTCATTGGTTTCTGCTGAAGCTCAAACGTGCTGCGTAACACGAGAATGAACCTCATTGGTTCTTGCTGAAGCTCAAACGTGATGCGTAACACAAGAATGAACCTCATTGGTTCTTGCTGAAGCTCAAACGTGCTGCGTAAAACTAGAATGAACCTCACTGGTTCTTGCTGAAGCTCAAACGTGATGCGTAACACTAGAATGAACCTCATTGGTTCCTGCTGAAGCTCAAACGTGCTGCGTAACACTAGAATGAACCTCATTGGTTCTTGCTGAAGCTCAAACGTGATGCGTAACACAAGAATGAACCTCATTGGTTCCTGCTGAAGCTCAAACGTGATGCGTAACACGAGAATGAACATCATTGGTTCTTGCTGAAGCTCAAACGTGCTGCATAACACAAGTAACACAAGAATGAATCTCATTGGTTCCTGCTGAAGCTCAAACGTGCTGCGTAACACAAGTAACACAAGAATGAACCTCATTGGTTCCTGCTGAAGCTCAAACGTGATGCGTAACACTAGAATGAACCTCATTGGTTCTTGCTGAAGCTCAAACGTGATGCGTAACACTAGAATGAACCTCATTGGTTCCTGCTGAAGCTCAAACGTGCTGCGTAACACAAGTAACACAAGAATGAACCTCATTGGTTTCTGCTGAAGCTCAAACGTGCTGCGTAACACAAGAATGAACCTCATTGGTTTCTGCTGAAGCTCAAACGTGATGCGTAACACTAGAATGAACCTCACTGGTTCTTGCTGAAGCTCAAACGTGATGCGTAACACGAGAATGAACCTCATTGGTTCCTGCTGAAGCTCAAACGTGCTGCGTAACACAAGTAACACAAGAATGAACCTCATTGGTTTCTGCTGAAGCTCAAACGTGCTGCGTAACACAAGTAACACAAGAATGAACCTCATTGGTTCTTGCTGAAGCTCAAACGTGATGCGTAACACTAGAATGAACCTCATTGGTTCCTGCTGAAGCTCAAACGTGCTGCGTAACACAAGAATGAACCTCATTGGTTTCTGCTGAAGCTCAAACGTGCTGCGTAACACAAGTAACACAAGAATGAACCTCACTGGTTCTTGCTGAAGCTAAAACGTGATGCGTAACACTAGAATGAACCTCATTGGTTCCTGCTGAAGCTCAAACGTGCTGCGTAACACAAGAATGAACCTCATTGGTTCCTGCTGAAGCTCAAACGTGCTGCGTAACACAAGAATGAACCTCATTGGTTCTTGCTGAAGCTCAAACGTGCTGCGTAACACGAGAATGAACCTCATTGGTTCCTGCTGAAGCTCAAACGTGCTGCGTAACAAGAATGAACCTCATTGGTTCCTGCTGAAGCTCAAACGTGATGCGTAACACTAGAATGAACCTCATTGGTTCTTGCTGAAGCTCAAACGTGATGCGTAACACAAGAATGAACCTCATTGGTTCTTGCTGAAGCTCAAACGTGATGCGTAACACTAGAATGAATCTCACTGGTTCTTGCTGAAGCTCAAACGTGATGCGTAACACAAGAATGAACCTCACTGGTTCTTGCTGAAGCTCAAACGTGATGCGTAACACTAGAATGAACCTCATTGGTTCTTGCTGAAGCTCAAACGTGATGCGTAACACTAGAATGAACCTCATTGGTTCTTGCTGAAGCTCAAACGTGATGCGTAACACTAGAATGAACCTCATTGGTTCTTGCTGAAGCTCAAACGTGATGCGTAACACTAGAATGAACCTCACTGGTTCTTGCTGAAGCTCAAACGTGATGCGTAACACGAGAATGAACCTCATTGGTTCTTGCTGAAGCTCAAACGTGATGCGTAACACTAGAATGAACCTCACTGGTTCTTGCTGAAGCTCAAACGTGATGCGTAACACTAGAATGAACCTCACTGGTTCTTGCTGAAGCTCAAACGTGATGCGTAACACTAGAATGAACCTCACTGGTTCTTGCTGAAGCTCAAACGTGATGCGTAACACTAGAATGAACCTCATTGGTTCTTGCTGAAGCTCAAACGTGATGCGTAACACTAGAATGAACCTCATTGGTTCTTGCTGAAGCTCAAACGTGATGCGTAACACTAGAATGAACCTCACTGGTTCCTGCTGAAGCTCAAACGTGATGCGTAACACTAGAATGAACCTCACTGGTTCTTGCTGAAGCTCAAACGTGATGCGTAACACTAGAATGAACCTCATTGGTTCCTGCTGAAGCTCAAACGTGATGCGTAACACTAGAATGAACCTCACTGGTTCTTGCTGAAGCTCAAACGTGATACGTAACACTAGAATGAACCTCACTGGTTCTTGCTGAAGCTCAAACGTGATGCGTAACACGAGAATGAACCTCACTGGTTCTTGCTGAAGCTCAAACGTGATGCGTAACACTAGAATGAACCTCATTGGTTCCTGCTGAAGCTCAAATGTGCTGCACAACACAAGAATGAACCTCATTGGTTCCTGCTGAAGCTCAAACGTGCTGCGTAACACAAGAATGAACCTCATTGGTTCCTGCTGAAGCTCAAACGTGCTGCGTAACACGAGAATGAACCTCATTGGTTCTTGCAGAAGCTCAAACGTGATGCGTAACACTAGAATGAACCTCATTGATTCTTGCAGAAGCTCAAACGTGATGCGTAACACGAGAATGAACCTCATTGGTTCCTGCAGAAGCTCAAACGTGATGCGTAACACGAGAATGAACCTCATTGGTTCTTGCAGAAGCTCAAACGTGCTGCGTAACACGAGAATGAACCTCATTGGTTCTTGCTGAAGCTCAAACGTGCTGCGTAACACGAGAATGAACCTCATTGGTTCCTGCAGAAGCTCAAACGTGCTGCGTAACACGAGAATGAACCTCATTGGTTCTTGCAGAAGCTCAAACGTGCTGCGTAACACGAGAATGAACCTCATTGGTTCTTGCAGAAGCTCAAACGTGCTGCGTAACACGAGAATGAACCTCATTGGTTCCTGCTGAAGCTCAAACGTGCTGCGTAACACGAGAATGAACCTCATTGGTTCTTGCAGAAGCTCAAACGTGATGCGTAACACGAGAATGAACCTCATTGGTTCTTGCAGAAGCTCAAACGTGCTGCGTAACACGAGAATGAACCTCATTGGTTCTTGCAGAAGCTCAAACGTGCTGCGTAACACGAGAATGAACCTCATTGGTTCCTGCTGAAGCTCAAACGTGCTGCGTAACACGAGAATGAACCTCATTGGTTCCTGCAGAAGCTCAAACGTGATGCGTAACACGAGAATGAACCTCATTGGTTCTTGCAGAAGCTCAAACGTGCTGCGTAACACGAGAATGAACCTCATTGGTTCTTGCTGAAGCTCAAACGTGCTGCGTAACACGAGAATGAACCTCATTGGTTCCTGCAGAAGCTCAAACGTGCTGCGTAACACGAGAATTAACCTCATTGGTTCTTGCTGAAGCTCAAACGTGCTGCGTAACACGAGAATGAACCTCATTGGTTCCTGCTGAAGCTCAAACGTGATGCGTAACACGAGAATGAACCTCATTGATTCTTGCAGAAGCTCAAACGTGATGCGTAACACGAGAATGAACCTCATTGGTTCCTGCAGAAGCTCAAACGTGCTGCGTAACACGAGAATGAACCTCATTGGTTCTTGCAGAAGCTCAAACGTGATGCGTAACACTAGAATGAACCTCATTGGTTCCTGCTGAAGCTCAAACGTGATGCGTAACACGAGAATGAACCTCATTGATTCTTGCAGAAGCTCAAACGTGATGCGTAACACTAGAATGAACCTCATTGATTCTTGCAGAAGCTCAAACGTGATGCGTAACACGAGAATGAACCTCATTGGTTCCTGCAGAAGCTCAAACGTGCTGCGTAACACGAGAATGAACCTCATTGGTTCTTGCAGAAGCTCAAACGTGATGCGTAACACGAGAATGAACCTCATTGGTTCCTGCTGAAGCTCAAACGTGATGCGTAACACGAGAATGAACCTCATTGATTCTTGCAGAAGCTCAAACGTGATGCGTAACACGAGAATGAACCTCATTGGTTCCTGCAGAAGCTCAAACGTGCTGCGTAACACGAGAATTAACCTCATTGGTTCTTGCTGAAGCTCAAACGTGCTGCGTAACACGAGAATGAACCTCATTGGTTCCTGCAGAAGCTCAAACGTGATGCGTAACACGAGAATGAACCTCATTGATTCTTGCAGAAGCTCAAACGTGATGCGTAACACGAGAATGAACCTCATTGGTTCCTGCAGAAGCTCAAACGTGCTGCGTAACACTAGAATGAACCTCATTGATTCTTGCAGAAGCTCAAACGTGATGCGTAACACTAGAATGAACCTCATTGATTCTTGCAGAAGCTCAAACGTGATGCGTAACACAAGAATGAACCTCATTGGTTCCTGCAGAAGCTCAAACGTGCTGCGTAACACTAGAATGAACCTCATTGGTTCCTGCAGAAGCTCAAACGTGCTGCGTAACACAAGAATGAAGCTCATTGATTCTTGCAGAAGCTCAAACGTGATGCGTAACACGAGAATGAAGCTCATTGATTCTTGCAGAAGCTCAAACGTGATGCGTAACACGAGAATGAACCTCATTGGTTCCTGCTGAAGCTCAAACGTGCTGCGTAACACGAGAATGAACCTCATTGGTTCTTGCAGAAGCTCAAACGTGCTGCGTAACACGAGAATGAACCTCATTGGTTCTTGCAGAAGCTCAAACGTGCTGCGTAACACGAGAATGAACCTCATTGATTCTTGCAGAAGCTCAAACGTGATGCGTAACACGAGAATGAACCTCATTGGTTCCTGCTGAAGCTCAAATGTGCTGCGTAACACTAGAATGAACCTCATTGGTTCCTGCTGAAGCTCAAACGTGCTGCGTAACACGAGAATGAACCTCATTGGTTCCTGCAGAAGCTCAAACGTGCTGCGTAACACGAGAATGAACCTCATTGGTTCTTGCAGAAGCTCAAACGTGCTGCGTAACACGAGAATGAACCTCATTGGTTCCTGCTGAAGCTCAAATGTGCTGCGTAACACAAGAATGAACCTCATTGGTTCCTGCAGAAGCTCAAACGTGCTGCGTAACACTAGAATGAACCTCATTGGTTCTTGCTGAAGCTCAAACGTGCTGCGTAACACGAGAATGAACCTCATTGGTTCCTGCTGAAGCTCAAATGTGCTGCGTAACACAAGAATGAACCTCATTGGTTCCTGCTGAAGCTCAAATGTGCTGCGTAACACTAGAATGAACCTCATTGGTTCTTGCAGAAGCTCAAACGTGCTGCGTAACACGAGAATGAACCTCATTGGTTCCTGCAGAAGCTCAAACGTGCTGCGTAACACGAGAATGAACCTCATTGGTTCTTGCAGAAGCTCAAACGTGCTGCGTAACACGAGAATGAACCTCATTGGTTCTTGCTGAAGCTCAAACGTGATGCGTAACACGAGAATTAACCTCATTGGTTCCTGCTGAAGCTCAAACGTGCTGCGTAACACAAGAATGAACCTCACTGGCTCTTGCAGAAGCTCAAACGTGATGCGTAACACGAGAATGAACCTCATTGGTTCTTGCTGAAGCTCAAACGTGATGCGTAACACGAGAATTAACCTCATTGGTTCCTGCAGAAGCTCAAACGTGCTGCGTAACACAAGAATGAACCTCACTGGCTCTTGCAGAAGCTCAAACGTGCTGCGTAACACGAGAATGAACCTCACTGGTTCTTGCAGAAGCTCAAACGTGCTGCGTAACACGAGAATTAACCTCATTGGTTCCTGCAGAAGCTCAAACGTGCTGCGTAACACGAGAATGAACCTCACTGGTTCTTGCTGAAGCTCAAACGTGCTGCGTAACACGAGAATGAACCTCATTGATTCTTGCAGAAGCTCAAACGTGATGCGTAACACGAGAATGAACCTCATTGGTTCTTGCTGAAGCTCAAACGTGCTGCGTAACACGAGAATGAACCTCATTGGTTCCTGCTGAAGCTCAAACGTGCTGCGTAACACGAGAATGAACCTCACTGGTTCTTGCACGTCAAGCGGACATGCTTGAGCTTCCATTTAACATAACTGATGTGTGAGTTAATAAATGTTTTTATGTGAATAAAAGCCTAAATTCAATCTGTTCAATATATCAAGCTAACGAGGCTCTTCAGAAAATTTGGACTGAACCGCTCATTAATGGATTTGTTTTACGATCTCTTCATGAATTTTTTTAATCTTCAAAGTGTCAGTTGTGTAGCTGTCAACGGAGGGACAGAAATCTCTCAGATTTAATCAAAAAGATCTTCGTGTCCTGAATATGAACGAAGGTCTTGCGGGTTTTGAACGACATGAGGGTGAATAATCATTTTTGGGGTGATCTATCCCTTTAAAGTTCACAACCCATTCTACTCGCATAACGTGAAATAAAAATAGATATTCAGTGAAGAAATAATGTAGGACAGGACTTCGACTGCATGATGAAAGACTGTTTATATGAAGTTGAATGTAAAAAAATGACAGTTCTTGACAGAAAAGGAGTTTCAGAGCTGGAATAAGTTATTACACACTAATTATGAAGACAAACATTTATTTTGGAATGACATGCACTGATGAATGACTCACAATAATGACTCACAAATTGTATTGGGTGCAAAATGGTGCATGTAAACGCGCTCACTGATTTCTGAAATTACGAGTTCTTTGCTGGTGAATGAGTGTGAAATCCAAGTCAAACTATGAGGATCAGAAAACAAGATCTTTTTTCAAGATTGAAATAAAAGTGTAAAGATTCTGCAGCTGGTTTTCTCACAGAAGCTGAAGGCTGCATGAAGGTTTGATAAGAGCAGACTCTCTCTCTGCACTGATCCGACAGGAGCAAAGACGTTCCCAGAGCTGCTGAACACTATTCCCTTTCATTCCCTCTCCATACACTGTTTATTTTGGTGCTCTTTTACACCCCGAGGCCTTACGGCACAGGAGAATGAAAACATCACGCCCGGCTTCCAATCCAGTGACTCGACTGCTGGAAGCCGTTTCGCGCTCAGAAAGACGCGAGTGAAGAGGGGAAAACATGTTCCTGCTGTCTCTGTGTGTCCCTGACTGATGTGAGAAAGTCTCAGCAAACCTTTCTACAGTTCACATCAGATACAGGTCAAAAGTTTGGAATAAATAAGACTACTTGATGGTTTTGAAAGAAGTCTCTTCTGCTCACCAAGGCTGCATTTATTTAGAATACAGTAAAAACAGTGAAATATTATTACAATTTAAAATAACTATTTCATATTGTGATATATTGTAAAATACCATTTATTCCTGTGTTCAAGGCTGAACTTCTTGAAATCCTCCCAAACAACATGTGGGGATGTAGGGGTTGTTTGATTTTTTTGGGGGGGTTTCTGACCCAAAGACTCAAGTAATCTCTGCAATTCTCCATCTGGGATCCTTGAAGAGTCTTTGGCCACTCAAACTCTCCTCCTCACCATCCATTAAGACAATATAGACACACGTCCTCTTCCTGGCAGATTCGTCACATCTTTAGTTGATTGGAACTTCTTAATTATTGCCCTGATGGTCAAAATGGGGATTTTCAATTCTTTAGCTATTTTCTTACAGCTCTTTCTATTTTGTGAAGCTCAACAATCTTTTGCTGCACATCAGAACTATATTCTTTGGTTTTACTCATTGTGATGGATGATTAAAGAAATTTGGCCTTTGTGTTTCCTCATATTTAAACTCCTGTGAAACTGGAAGTCATGGCTGGACAATTTCATGTTCCTAGTCACCCTGGTGTGCTAAAACAAATGTAAATATTAACGGGAATATACTTAAGAGATATTTTACTTATAAGAATTTCAAGGGGTGCCAATAATTGTGGCCAACATGCATTGGAGAAAACATTTATTTCATAATGTGAGTTTTCCCCCACGTTCAATTGTTTTACTTCAATGAAAGTGTAGAATTTCATGAATTTTTACTAAGGGTGCCAATATTAATAGAGGGAACTGTAAATATATATATATACAGTATATACTATATATATATATATATATATATTTTTTTTTTTTTTTACTTGTATGTACTGCCATTATCATGATAGATTAGCTGTACTGCCTTTAATTTAGACTTAAATGACAAATGATTGTTTTTCAGCAAAAAGAAAAAAAGAAAAAAGGATTGTATTACACCCATGTCAATGATTTATCTTCTTCTGATACTGTGCTGCTCTAGTCTTCCAGAGATTCACTCGTCAGACACAAGCTCTTCATCTTTTTGACTTTGAGCCAATATTGAGCCAAAGCTTAAAAATGGGGAACATTCTTGGAGTGAAAACCAGTTTGAAAGCATTTGGCTCAAATCTGTGAGAGTGTGAAGTCTGGTGAGATGAGGTCAAGTGAAAAGAAAGAAAAGGAAAAACATCACAACAATGGAGGTCTGTTTACGGCTAATGTGCGAGCGCTGAGCGGGATGAGAGGATACGCTGATGTGTACTGACGGCTGATCGCAGAGAATGCGAGCGTATGGATCAGCGCTAACTCCCATCAGAGCCGGCCGCTCTCATCCACGCTAAAACAACACTCGTCCTCTTCCAGCGCTCTTTCCCAGCTGACCACTGAACAATGGAGGAAGTGCATCTGTGAACCGAGGACGTCTTACACGCAATGCTGTTTTACAGGCTTTGAAAAGTAACAGCTGACAAAAGACTCTCAATACACATTTTCAAGTCCAACGATGGCATTTCAATTATATATAAACTGCCAGTCAAAAGTTTTGGATTGGTACGATTTTTTTTATGTTTTTAAAAGAAGTCTCTTCTGTTCACTAAGGCTGCATTTATTTGATAAATAATAATAATAATAATATTGTGAAATATTATCAAAATTTAAAATTGCATTGTATAGTCAAATTTATTTCTGTAATCAAAGCTGAATTTTCAGCATCATTACTCCAGTCTTCAGTGTCACATGATCCTTCAGAAATCACTCTAATATGATGATTTGATGCTCAAGAAACATTTATGATTATTATCAATGTTAAAAACAGTTGATTTACATTGTAATAATATTTTTTTGTGTGTGTGTATTTCTAATCAAATAAATGCAGCCTTAGTGAGCAGAAGAGACTTCTTTTAAAAACATTACAAATCTTACCGATCTAAAACTTGTGACCGGCAGCGTATGTCAAATAGATGCAGCTTTGGTGAGACAAAGAGGGTCTTACTGACCCCAAACTTTCACACAGTGGTCACTTCAGCTCTTCTGAATCAAACACTCAAGTCTGTGTGTTATAAGTTTTAATAATTTACATCAAACGCCTGACATCAGCATAAAAAAACAAATCTCAATAATGTGCGCTGCATGACAGGAGCTTCATCTGACAGGATAAGCTAGCATGGCACTGTTAGAATTAGCATTAGTGTTCTTCAATATCAGCTCACAGCAGCTGTTGGTGGATCAGAGTCTAACACTAGACGATCTCAGCGACACGTAACAAACCTCCCGCTGGAACGGCCACTATGAACAGCTGCCAGAGCGGGCGAAGCGGCCTCGAACCCGCTGCCAACAGTCCTCATTAAAATACCAGAGACTGAACTGGCATGAGCTCCAACATTCAACATTCAACTAATTCCTAACCAGCTGCGACACCATTGAATTTTAGAAACCGTTTCTAATTCTGCGACGTTGCGGCCGGAACAACCACATAAAAGTATGACCATGATAATCTCAAATACTGATTATGTGCTTTATTTAATGTTTAAAGTGTCTAATGTGAGTTTGAATATTTTGCGACCTTTCAACCTGATTACGTAATGCGTGTCGCATCACAGCTAGTGCAAGATGAGCATTAGTGGTTAAAAAGTATATAAATGTTTCTTTTTTTTATAAAATGTCCGCTGGTTTGTCTAGATAAGACTCTTATTCCTCGGCTGGATCGTGTCGAGACTTTGAAGCTGCACTGAAACTCACATTTGGACCCGTTGGACCCCATTGAAGACACTATATGGAGGAAAATCCTGGAATGTTTTCCTCAAAAACCTTCATTTCTTTTTTACTGAAGAAAGAAAGACATGAACATCTTGGATGACGTGAGGGAGAGAAATTTTCGTTCTGAAGTGAACTAATCCTTTAATAGCCATACTGAAAGCGACAATGGATAATTCACCGCAGATTAATGAACGTAATTATGTACTTGTCCATTTTGTTGTGAGTGCAGTGTGCTTGCAGAGAGACTCCGCCCACACAGGCTTCTGATTGGCTAACCTTGCCAGTCAGTGCACACATGATCAACCACAGGATGTGTGTGTGTGTGTGTGTCCTCACCTGTGTTTGCACACACGGTCTCATACACCACATGCTGTGCACTGGAGCTGCCGTGACTGGCTGGAGTCTCAGATAATGCTTTCCTGTGGACAGACACAACATCACATCTATAAAGGGGCTCGTTTTCATTGAATGTTGTTTAACTACTTTTGCTTTTTTAGATTACACACTGGACAAGTGTTGATGCACAAATACAATGCACAAATCGTTTAATCATATAAAACAATGAAAAAAAAAACAATATTAAAATGCATTAATTTAAAACTTCAGTTCACATCTACTTTATTACCCTTTTCAAACTGTTGTGGGAAAGTGGAGTAGATGGTATAGTTTACCATTTCAAAAAGATTATTATTTGTTATAATGCATTCAAACCAGAAGCCATAGAGCATGACAGCATATCCTATTGCCCATATCTGCTGTGGAATCACATGCTTTAAAGGGATAGTTCACCCAAATATTCAATTATCTTTATGTCATTTTGGGGAAAACACCAAAGGAAGCTGATTCAGTAGCCAGTGTTCATCTTGAAATATTACTAACAATATCAAAGTTATACATTCACTTGATAAAAATCATTTTCGCAACCTAAAGGTGGACGTTTGTACAATTATACTGAAAGACTTTTACTTGATAAAAGAGTCTAAACTATCAGAAGGACTGAGGAGATTGTGTGCGACAGGTTTATCAGCAACTTTTTAATCATGTTGGTCATTTAGAGGCTTAGAAATTTGAGTATCAAATATTATACAGTAGCTTTAGTGTTAATATGATGTGCTAAAGCAGTTCAAAAGCAGTTTAAAAGTCAAAAAGTCAAAAAAAAAAAAGTGTTATCAAAGCCCAGCGCTGCTGAACACATCCTGCTGAACCACCCATAAAACCAAAGAAAACCTTGAAGAGTATATACACAAACACAGTTTGATTACAAAAACTACAATCCATACACACTACACATTATTATACAGTAGATTAACTGAATAAGGAAATGGTTTAGCCAGCCTACATGACATCAGACAGTGATTATATCTGTGCTCCACACAATGCCCGTTTCTTTGCCGTGAGTTGAATAGCCCTGATGACCTCCATCATCTGACAATAAACGGCAGGAACCCTGTGCAAGGCTTGGCCACTGAGAGCCAGTGCAATTATCTGAGGCAGAAACAGGGCCCAACACGCCTGTAACTTCGCACGGTAAATCCGCTAAGCATTTTTGAGGAACAATAAATAAAGCCGGGCTAGTATTAATCTCCAGAAGCAGAACGGGAGCATTAGTGCACTAATGAGGGAACACAGTGCTGCCTTGTAGGGTCCACACAGTTGTCCTTTCATTTGCCGGCTCAACCTTGGACCGACAGCACAGATAGAAACGCTTTAAATTATAACGTAAGATCTCTCTTTACGGGAAATGACACTTCAGTGCTTTATTGGTGACTGGAGTTTAGGACCATTAGTGCTGGTCGGTCAGATGTCAGCGGGACGCTTGCCAGCACTCGCAACTGGAGGCGTGGAACTTACTAAATCAGTGCTCTGGAAATTAGGATTTTGCTAGTCTATACAAGGCCAAATTCATTTAGACCTTAAATTTAGACCTTATTATTTTCTCTTTCTGTGAAACAAAAAAGGAGATATCAAGCAGAATGTCTGCGCTCCTGCGGATTATACTCCAAAAGCACCATAAGAGTGTCACAAGAGTCCATATGAATCATATGCAATACACTGTAAAAAAAAAAAAAAAAAAATTCAAAGTTTAAAAAAAACAAAATTACATGCCATTTCTTTGTAATTATTTGTGAAATTTACTAGCAATTTCTGGGTGAAAATTGTTTCAAAGTTAATCCTACACTCATTTTATGTCAAGACTTTTCACAGACTTTTCAACAGACTGACATTTAAGATGTTATTCATCAATAATATTCAGAAGAATGGAAACTACAATAAGGTTCCATTAGTTAATGCATTAATAAATAACATTAACAATTATTCATCACTGTTAAAGTTAGTTAATAAAAATACAGCTGTTCATTGTTAGTTCATGTTAGCTTTTGATTTTAAGAATGTATTAGTAAATGTTGAAATTAACAATAACTAATATTTATAAATGCTCCAGAAGTATTGTTCATGTTAACAAATGAAACCTTATTGAAAGTGTTACCAGAAAAACACATAAAGATTAATGTTTGATGCAACTGTTCAATGTAGTGTGCGATCGACACTTTTCATTCAATTTCATATTTCGTTTTAAACAACTTTAAACATAATAGACTGTTTAATTGTACTGGGGCATTTTTTGCCGCTGTATCTTGAGTTTGATCGCATTTTTGCCTCAAGTGTAACGGAGGCAAGCTAGTAAGAGCCGTGCGTGTAAACCTCACTCCCCTAGAATCAAGAGCTGCACTAATGACTGACACTACTTTAGCATCCCTTGTTAGCGCATGCCTCCCATGCCGGAGACCCCGGTTCAAATCCCGCTCGGAGCGGGTCGAGTAGGACCGGTTACACAAGCCCACTTTAATTTCCGACTCTGATCCCATGCATGACCTCACTGCAATCCAACAAACGGAAATCTGCAACCAGGGTTAACTAAATCTAAAACTAAAACCAAAGTTTTATTACTGGCATGACAACTCTCAGAGAGATCGGCATGGTAATGGATGTGGAAATGTTAATGTATTTGGTCTTGACTGGATAGACCAATACATTCACAGACATGCTGTAACATACATGAATAAACCCCGTAGCAGATCTATACAGGTGGAGCTGGGGAAGGGGAGGGTTTCTGAAAGCGCGCCACAGACCGCTAACAGCAACACTGCCAGTATGTGAATGTTTAGCCGCAGCTCATTGGACGCTGAAGCAACCAATCAGCAGCGCTGTGTAGATGATGATGTGATCGCTACCAAATAGAGTTCAGGATCTATCAGAGTTTCATGCCAGAACTAGGTACTTACTTGAAATAAAATAAACGTAACTGAAAGAAAATATAAAAATTAGTAATTAGTAATAATAAAAATGTAATTAATAATAAAACCTTTTAAGCTAAGTTTCTAAGACAACATTTCTCATTTTCATTTCATTTAACTTGATGCACTAAACTAAAAACAACTTAAACTAAAGCTAAAATTAATTTAAAAAAAACTATGTAATTAATAAAAATGACAAAAACACATGACAAAATTACTAAATATTTGACAAAAAAATGATAAAAAACTATTTTTAACCATTAATCGAAACTATAATAGCATGTGACTGACACTAAAATAACACTGATAGCAATGGAGAACTTCGTCCCTTCCAACCCAACTCCTCATCCTTCACCTGTCTCTTATTCTCTGTTTCTCTTCCATTCTTCTGTCAGTTCAGTGTTTCCATCCGTGAATTTTTGCTTTTTCGGGCTTCCGTTTTTCCCACACTTTCCCATGTCACACAGGCCAACCACAAAAATGCAGCGCGGCGAGCGAGCGAGGGGCTCAGGAATTCCTCACGGAGAGGGTAAACACGACACGGGCCGCGAGCAAACACTGCCTTTAACTCTGCATAACCCTCCTCTGTCTTCAGCAGCCTCATATCTCTCTAATGTCTTTCAGCTCTCGCTTCATTCAGCCTTTCAGGAATTACCTCCATTTCCTGACGCTCCCACATGCGCCTTTCCAAGCAGGATCATTTACTCAAGACTGTCTGTGTGTATATCCCAAAAAGAGTGATGAAATCTTCCTGATCCTCACATGACCATCCTCGCTGGACACAGAACGATCTTTCCAGTGGAAAGACCTTTAGATGAAGTTAAAAAGATGAAGTTCTCATGGTGTACGAGCGCCCTTTTCCATACAAAAAGTAATAAGGAAAGTGTCATTCTTTGAGGTCGGATTTATAAATCACAGTCCACTTTTGTTGCAGTGTTTGTTAATACGTTTAAAATACTGCTAGTGTTTCTGTCTTGATCTTTGTGCTGATTTCACGTGATGAACTACACTGAAGCAAATGTTATTTATTTGATTTGAGAAATGTGTGTCTGTCCTGATTAAACTATAACACAAATAAATTAAAAAAAGCAGCTTAGACTCAGCCTAACATTTCCTGGAGGAAAGAGATTCATATAAATTAGGATGAAAAAAAATGATGACAAAGTGTTGATTTTTGGGTGAACTATTCCTTTAAAAGCTTGCACTCACATTCAAATTCCTACTCAATACACCATTCATGATCTTTGAGCATAAATCTAAATTTAAATGGTTGTAATTCACGAATACTTTGGAATACAGACCTGAGGTTGGTCTCTTTTTAAAGAAGTGAAGGCACTTCAAAAAATGAAAGGGTAAAAAAGTTATAGAAGTGTATTGTAAAGCAAATGTAGTGAAAGGAAAATTAAAAAAATGTATATTTTATACAAAATTTTACAAAATAATTTGGACTCTAAAATTGCTAGAAAATCAAAGCCACATGTCTAACCAAGTTGTGTTCCAAATTTGTAGTTGATTTCACAAAAATTGAGCTGCTAAAACTTTTTAAAGTACAGTTTCAATGTTAAGGCAGTGTCCAATTTCAATCCATTTTCACAGGATTCATTTTGGGTCAATAAGCTTTCGAATGATACCTAATGTATGATAATAACAAAAATATGACAGAGGCAATACAAAAGCACACCAGTGTCACAATTAAAAATGTCTGAATTGCATTAAATACAGAAAAACAAACGGCATCTGCAAACAAATGAAGCTGAAGCTTTTTTTTTCTTGGAACTAACTATGCCTTTCTGGGACACTTGTTTAATCAAACCAAGTGGTGTCAAGGTGATGTTTTATAGATGTATGAAGTCAGTCACAGGTGTCCTTACAGAATAACCACTGGTGTGTTTCATCATGTTAACATATGAACATGTTCCACAAAGTTTGACAACCAGAAAGTGTCCAAGAGTTTCTCATTTTAAACGTTTGAATGTTCTAAAATCGAACAAACTTCATTTTTTGCTTGTGTTGTCTGCAGATTGGCCTTGCACCTTCGGCCTTGTACGTTTTAGCGATGGGAAACATTAAAGTAATCTTTTTGCAAAATCTAAAAACTATTTGCATGCCTCCACCACATCAATCAGCCATATATGACGGAGACGACCCCATCATGGTGGGCCACATGCTCTTAGTGAAGCGTCCGCTGATTTCTCAGAGCTTGCTAATGTTCTGTAATTGGGCCAAATGTGCAATAACTAGGCTGCAGTGCATCGTGGGAAACAAGAGGAGCTGGGCTCTCTTTCTGTGGTCCGAGCGCTGCACACACCTCCCACCGTTCTGTCTGCAAATCTCAAAACAAAATCAGATTTCCACAGCACGCATAAACACAGCCCAGCCGCCCAACCACACTGTTTACTTAATAGGCAGAAACCTGTGGTGTGTGTGTGTGCGTGTGTGTGGATGAAGACAATGAATGCAAATGGTATTAACATTCTTAATATGTTCTTCTACACAACAATCACTAATGCAAACCTCAGCTGTGGACTGAACACATGAATTGTGAGGAAAACACTCACTCAATTTTTGCTTTTGTGGATTTATAAACTCTAAACATTGCTGAATAGTTTTTATTTTGTCTTGAGATTCGAAACAGCAGTGGATGAGATTTTTGATATCGGTGCACGGTCAAACATCTGTGTGTTACGATGAGTGAGTTTTCACAGATGACCGGAAAACTGTTCAGATTAAACCATGAAGGACTGACACAACTGTAAAAGCTAACAGCTCTGAACACATCACTGAAGAGTAGAATCAAGCCTCGTCATGTGTCTTTATAAAGCAGATATAACTAATCATTGACTTATAGAATAAGAGAAGTGTTCATGATAGTAAAAGTAGCCAAAACGCATGTTCTTTCACTATAGGACTGTGTATTTATTAAAAACTGATACTGAACATCACTGATAATGATTAGAAATGTTTCTTGAGCATCAAATCATCATATTAGAGTGATTTCTGAAGGATCATGTGACACTGAAGACTGGAGTAATGATGCTGGAAATTCATTAATGTGTAAGCAACAAAGTAAAAATGTTTAGTGGCATATTTTATAAGGTACTATCAAGGCTAGTATTGTCAATACCAATAGCAATATATTTATATATTTTAATATTTTAATATATTACTATACTAGTAAAATCCATAAATTGAATGTGTTAAATAATGTTCTTTGTCATTCCTTCTTGTGGGAAACCACAAGAGTTTACATTGAATTCAATGCCAGATACAGTTTATTGTGTAACCAAAATACCGCTAATATACAGGAAAAAAGATTTTATGCATAATGCAGGACTTTTAATAATAACCAAGCCTGAAGTACAAGCACGAATGTTCAACATGATTACATTTTCACATTGACCCTCCAGCACTTGCATTTATTTATTTAAATCATAGCCATTGGAAGTGTAATAATCACATTAGGCCATATCACCATTTCTGTTTCCAACCCCAAATTTTATACTTCGAGTGAAATCGAAGAACTGGTGTGACGTAATTTCGAACAAAATCAGGCCAAACAGAAGTTCATTTGGAGTCTGCAAAGGTTTGCTCCGGCTGGTTGAACACTTTCGAACCCCCATTTATCTGTGGGAATTATGTAAGAGGTGGGTGTGGCTCTGAGGCTCCGCCTTCTTTCAGGTGTAAATCTTCTCTGGTTTATTTCTCCTGTTCAATCTGTCGAGGTCAGACGCGAGTGAAAACATGAACACTCAAGTGGCGAGATGCTTCAGAGTAGAAACTGGAGTTGTAGGGCCCTATTTTAACGATCCAAGCGCATGGTCTAAAGCGCAGGGCACTAGTGCACTTAGGGCGTCCGAATCCACTTTTGCCAGTTTAACGACGGGAAAAATGGTCGGCGCTCCCGGCGCATGGTCTAAAAGGGTTGTCCCTATTCTCTTAGTGAGTAATGGGTGTGTTTTGGACGTAACGTGAAATAAACCAACCAGAGTCTCATCTCCCATTCCCTTTAAAAGCCTGTTGCGCTCACGCCATGGCAGATTCGCTATTTACTGAAAAACTGGACGCTTCTCCAGAGCGCAAATAGATCAACTTGTGCGCGAGGTTAAAGCAAGCAGACCATCTACGGGACAAGCCGGATTCCATCATATCTATATGTACAAAATATTAATCTTTTACATTGTAATCCTTTTTAATTTTAATATTTTAATGTTTGTGTGCTGCTGTGTTGTGGACTAAAGGCGCACATTACTATTGACTACCATTGACTTTAGACCAGGTTTCAGTTGGTCAATGACTCAGTCTATTTCTGTTCCTCAAAATAGCAATACACCCAACAATGCGCCCGATCACACCTGGTTTTCAGATCAGTCGCCCATGGGCGCATAAATAGGCGCAAATGCATTTGCTATTTAAACAACAGCGTGAAAATGAAAACTGCATCGGGCTGAAACTAGCAAATAACACTTGCGTCGCGCTTGGCGCTGCATTGCGCTGGGTGTATGATAGGGCCCGTAATTATAATTGGAAGCGACACAGATAATGTTTATTCATGTTTAATACTGCAAAGCTGCTGCTTCACAACAATCTATTGTATATAATCTATTGTATAAATAAACGTGACGCGACTGGAGTGCTGAATCGCAGAGCTGCTGCAAACATCCACATCACTACGATCAGATGCTTTCTGAACCGCTGTTTTCTCACCGCTGTCATTAAACTACTGTTGTTTATTTTGTTATTGAGAGGAAAGTGCAGCACATATTTTCACATTCATCTGAACGTCGCTATACTGTTTTAGAAATAGGTGACCGCTGCTCACATTTTTCAAGCTTCATTTCACCCCTAAGCAAGAACCAAAATAACTTTGCAGTGAGTAAATCAGGCCTTAAGACTTTATATCAGAGGTGGGACCAAGTCATTGTTTTGCAAGTCACAAGTAAGTCTCGAGTCTTTGCATTCAAGTCCAAGTCAAGTCCCGAGTCAAGACAGGCAAGTCCAAGTCAAGTTGCAAGTCCTCGAGTTTAAGATTCAAGTCTTAAACAAGTCATTAGTGCTTTTTGCACAAATTAGTGTCTCAGTGTAGCCTGGGTTTCCCCCTGCTGCCTTGAGCGCAGTGCGATTTTATTCACTCTGCTAGCCAGCCTGGACACCATGGACCAGATTTTCCCCTCAAAAAGGGATCCAATCACAGAACGGGGAGGAGCAGCAAGACGATGACGACGTCTATGCGACACACCGAAGCAGTTTGTTTATATCTATGGATCCAACATGGCATCAGACGTGAAGTTACCTTTCGATGCAGCCTTAGATAGTGTTCTAAGTAGTTTAGAACGCAAGTTTATTTCGTCTTCTTCCTCGTCGAATTTTTGTCGCTCTACATACGTCATCTGGTATAATTGAAACGATTGGCTATGAGCTACGTACAGGCGCATTTGATAGAGATTCGTAGCGCCCAATAAGCGGCTCTGGGCATTCGTAAACCACGCCTCAAATACGAGAAAATGAACATGTGGTTCCCAGACCACGTCTCAATGAGAAGAGGTCTGACGTTAGCCAGGCTAGTCTCAGTGTTAATTACTATATGAAATGTATACTAAATGTATACTAATTTATATCAGGAAGGCTTTTAAAATATGTTCATGACTTAGCAGTTCAATTTCATATTTATTGCGATAAAATTTTCACTAAGGGCACCCATCTATCTCAGTTCAATTTAGGGATTGTTCTTACGTGTGACAAAATAAGGAAAAGGCAGTGAAAAAAAAAATTCAAACTAAGATTTTCAAACTTAGTGGACGTTGATTGGTTGGTTGTCTGATTGGTTGAATGTGAAGAGTGGCAATGCAGATTTAAAAATAAAAGTAACTGTTCATTGGGAAAATTAATCGTGATTTGCTACACATTAAGTTTAAAATATTGAGTCCCTGGTTAAACTATTTAAAAAAAAAATATTTTAAAATATATTATTATTTTTTAATTATTTGTGTTAACGTGACAGTAATTGTAGAACATTGCTATTTCCATGGCGCCGTATCAAGCGTCACGTGACACTTTTTGGGGCTACGTGCCTGTCATTTACAAAATGTAAATCCATCCATTTCTCCCGAAAGACATGAAAGTGAGTGGCTGGTGTACAAGGAGAAGACTTTATAGTTACCTATAGGCTAAAATGTGCGTTTGTTGTGGGGGAAAAAAAACATGTCTCAAAATTATATTTGAAAGGTTTATTATTTCCGCATCACTTAGACATCAGTGTGTTTTTTTCCGCTCTAATTATAAATGGTTCGCTAGTACTTGTGTATTTAAATGCCTGAAAAAAAAAAAAAAAAAAAACATTATTTGGTTGAAAACTGTCTGAACGTGTGATAAATGACAACTGACACGCGCTGCTGAACACACTCTATCAAGCGCTCTCTGGCTCAGTGCCAAACGTGCGAAAGCAGCGCTGTGATCATGCGTCAATGATACAGTGCTATACTACAGTGATTATTACAACTCTGATCTGTGGTTTTAGAAGGTAGGTCAAGTCTTTCCAAGTCACAGGGCTCAAGTCCGAGTCAAGTCGCGAGTCATTTTTGTCAAAGTTTAAGTCGAGTCGCAAGTCATCTTTGATTATGTCAAGTCGAGTCGCAAGTCATCAAATTTGGGACTCGAGTCCAAGTCAAGTCCAAGTCATGCGACTCGAGTCCACAACCCTGCTTTATATGACCTTAAATGTGATCAAACTGAATTAAAGACATTTTTAGAGGTTTTAAGGACCCTTTTTGAATCAGATTCAGATGTAGATTGCTGACACAGACCCAACTGAAGTTCAGAAAGTGAAAGAGTGTGGAAGGAAACCCCCTCAGGTCTTACTTGTGGAGAGAGTGGACAGTCTTGCGCACCCGTCCGTCTCTCGGTGCGCTGCTGGGAGGTTTGGGTGTGAGCGTGAGGACGCCTGCGCTGCCCGCCTGACTCAGGGTGTGTGTGAACGGCTGGCTCACGGGGATGCTGGGAGCGTACGCTCGCGCTGAAACAGCAGGTGTGAGGGTGTGTGACGCCAGAGCGGCCTGAGGCACAAATAAAGAGAAGAGTTAGTGAACCTGATACATTCATTCATATTGTGGGTTCCTGAAGTCTGACACACTACTGAAAATAAAACGCTTGTGGATGCTAATTTAAAAGTGATGTTTGGAATTATGTTGGGGTTTAAATATTTTCTCATAACCCAGTTTAATATGCAGCATAAACTATAATCATATAGTTGTTCGGTTTCCCCTGAAGAGTATAAAGGACCGTTCACACCTAGATGGATCAACTATACTAGAGTTCACACCAAAGCAGGATAACATCCTGTTTATTATAAGCATTACGTGTAATCAAGGGCTTCATTAGTTGCACCAGGTGTGTTTGAGCTAGAACACATGAAATATCTGAACTGGTTAGGTTTGTTGAGTGTCAAATTTGACTGCATGTTCGAAAAATGGCTGTGGCGAGCAGGACGAGGTCGAGGGCCGTGAGAGAACGGCGCGAGGCTGGTGGCATGATTACTGATGAGCAACACCTGTGCGACGCACCGGTCCCGTATCTCTCACGGAGGAGCGGAAGCATAAAATGGAGATCGAGAGAGGCCAGGCCTGGAGTTTATTTGATGTTTATGTTTTATTTGATGTGACGTGAGGGGCTGGAGTCTTTTACTTTCGTTTTGTATTTGTTTTATTTTTTTATATTAAAATCTGTTGAATGTTCGCCGGTTCCCGCCTCCTTCTTCCCACAATAACAAACTTGTCAAAGGCATGGTCCAAAAAGTTAAGAGAAGGTACAGTATCATCGCCCTTCACAAACAAGGAACAGGATATAAAAGATAGCGAAGGCACCAAATGTTCCTAGGGACACCGTTGGAAGCATAGTTCGCAGGTTCAAAGTTAAAGGAACAGTGGTTAAAAGTCAAGCTCTTTAAAGTCAGATGGATTCTGATTCGCTGTCAGTATCTTTTCGTTCTACAGCTGGGAAAAATGTTCTGCAAGTGATTCCAATGCAATGATGTTTATCTGTGTTGTTATATATGGTGTGGGCTCCACTATTCTCAAAGAATTGGAATGATTATTAAAACTTTATTGATGTAGTTATTGCGCCCGGATCACTTTATTTGAAATACTTTATTTGGATCATTGCATCTCTTATGTTATGCGTCCCTGAATCCTAGACATTTATATTAGGGACTGTAACACTATTGTTATCATCCTTGGTTTAAACAGGCCTTAACACTGTGACGGCATCAAGACATATAGTTGAGCATGATGTTAGACTGTGACACTGGCTCAATGGAACTGAGTTTGAGGTGGGACTGTTTATCTGACCAAAGAGACAAAGTGTGTGTTCAAGAAACGGTTTAGTTACACACTTCACCTATAATTTAAAAAAAAATCAGCAATTTACTGCAAAATTGACACTTCCTGTCAAAAGTTTGGAATCATCAACATTGTTTAATGTTTTTGATAGAAGTCCCTTCTGCTCATCAAGGCTGCGTTTATTTGATAAAAAATACAGTAAAAACAGTAATATTGTGAAATATTATTATCATTTAAAATAACTAATTCAATATATTGTAAAGTGTAATTTATTCCTGTGATCAAAGCTGAATTGTCAGCATTATTACTCCAGTCTTCAGTGTCACATGATCCTTCAGAAATGTGTTTGAAAATAGAGCAGCATTTATTCGAAATATAAATATTTTGCCACATTATAAATGTTTTCACTCTCATTTTTGATCCATTTAATCAATTTATGTGCCCTTGCTGCTTAAAAATAGAATCTATTGTTTTAATTGTACTAACCCAAACTTTTGAATGTTACAAGGTTTTTGAGTGTTTCCACAAAAATATTAAGCTGTTTTCAACATTAATAATGTTTCTTGAGCAGCAAATCAGCATTTTAGAACAATTTCTGAAGGATCATGTGACACTGAAGTAATTTTTAAAAACATTAAAATAGAAAACAGTTCTTTTAAATTGTAATAATAATCTACTGTAATTTTGATCAAATAAATGCAGTCTTGGTGGGCAGAAGAGACTTCTTTCAAAAACATTAAATACTCTTAATGACTCCAAACTTTTGACTGGTAGTTTGTATTTGATTATTCTCCAAGATATAGAGCAGAATCTCAAATATTTCTTCTTTGTTTACCATTATAAGGTTTGCTTGAATCTGAAAAATGCTATAACTGTCTGTCTATTTCAGATTTTAATGAGATCTTCCAGCAGAGTTTGAGCCTGTGAAGGAAAGACCTTATCTCAGTCTTTATTAAAAGCAGCATTTTTCCCTCAAGCCATTCGAGGTCAAGCACAACAGCCTCCAAAAGCCAGTTCATTCACTCACATGGAAGAAAGAAATGACACGGCTTATCATAACAGCCACTAAATACTTTATAATCGGACATACCAAAACATAGGAATTCTTCACATTTCATTCCTGTTTAGACAAGTTTTCATCCGAGTGAGCACTTGGACTAGGTAAACATATTTTCCATGCTGAAATGCGATTTAATGGCTACCGTTCATTGATTCGAAAGGGGACGAGAAAGCATTCTTTCCGTCTCAGTCCTCTGGCGTTTGATGAATGAGTGGGCGGGACGCACCGGTTGGAGGATCTGAGTTGTGGGCCAGTAAAGGGCACCTTTCTAATGCTGCCAGGTGGCCATGGGCCAAACTGTAGAGTCTGAACCCAACACAGAACACAACGGCCCAATAACACGCTACACAATCACAGCACTTTGCCTGCTTGCTTTCCATCTCTGCTCTAACTTCTGTGACTTCCATCTGCAAATCAAACAGATCAACTCAACAAGAAGCAGCAATTAAGGGTTCACCTTATATATACACACACTACCATTCAAAAGTTTGGGGTCAGTAAGATTTTTAATGTTTTTAAATGAAGTCTCTTCTGCTCACCAAGGCTGCATTTATTTGATTAAAAATACAAACAAAAACAGTAATATTGTGAAATATTATTCCAATGTAAATCAGCTGTTTTCTATGTGAATATATAGTTAAGTGTAATTTATTCCTGTGATCAAAGCTGAATTTTCAGCATCATTACTCCAGTCTTCAGTGTCACATGATCCTTCAGAAATCACTCTAATATGAGGATTTGATGCTCAAGAAACATTTATGATTATTATCAATGTTGAAAACAGTTATTTACATTTTTAATTCATGATGCTATGATGAATAGAAAGTTCAAAAGAACAGCATTTATCTGAAATCTAAAGCTTTTGTAACATTAAACACTACCGTTCAAAAGTTTGGGGTCAGTAAGAATTTTTATTTTATTTTTGGGGGAAAGAAATAAAATAAATCAATACTTTTATTCATCAAGGATGAGTTAAACTGATCAAAAGTTACAGTAAAGACATTTACAATGTTAGAAAATATTCTATTTTAAATAAATGCTGTTCTTTTGAACTTCCTATTCATCAAAGAATTTTGAAAAAAAATTGTACACAACTGTTTTCAACTTTGAAAATAATAATGAATGTTTCTTGAGCATCAAATCCTCATATTAGAGTGATTTCTGAAGGATCATGTGACACTGAAGACTGGAGTAATGATGCTGACAATTCAGCTTTGATCACAGGAATAAATTACAGTTTAAAAAATATTAAAATAGAAAACAGTCATTTTAAATTGTCATAATATTTCACAATATTACTGTTTTTTTTTATAGTTTTTTTTAATCAAATAAATGCAGCCTTGGTGAGCAGAAAATACTTTTTTTTAAAACATTAAAAAAATCTTACTGACCCCCAAATTTTGAACGGTAGTGTGTATGTATATATATATCAGGTTTATTGGCAAAATTTACAGACGTTCAGCTGTTTGCAATGAACAAATCAAACAAAAGTAATTGAAATAACTCAATACAACAAGTGGTTTCCCCAAATTCAACTGAAAATGCAACTTTTAATGACTGCTGCAGTCTCATAATTATTCAACCCCTTCATGGCAAGCATCTTTAGTAGCCTACTTGATAGAACACACTTTTGCTGTTCTGACCTGCTGCAAACGAGATGTATAACCAGACAGCAGCTTCTGGCAGCGTTTCTGGGGAATCTTAGCCCGTTCCTCATAAGCAATGGCCTCCAGTTCAGTAATATTATTGGGTTTGCGCGCTTCAACCGCCTTCTTCCAATCCCACCAGAGATTTTCTATAGGGTTCAAGTCAGGGGACTGTGATGGTCACTGTAGACTCTTCCAGGAATTCTTCTGAAACCAAGTCTTGGTGGAATTTGAGGTATCCTTGGGATCACTGTCCTGTTGGAAGGTCCAAGCTTCAGCTTCCTCACTGACGGCATGATGTTTTCTCCTAAGATTTCCTGACACTTCAATTAGTCCATCTTGCCTTCCACACGCTGCAGGTTTTCAGTGCCAGAGGATGTAAAGCAGCCGCAGAGCATCACCGATCCACCATGCTGAACTGTAGACAGTGTTCTTTTCAGCATATCGTCGCTGCCTGATGAAACTCACGTATGTCCAAAACGGTTACTTTTCAGGAAGTGAAAAAAACACCGTAATTTCAAAAGCAGTTGAACGTAGCGTTGTCATACTTGGTACGGCATCTTTAAATGTAACCATATTCTTGCCGGTGTAATGATATAATGCACATTTGACCAAAATCGAGTTTAAATGTACATACGTGCATATTTTACAGTAACGGTGGTCGATACGCATTCTTCCGATCATTAATTAGAATGGCCAAGTCGCGTTTCATATTGACAGATGAATAGGCTACGCTCAGTTTATTAAATAGCCTACGTCTCAGTTTATTAAATGTCTCTTGCAAACTATGAAGGGACAATGAATCAATACACTCATTGCTGACCCCAGGGCTGGCGCGTCCATATAGGCGAACTAGGCAATTGCCTAGAGAGGCACTTTTTTTCCCGGTTGGCAAAATGTGTGCCAACCGGGAATGAACAATTCACAAAATAGGCTAGGCTCTATAATCATATAATCATACATAATCAGAGAGTAGCCTTTTTCTTTTTGTTTTGAATTATTTCGTTTAAAGACTTTTCAAGCTTTGTGTATTTGATGTCTTTCTCATGTCTGTGTGAGGCATACACTGAGTTAGGATGAGATGCGCTCCAGTTAACGTGCAATGCAAGTGACCGCACGGGCGCCTCCATGATTATATTGTCTGCTATATATTTGCTTCTTATTTATTAAATCCACTCCAGGCAATTGGTTGATGAAAAATTTATTAAAATTAAGATACAATTTATACAAAACGAAATTCACTTTAAAGAAAGGTTTTCTACTAAACAAAACTTAATGAAGTGGTCAAAATCATGTCTGACCCGTCTCAAATTGTGCATCCTATTACTCGTGCTGTTCACTTTTCATACTTTCAACAGTATAGTAGACCTACAGACTCTATTTGTTCAAATTGTTGCACATTCATTTAATTCTGCATTTTGCACACACAAGTTGAAAGGCTTCAAATCAAGTTCACGGATAATTGTGCGTGCATTTATTAATCATTATGATAC
Source organism: Vimba vimba (assembly GCA_022828995.1). Lineage (NCBI taxonomy): Eukaryota > Metazoa > Chordata > Actinopteri > Cypriniformes > Leuciscidae > Vimba > Vimba vimba. Next base: position 3,431,176 of record CM040836.1, read on the forward strand.
TAAAATCATAAAGTAGACTATGCTATGTACAAAAAAAATACAGCCATTTCTGTTTTTTTCTTTTAAACCAAAAAACAAGCTGCACCCTTTTTTTTACATTTCATCTTTCATTCCGAAATAGAATAATGAATGAACGAAAAAGTACACGGACCCAACACGTAGGCTATTAGCCTTTTTACCCGTTATCAATCTAAATTAATCTCGTTTTTAATTGAACTTAATTTCGTTTTTCTTTATTTAAATTTCATTTTTCTTTATTTAAATTTCGTGTTTTTCTTTATTTAATTTTCATTTTTTTTCTTTATTTAAATGTCATTTTTCTTTATTTAAATTTCGTTTTTTTCTTTATTTAAATTCATTTTTTCTTTTTTTTTAATTCATTTTTTTTCTTTATTTAAATTTTGTTTTTCTTTATTTAAAATTCGTTATTCTTTATTTAAATCTACCCTTTACTGTGTCAGTAATTTATTAGTCAGAAAAATATTAGACTACATTAAAAGTATTGCTTAAGTTAACAGACCCGTGCGTTAACATGTCCAAAATAAACAGTGACAATTACTTCGTCTTGACCATTTACCGGTAAATAACAGTTGTGAATATATTGCAAATATATAATAAACTTGAACAGTTGTCAAAAACAAACGTTTGCTGATACTTTACCTCACAGAGTTATTCGGCTATCCAATGCTGAGCTACCAGAGACGCTTAGACCGGCGAGATGCCTCCACAGGGCGGGAGATACGCGGCGTGATTGACAGCTTTGACACCAAATGGATATACGTGAAAATCAGATGACATGATTTCGCAACTTTTCATTGGTCATTTAGATATGTGAAGCATACTGTATACGGAAATGAACCTGGACATTATATCCGTCGAAAAATCTCAAAATCGGCAAAATGGACATACGCGGTTTTCATCGGACAGCGACGATATGCTTCATTCTTCTTCCTCCAGACATACCGCTGATCCATAGGCCCGAAAAGTTCCAGTTTTTTTTTTCATCGCTCCACAGAACAGAATCCCAAAACTTATGTGGCTTATTTATATGATTCTGAGCACTTTTTTTGTGCTTTTGGATCAGAAATGGTGTATGTCTTAGAGTTCTGGCATGGAAACCGCATGCGTTTAGTGCGCCCCTTACTGTGCAGCTGAAACCTCAGTGCCTGTTGCCACCATGTCTTGCTGCAGGTCTTTCGCAGTCACTTGAGGGTTTTATCTGAACCTGACTTCTCAAAAGATCTGGTTGCAGCCGCTGATATCTTCCTTTTTCTGCCCCGTCCAATTAGTGTAACCACTGTTTCTTTAACTTTGAACTTGAAAACTATGCTTCCAACGGTGCCACTAGGAACATTTAGTACCTTTGAAATGTTTTTGTATCCTGCTCCTTGTTTGCGAAGGGCGATGATATCTTCTCTTAACTTTTTGGACCATTACTTTGACTTCTTTAGCCATACAGTGAGGAAAATAAGTATTTGAACACCCTGCTATTTTGCAAGTTCTCCCACTTGGAAATCATGGAGGGGTCTGAAATTGTCATCGTAGGTGCATGTCCACTGTGAGAGACATAATCTAAAAAAAAAATCCAGAAATCACAATATATGATTTTTTAACTATTTATTTGTATGATACAGCTGCAAATAAGTATTTGAACACCTGTCTATCAGCTAGAATTCTGACCCTCAAAGACCTGTTAGTCTGCCTTTAAAATGTCCACCTCCACTCCATTTATTATCCTAAATTAGATGCACCTGTTTGAGGTTGTTAGCTGCATAAAGACACCTGTCCACCCCATACAATCAGTAAGAATCCAACTACTAACATGGCCAAGACCAAAGAGCTGTCCAAAGACACTAGAGACAAAATTGTACACCTCCACAAGGCTGGAAAGGGCTATGGGGAAATTGCCAAGCAGCTTGGTGAAAAAAGGTCCACTGTTGGAGCAATCATTAGAAAATGGAAGAAGCTAAACATGACTGTCAATCTCCCTCGGACTGGGGCTCCATGCAAGATCTCACCTCGTGGGGTCTCAATGATCCTAAGAAAGGTGAGAAATCAGCCCAGAACTACACGGGAGGAGCTGGTCAATGACCTGAAAAGAGCTGGGACCACCGTTTCCAAGGTTACTGTTGGTAATACACTAAGACGTCATGGTTTGAAATCATGCATGGCACGGAAGGTTCCCCTGCTTAAACCAGCACATGTCAAGGCCCGTCTTAAGTTTGCCAATGACCATTTGAATGATCCAGAGAAGTCATGGGAGAAAGTCATGTGGTCAGATGAGACCAAAATAGAACTTTTTGGTCATAATTCCACTAAACGTGTTTGGAGGAAGAAGAATGATGAGTACCATCCCAAGAACACCATCCCTACTGTGAAGCATGGGGGTGGTAGCATCATGCTTTGGGGGTGTTTTTCTGCACATGGGACAGGGCGACTGCACTGTATTAAGGAGAGGATGACCGGGGCCATGTATTATGAGATTTTGGGGAACAACCTCCTTCCCTCAGTTAGAGCATTGAAGATGGGTCGAGGCTGGTTCTTCCAACATGACAATGACCCGAAGCACACAGCCAGGATAACCAAGGAGTGGCTCTGTAAGAAGCATATCAAGGTTCTGGCGTGGCCTAGCCAGTCTTCAGACCTAAACCCAATAGAGAATCTTTGGAGGGAGCTCAAACTCCGTGTTTCTCAGCGACAGCCCAGAAACCTGACTGATCTAGAGAAGATCTGTGTGGAGGAGTGGGCCAAAATCCCTCCTGCAGTGTGTGCAAACCTGGTGAAAAACTACAGGAAACATTTGACCTCTGTAATTGCAAACAAAGGCTACTGTACCAAATATTAACATTGATTTTCTCAGGTGTTCAAATACTTATTTGCAGCTGTATCATACAAATAAATAGTTAAAAAATCATACATTGTGATTTCTGGATTTTTTTTTTTTAGATTATGTCTCTCACAGTGGACATGCACCTACTATGACAATTTCAGACCCCTCCATGATTTCTAAGTGGGAGAACTTGCAAAATAGCAGGGTGTTCAAATACTTATTTTCCTCACTGTATTTCTAACATGCAGTCAAACGTGACACGCATCAAAACCTAGCCAGTTCAGATATTGCATGTGTTCTAGCTCAAGCACACCTGGTGCAACTAATGAAGCCCTTGATTAGTTGCATCAGGTGTGCTTGAGACACCTTTTTTGTAGATTTGTTTTGTTGTGAGGGAATCTATTCAGGCGGTTGAATAATTTAGAGACTGCGGAAGTCATTAAAAGTTGCATTTTTTATTTAATTTGGAGAAACTATTTTAAAAATATTTGCCAATAAAATTTGCCTGTAAACCTGATTTGCAATGGGGGTTAAATAATTTTGAACTGTATATATATATATATATATATATATATATATATATATATATATATATATATATATATATATATATATATATATATATATATATATATATAAAAAATTAAATAAAATTTTTAAAGGTTGATTGAACTACTGAATGTAGAAAAAAGATTACAATAAAGTACATCAAACAACTAAAGTATTTTTTTGTTACAATGTCATGTTTGGTGTTTAGGGTCCAACTAACAGGCTGCTGATCATGCTTAGTTCACTGATGATGATCTTTAATAATTAGTATTTTGGGTCAAATCTTAGAGAGTTATGACGACATACATGTTTGGTATTAAGAAATAATACATGTTTTAGCTCTGTGTAGTGTCTTTGATTATAATTTGATGTAAAAGTTGTGTTTCAAATCACCATTAGAGTGATTAGTGTTCTCTTCTGTCAGATTTCAGCCCACGTACACAACTTGCTTGGGTGCAAAGTAATTCAATATAACCGCAAGTCTGTGCAACAAAGTCATACACGAGTAAGAAAGTCACTATTATGTAATATAAATGCTCATCACTATTATGTAATATAAATGCTCATATTAATGTAAAATGCAAGCTGATTGAACAACTCTACAAGTAAAAACATGATTAATTTTGAGTTCATAGAACTTATATTGTATTTAATTGTTAAAGTCGGCATGAAGCAGAACTTGCAATCTCTTTTTTTTTCCTATTGTGATGTATATCGAGTGGGGAGGGGCTCGATTTTGTCCATAGGGAATTGATTGGATGAAGGTTGTGGTTTGCTATTGGTGGATCTAATGTAAGTGACAGGTTCCCCCGCCCTCGGCCAGGAAACATGTCATCAGAGATTTCAAGTTGATACAACAACATTTCCATTATTTGAGTCAAAATCCTGAAGCTTGTTGCCTCAAGGTTTTGCATTTTCTCAAATTCAGATTTTTGACAATGTGGAAGAATTGCACATTTCCGATGAAAACATGTTTACATGTGTCAGTAGGAGTGATTGTGGCTTGTGGCTTGAGTCTCAGAAGAAGATCAGTGCTTCATGGGGAGGTTTGGGGAGTATCCACTGATACAGGACTGACTCATAAACCATACAAACTTACACACAGATGACCATACACACTAACACACACTCTTCACTCGTCTGCCCATTTCATTCAGTTTAAGGCCTATGATGGACGCCTCCTCCGAGGGTCCCGTGGCTTAATGAACCCCTCTGGAGACTGAGGACTGATTACTTCATAGTGCCAGGGAAGAGGAGATCTCCGTCAAGAAAGGTCTGTGGGGGTGGGGATCGTTTTCCCATAATCCCCTGCAGAACACAATCAACTTGTGCCAAGAAAAACAAATCTCCAATTGCATTAATTAGAGACACAGAACAGTGACATCAGTGTAGCTGAATTGCGACACTATTATAAATGTGCATGCAGTCATGCGAAGTCAGAAGACGTGATGTTTACAGGATCTGATGTAAGTGTGAAATGCACAGCTGAAAGAGAAACATGAGTGGATCGCATTTCATATGGACTCAATTCCACTGAAGAAACTGAAACGATAAAAGTGTCACTGATTATTTCGGGTCCTTTATCCTTAAAAATTATGCTGGCATTAGTGGAATTGCATTAGCATGGTTTTAATCATACTTATCAGACCATTATCAGTTTGTAGCAGTAAATGAAGAGATGTCATATCGATCACAAGTTCAGTATGGTGTACCACAAGGCTCAGTACTACTGTAGGACCGTTGCTGTTCACTCTGTACATGCTACCCTTGGGAGATATCATTAGGAAGCATGGGATTAGTTTTCACTGTTATGCCGATGATACTCAGGTCTATATCTCTTCGCGCCCAGACGAAACTTACCAATTCAAGAAATTAACGGAATATTTAGCTGATATAAAAATTTGGATGACTAGTAATTTCCTATTACTTAACTCTGAATGAATTCTAATGATTGGACCAAAAACCTCTGCACGTAATAACCTAGAATACTGTCTAACACTCGATGGCTGCTCTGTCAAGTCTTCGTCGTTGGTTAGGAACCTGGGTGTGCTCTTTGATACCAATCTTTCATTTGAAAGCCACGTTTCTAGTATCTGTAAAACAGCATTCTTCCATCTTAAAAATATATTTAAATTATGACACATGCTTTCAATGAAAAATGCGGAACAGTTAGTTAATGCGTTCATGACCTCAAGGCTAGATTATTGTAATGCTCTACTGGGTGGTTGCCCTGCACGCTTAACAAACAAACTACAGATGGTCCAAAACGCAGCAGCTCGAGTTCTTACCAGAACCAGGAAGTATGACCATATTAGCCCGGTTCTGTCAACACTGCATTGGCTGCCTATTAAACATAATAATAATAACTTTACATCGTATTAAAATATTGCTGATTACTTACAAAGCACTAAATGGTTTAGCTCCGCAGTACTTGAGCGAGCTCTTAACGCATTATAGTCCTTCACGTCTATTGTGATCTCAAAATTCCGGCCAGTTAATAATACCTAGAATATCAAAATCGACTGCTGGCGGTAGATCCTTTTCCTATTTAGCACCAAAACTTTGGAACAGTCTTCCTACCATTGTCCGGGAAGCAGACACAATCTGTCAGTTCAAAGCTAGACTAAAAACACATCTCTTTGACCTAGCTTTCACATAACACATTATAGACTTCTATAATTCAATGTTAGGCTGCATAGATCAGGTCAGCCGGAACCGGGAACACTTCCCATAAATCTTGATGTACTTGATACATCACATCACAAGAAGGATGGCGTCTACACTAATATTAGTCTCTCTGTTTATCCCGATGTTTACCGCAGTCCATCGGATCCAGGCCGTATCCAGATCTGATGAAGGACCTGCGCCTGGACGCGACGAGTGTCAACTAGTCCTTCCCCTGTGAAGGCCTCCTTCCTTTCCCTTTACCTCTGTACAGATAAAACGTTGTCGGGATAATTCCGGTTCGCGTGGCTACGCGGAAGTGTTAACAATTCTGTATTATAAATTTTAAGGCCAGACAAGTAGTTTGTTGAGGGTTGGTTTGTAAAGAAGGACTACACGCCTGCGCACATATATTAAAACGCGCATACCTATAGACTGAACTTGTAATGCACATATGCACGCCATCAGTGTTCTCACAGGTTAGCATTTTAAAGTTTGCGCAGAAAGAACTTAAGGGTTTCTGCTAGAGCGGTGTCGTGTAAGCGGCCCCTAAGTTAATAACTAATAATCGCTGCGACGGAAGTGAATCAAATCAAACTAACTTTAGCTGGACAATAACTTTATTTTAGTCCAAAACAATCTCTGTTACTGTAATTTCCTATTATCACTGTAAAGCTGCTTTGAATCTATCTATATTGTTAAAAGCGCTGTAATAAATGAAGGTGACTTGACTTAACTTGAACTGAAACACTGGTTGTGTGTGTGTGAGTGCACCTGGTGGCGTGAGCGGCTCTGGTCGAGCAGTTGTCGGGATCGCAGCTTCTGCTTCTGCAGCTGTTGGATGGCGAACTGGAGCTGGTAACTTCCCGAGGCCGACGACTGCTTCTGAGCGCTGACCGGATCTCCATCACACACAGACTCGGCTTCACACGCAGCTCTGAGCCTGAAGAGAAACAGAGCAATCATCACGACATGTGAGGAGGAAACTAGTCCAGGAGCATTTCAGTGTCCCAGCAGGCCTGACCAGAGAAAACATCGGGTTATTGAAACATGTTATTAATGTAGCTGCTAACTAAAAGGCCATAAAACAGAATAAAGCTGTTGTGTCATAAATTAAGGAAAATTTCGTCAATGCCGAGGAAATAAGGAAAAAACATAACAAACGCTTGCATTTACATGAGAATCAAAATGACTTAAGATATTACATTTTGTTTTCTTAAAAAAAAGATCAAAACGAAAGTATATTGTGCTCAAAACAAAACTAAACAAATTTCTGCCAATGGGAAAACAAGTTTATTTTGATTTAAGAATGTTTAGATATTTGTACTGGAAAACAAGACAAAAACAATGAGGAATAAACAATTGCGTGATATAAAGTCACATTTGCGAGAAATAAACTTGCGGTTCTGACTTTTGTTCTCGCAATTGCAAGCTTATATCTCACAATTCTGACTTTATAACACAATTAAGAGAAAAAAGTCAAAATTGTGAGATGTAAACTAACTAATAAAAAGTCGCAATTATCTTCTAAAATGTTTTTTTCTGTGGCGGAAACAAGCTTCCATACTTATCAGTAGGGCTGGACGATTTTGGCTAAAATCATAATCGCAATTAATCAAACAAGTTACCTCGATTACGATTATTGAACGATTATTTATAAAAAAATAATTCCTATGTCACTGGCAAGGCTTATACTGTAAATACGTTCGTATTTTTTCTAATGAAAGATTTAGGGATGTCCCGATACCACTTTTTCACCGATACCGCAGCTTTGGCTATTTGCCGATACCGATATCAATCCGATATCTTTATTTTATTCTTGAACTAATACTACTAATAATAAAATATATGGAAGCACTTTGCTCAATTAGCCACATAAAAACATCTCACTCAAATGGAGAACAAATACTTCTCCAGTATATAGTCCACATCAACAGTTGATAATGAAGGACTGCCACCCTTTATTCAAAAGGCCTTGAGATATGTTTGGTAACCTGAATGAATTTAAAATTAATTAGTTATATTTCAGATCAATATATTTGTTTCCTTAAAATTTAAATTAACTTTAATAACTTCTCATCTGAATTATAAATCATTAATTTCTGTATAAAATAACAGTACCATTAAAAACACATTTGATTTTATTTTTTAATCAATGTAGAATGTGTAGGCCTAACTTAAAAACAAAAAGATTAGTGCTCTGTTTTATGGCAAGAAATGAAAACCAATGCAATATGATGAATGTACAAAAGATGAGATCATTTTTGCTTTTTGATAATTTTATTTAAAAAAAATGTAGACGGTGTGTGTGTGATTTTGGTTGGGTGACAGTTGTAGGTTACAGTTTGACAAGAGTTTACAGTTTGACAAAAGCACAATGTTTTACACAAATATAAGTAGGCTAAACACTTTGCAGTTTTAATGATGTCCTGTATGTACAAATTGACGTTGATGTTATAATGACGAATGATGTTTTATGTTTCCACTGTTAGATCGCGCCCATGCCTCTCTCTCTCTCTCTGACACACACACACACATTCCAGCATTGCAATCTTGACATCGCAGCCTGTTCATTATGCTGCGTTCACACCAAACGCGAATAGAGCGTCAAATTCGCGTCTATCGCATCTAGTTCTACGCTTAAACATTTTGAATCCATTCGCGCGTTCAAAGCGAATAGGACGCGCGTAAGCGAGTTTGAAGCGAAATAGACGCGCGTTCACGGGCGGAGTCACGTGACTACACACGCGGTAATATGTTTTAAGGGGAAAGTACATTAGCACACAGAGGGAAATAACCGAAATAACCGTCTTGGTAAAATTACGTCGGTTATAGGCTCTGAATTTCGGTTTCGATTACTTTTCGATTAATCATCCAGCCCTACTTAGCTTATGTATGAATAAAATAATGTGTAATGTAAAGAATGTAACCAAATTTCTTCATGGCACATATAAAATGAAAGCTAAACACTCACTGATTTAGTAAGCAAATATAATACGTTATCTGTAGATATCTATAGCTTTTCATAGACAAAATATTCTGGTTCGATCCACATGTACCAAAGAAAAATACTTTGAGAATACTTAGAGTATATGCTATCAGGCTAATGTAAATACAGAAGTGAATTATTCTGGAATAAACATCAGTATAAGCAGCTCTTGTGCAACAGGCTACATGAGAACAGTAGAGCCAGCCGAAGACACTCGGGATCACAGAGTCATGTGAAAAGAACCATCCACCCATGCAATTCTCATTTCTCATAACAGTTTGTGTGTTGGAAAAACAATTGGTGACCCATGACAGAAGCTCAAAGACCTCCACCTCACCACATCTATAACACAAGCCTCCACGTCAGCTTCCAAACAGACCTTCCACATCTCATCATCTGCTTCACTTCTAGAAGAGCAAACATGCTTTCCACAATAAACAATAAGAGTGAACTGCCAGAATAACACTGAGGAACTTCTTCATTACTGTCAGTCGTATGCATGCACTAACTCTCAGACATGATGATATGAGAAGCAACACGGCAATGCAAGCCAGACACCGTTCTAATCTCTCAGGAACTGCTAATAATAATTAGTGCTGTGCGACGATTAATATTAAACTATTATAATAAAAGTTTGTGTTTACATAATATATGTGTACTGTGTCTATAATTATTTTGTATATATAAATACACATGCATGTATATTTTAAGAAAAATGTGTTATTTATATATAAAATATTTATATTTATATATAATCTAAATAAATTATATATAAAAATATATACAGTAAATACATGCAAATATTTCTTAAATATATACATGCATATGTGTGTGACACAGCACACACACACATATATTATGTAAACACAAACTTTTATTTCGGATGTGATTAAAGGATTAGTTCACCTCAAAATGAAAATTTCCTGATAATTTACTCACCCCAATGCCATCCAAGATGTTCATGTCTTTCTTTCTTCAGTGGAAAAGAAATTAAGTTTTTTGAGGAAAACATTTCGGGATTTTTCTCCACACAATGGACTTCAACGGTAACCAAATTGTTGAAGTCCAAATCAATGCAGTTTCAAAGGGCTCTGCGCGATCCCAGCTGAGGAATAGGGTCTTATCTAGCGAAACGATTGGTCATTTTCTAAATAAAATAAAAATGTATATACTTTTTATCCACAATTGTTCGTCTTGTGCTGGTCTGCGATGCTCCAGGCATTACGTAATCACGTTGGAAAGGTCACGCTGGACGTAGGCGGAAGTACCGCCCCATTGTTTACAAAGCGAACATGCGAAGAATAATACAAAAGCCCTTTAACAAAAAAGGTAAAACAAAGATGTCGGACGATTTTGAAGTTGGAGGAGAAAATGAGATGGAGTTTTTCGCTCTACCCTACCTTTTTGAACCGGAGTACACAGATGAAGACCTTAGGCAGATGGAGGAGACCGCTACATCCAGCGTGACCTTTCCAACGTGATTACGTAATGCCTGGCGCGTCGCAGACCAGCACAAGACGAACAATTGTGGTTAAAAAGTATACAATTTTTTATTTTATTTAGAAAATGACCAATCGTTTCGCTAGACAAGACCCTATTCCTCAGCTGGGATCGCGCAGAGCCCTTTGAAACTTCATTGATTTGGACTTCAACAATTTGGTTACCGTTGAAGTCCATTGTGTGGAGAAAAATCCCGAAATGTTTTCCTCAAAAAACTTAATTTCTTTTCCACTGAAGAAAGAAAGACATGAACATCTTGGATGGCATTGGGGTGAGTAAATTATCAGGAAATTTTCATTTTGAGGTGAACTAATCCTTTAATTGTTGCCCAGCACTACTAATAATCCAAGCTACTAGTGATTATTTATTTTTTTAGTAATATATATTAAAATATTTTGTTGAAAATGCTTGACTTCTCTTCAGAGGTCACACATTAATGAACCCCATACGGAGAAAGGTCTGCTCTCAGAATGCTATTAGCGGCATACGATAATGCATAATTTCAGGGAACAGTGCATTAAACGCAGTGAGATGTGTGTGTGACGCATGCCTGCAGTGTGTGTGTGCCGTGCCCCTGGCGTCCGCGTTCACTCATTAACACAACACTGTTATCCCGGGGTGGAATTTCTCACTCGCCAAACAGAGGAAAGTCCTGTGAACCCCAAGCCATCTGGGTCCAATTAAGCTGAATAAAAAGCTTTTATTAAAATGAGGGCAGCATTGTATCCCTTACAACTATTTTTAGTCTCTCCACCTCTTAAATTCAACATGTGTGCATAAAAAACCTTTGTTTCAGCAGTAAAATCACTATTTTGCTACTCCTGTGTTAACAGAGGTCAGTCTGAATCATCTGATCTGGTGTTGCTGCTCTCAGCACAGAAAACTACTTTATCTATGAATCAAACAGTCAAATCGCACTGAAAAACAGCTCACATACACACACTGTGCTTGACTTGCATTGTGATCATTGTACATTAGTAATCTTTCACTTAATCAACATTTGTCAATATGGAGAATTCCTCAAATTTAAGTTAGATTGCGTGTCTAGGTTTGAACGTGCTTCTCTTGTATGAAAAGCACCTGTGCATATAAATAGCTGTGCAATAAAAGCTTGATGTGTACTGGCAACTATACATTTAAGGGTATATTCTATTCTTTAAAATATTGATATAGTTTTGACATAGCCTACACAAAACTTTTCCGTTTGTCAAAATACCTTGCTTGTCTTTTAATTGGACATTTTTCTTGGCTTATTTTGCTTTACGCTCTAGATATACACTTAAAAAAATAAATAAATAAAAAATAAATAAATAATAATAATAATAATAATAAAAAAAAAAAAATATATATATACACTTAAAAAAAAATCTAGATATACACTTAAAAAAATAAAAATAATAATATATATAATATATATATCGTTTTTAAAATGTAACATTAATATGACAGTAATTTGAATGTTATTGTAATATTGCAAACACTGTTCTGTGATGTATCAATAAAATAGCTTAGAAACTGAAAAGTTCTAGCATATATTTCTTAGCAACTAAAACCCACAGCTTCACTATTAGTAGAGAGATGCTGCCAGGTGCAATTCACACGCAGTCGCTCTCTTACTAATGCATTAATATAAACGTAATCTTTACTGTGCTACTTTATATCTGATTTAGAATGAGCAGAAATATAATGGGCCAAAGACAAAAGAACTGATAAAAATAAGCTGTTATGTAGGAGCGCTGTGTCATATGCCATAGCTGTGCACAAGGCAACCCGTGTTCGAGTGTCACATAAAGCTTTCATCACATAAATGTCGACTTTAAAAACTCTGAAGTCATTTAACCCCTACTATACGCACTACAGTACTACTAAAGTGGTTGTCCAAAAATGTCTGCATGAGCCATAAAAGACCAGCTTATACACTAGCATGTAGGGATGGGAACCCAGAACCGGTTCTTCTTCAGAACCGGTGCCCAGTGAATCGATCCCTTGGAACCGTTATCGGTTCCGCTCGTTCAAATGTGACACGACGTCACACACGTGCTGCGTTGTTTTGGTTCAGAACGTAGCAAACACTATGAGCAAACATGGCATCGAGGCAGAAGCGCTCTGACCGCGTCCTAACTACATGTGACGCGACGGCGCGATAAAAAGTATAATTTTCCATTATAATCAAAGTTTAACCAGCTGCGACACGCGACGATTCTATTTGAAACGGATCCTATTTTACTGCGACGTCACGCTGGAACAACAATCTCAAAGTGTGGCAATGATAATATCAGGTACTATTTTTGTGCTTTATTTAATGTTAAAAGCGTGTGTAATGTGACTGAATATCATTTAGTGCTCCAGCTTTGTAGCTGTAAAAACAACAATGGATAATTCACATCAGATCTTGAAATTAAACAAATGGAAACAAAAACGTTCAAAATGTGAAGACAACCCGTGTATTATTTGACAAAGATTGTTTTAGTAACGCAATAGCCTAATCCAAATGAGCACTGTTAATATTCCTAAAGGCACAAGCTCTTCCTAAACTGTTTTCAGTATGTGTTTTTAGTTTTTATGAAACATAAATGGCAGTTTTATGTGCCATAAAAGAAGAAGATATCGACAGCGCATTAATTTTAAAAGAGGAACAGAGAACCGCGATCAAGGCATTTGTCGATCGGAAACATGAATGAAGAACATACGTCACTTACTCCGTTGCTCTGATTGGTTGTAGGTCTATCCAATTGAGTGCAGAGGCATTTTCTTTCCTGGTTCGGTTGAAATGCGCCCCATAATCACAGCCCAGTGGAGCAGTATCAGACTCACATTCTGACTAGAATCTGAGTATGACGACGTCAGGCTAAAGGCACACACTAGCGTGCCGTGGCATACTGGTTGAGAAACACTGCCCTAGGCTATAGGTCCCTGGACTTTACTTTGAGAAGTAGCTCACCTACAGTACTTTTAGGTTTGTTCTGAGGTTGCTACACATAATTTGTGTATACTCTGTGCTGTGTCTTCTGATCAGATATTAAAGCGAGTTAATACAAACAAATTTGTACTTATTCCCTCACCCAATAAGAATCGATAATGGAATCGGAATCGTTAAATTCTTATCAATTCCCATCCCAACTAGCATGCATTTCCAAGCTGGTCCAGGCTGATTTACACTGGTCAGTGCTGGTTTGGCTGCTAGACCTTGATAATATTTTACTAACAAGAACACTTCAGATACGCACAATTACGCACAACATTGCCACTTTTTAATGGATAAGGTAACAACCATCAGCAATCCAATCGTCTTCAAACAATCTCTCCTACAGACACTAATTTACAGTACATTACTCCTAAACTAGCACTTCCCCACCATATTTGTGTAACAAATCTCCCTTGAGTCTGCTTCACACAAACCTCATCTCCATGTTCTGCTGAGTTTTAGTCACGTATAAAGTGCATTTAAAGATGAATGCAACATGCACCCTGTATATTTTACTTTATTTTGACATTTGCATAATATCCAAAATTTTTGTGATGCTGTGAATTTGTTATGAGAATCCTTAATAAACAGTTGTCAACTAAACACAAAAATGTAAAGGTCTTTGAAATTTCATAAATGACAAAATAACAATAATAATAATAATAATAATAATATGATTATTATTATTATTATTTTTTTTTTACAAAATGTGGGGTACCACAGGGTTTAATGCTTGGTCATTTATTAAATGTAATTTACAATTTAAATGTGAACTTGACTATTTAGTCACTGGCTTGCTTTACAGACGCATAAACAGCAATAAATGATTTTGTGACAAAGAACGTCTGACTGTACATATAAAAAAAAAAATCACTGATCAAAGATTAGACATTAGAATTAAACATGGTTACTTGCACGTTGCGTTATTACTATCAGGTCCACATCCATTTACAGTTAAACATTTCTTTAAGGTGATGCTGTTACCCTGTAATTACACAAATAAGTATTGAGTAGAATTACCGTATATACCCGACTATAAGACGACCCTGAATATAAGACGACCCCCCCATTTTCCAGACTTATTTTTGGGACAAAAAGAGATTTTTGTGGAAAAAATCTGGTTTTCAACAGAAAATAATTTAATTTGAAAATTGCAGTGATAATTCATTCTCTCTCTTCCAGCACGCGCGCGCACCTTTCTCTCTCTCTCCCTCCCTCTCGCTCTGCGTCTCTCGCTCTCGCTCTCGCTCTGCGCTCGCGCGCGCACCTCTCTCTCTCGCACGCTCGCTCTGCGTCTCGCGTGGATTAACTTTTGTGCATTATTTTTTATGCAGATTAACATATTGTAAGGGAAAGCTGGTTTTGTCTTAATGGGTCGCGTTTCAGTCACTATTTCATATTAATTCCGTTGTTCTTTCTCCCTTTCACCCCGTGATTTTGTTTATATCGCGAATATAAGACGACCCCACATTTTTCAGCCTATTTTTAGGACAAAAACCTTGTCTTATATTCGGGTATATACGGTAATTAACCACATGTACCTATAGAGTTAAGGTTAGGGTTTGGTTTACATGTAACACGTGTAACAACGTCACCTTTAAAGTCCTCTTGTGGTGCACATCAAGTTTTTAATGTTGTTTATATGTCTATTTGGTGTTTTTAATATGCTTTAAGACAAACCATGTGTAAATTCATAAGTCGACACCATTGCTGAGTATTTCCTCCTTAAAACTGCAGTGAACCAAAGACAGTCTCAAAAACACGCTTTGAAATCGCTGGTGTTTCTGACGTCACAAACTACCTTGTAACCAATCAGATCAACGTGTGATCGTCAACCAGTGGATCTCTGAGCTGAGTGAGTGAGTGGAGGCGGGGCTCATTTGCATATTCATAGAACCGCGAATACTAAATGACACAAGGGTGTCGAGTTACATTCAAGATATTTTAAGGCACGAATCATTTTTTTCTAAGGAAAAAACTTTTAAATATGTAATTTGGGAGTTTTAAGGGATACAATTATTGACTACAGGCGGACTTTAAATAATGTGTCAGTAAGTTTACAAAGCCTGTGTCAAATTGCGAATGGTTTCCCAAAGAATCCACAGTGAAATGAACCAAACAAAATAATGCTCTAGTGAGACATTCACATATTTAAAAAATAAACAGCCGGTTTTCTACCATTAGGCCCCTTTGGAAGGTAATGTTATATCAGTCCAGTGATCCTGTTGTAGTTCTTCTGTCTGTCCATGTAAGAAGTGAGTGGGCGGGGCTAAAGAGGCCATTATCTGCACATCTCTTGTGCAGATGTGTTCCTCTCTATCACGTAATAAAAAGAAAAATAGAGCAAAACGAGTCAATTCCCAATGCTTTTAATAAAAGCTGTTTTTGGACTAAGTTTGAGTTGTGAAAGTTATACCATGTTTTTACTGTACAATGACTGCTTACATGTCAAACGATCAGGAAAGAAAATGACTTCTCAATTCATGCCCCTTTAAAATTGAGCAGTATTTGTATGTTCCTGCTACCGAGAGGGAGGAGACGGAGAGAAATGCTGAATGAGCAGGGAGTGACTGAGGGGGAGACGTCTCTGGCTGCTGATGCGGGATCATTTCTCCGGTCCAGGCTCACGTTAGGGGCGAGTGGTCAGGAGGAGGACAAAGGAAGACTAATGGAAGCGTGTGATGAATTGCACAGAAGATAACAGTGCCTTGCTAGGCCTACCTGTAAATTCCCTGGACTAAAACCCAGTAGGATTTTCCCATTGGCTTTTTGGATTTAAATAAGCCCTGTGGCCAAGAAAAGTTTCTGATTCTTACACATTTTGTTCATTATGATAATCTTCATAAATGAACACAACATTTAAGACTTTGAAGCAAATATATACAATATTCGACACCCTTGCCTCATTTAGTATGCGCGGTTCTATGAATATGCAAATGAGCCCCGCCTCCACTCACTCACTCAGCTCAGAGATCCACTGGTTGACGATCACACGTTGATCTGATTGGTTACAAGGTAGTTTGTGACGTCAGAAACACCAGCGATTTCAAAGCGTGTTTTTGAGACTGTCTTTGGTTCACTGCAGTTTTAAGGAGGAAATACTCAGCAATGGAGTCGACTTATGAATTTACACATGGTTTGTCTTAAAGCATATTAAAAACACCAAATAGACATATAAACTACAGTAAAAGTTTGATTTTCAACACAGGGGGACTTTAATATAATAATACAAAGACCACGGTCACATGACTTCAATATCACCATCATTAAGCTTTAACAACTCTTTCAGTCTTCATCTATAAACATTTTCCGTGAAAGTTTAGGTTAGAATAATTTGCGGTTATAAACACAACGAGGCTGTGAAAGCGACTAGTGAGTGGATGAGTTTATCTGCAACTCATTTATGGGTTTTGGCCTACAAATATGTGTCATTGCTGCAGCAGTTTATTATCGCCATCATAAATCGAACTCTGGTGATGTGCACGTATGCCGTGACACTGAGAGGAGGACAGTTTGAACCTTTTTGTAAGTATTCTCCTTTAAAAGAAAAGTACTTATTTAAAAGAAACCACTGTATGGTCACTCCTCCACACTAGGGGTGCAACGGATCGCAGTTGATCCGTGATCCGTACGGCCCCACGGTTCGGCACGCGTGTGATTCGAGGATTAACTGCTAAATTTAACCATCATAGAGTGAAAGTTTATCATTTGGACATGTTTTGTCTTCCCAATTTACACATTCAAACAATTTTAAATGCGGAAGAAGAGGTGAAAATTGGGACTCTCGCGTTATCTGTGCACAGAAAGAGAGAGAGAGAGAGAGAGAGAGAGAGAGAGAGAGAGAGAGAGAGAGAGAGAGAGAGAGAGAGAGAGAGAGAGAGAGAGAGAGAGAGAGAGAGAGAGATGCGTTTCAGACAGCACTCAAACACCGTATTGATTCCTCTTTCGCGTTTCCTTGCCCTTGAACGGACACATAAACACATAATTATATCAGAATACTCGTCTAAAAGCCTGTCTCGGCAAGTATTCTCTCGGTTAAGTGAACAGTTGAGAAAGAAACCGGATGCTTGTCAGTTTATTCGGCCCGTGCAGTCGGTCTTAAAGTGACAGCAGACTAATATTCCTACTGTTGCCTGTGTCATTAATGTTAATAAAAAAAACTAAATACAGCTTTAACAAAGATTAACCTTTATTTAATTTCTACAGTGAACCAATAGTGTTATTTTAAATTTAGGCTTAATTATTAATTTCTGTATTTGTTCTTATTTTATTACTGATGGTTCACTTGTTTTTAATAATGATTTAACTTTATCAGTTAGGCTGGTAGTTTTTGATGTGGTATTGAAGAACTTCAAGTGAGCTTTAAGTAATACATAAAAAGCAAAGTTACATCCCTCCATATATATATATATATATATATATGTTTTTTGTTTTTTTTGCTGAGCCGATCCATGGCTCAAAAACCGTAAATGATCCGAACCGTGCATTTTGTGATCCGTAGCACCACTCCTCCACACAGATGTGATAAAGGCACTGCATGAATCAGACACTGACACTGAATTGAGTGATCTGATCCTAATAAACCTCCACAGCTGTCGATATACACGACTGTGTGCTAAAGCTGAAAGGCTGTCCGTAGGAGTAATCCTGAAATGCCATGGTCGGCACGAGGAGCCAAGGTAAAGCTGCTCAGCGGGACATTCTTCCAGCCTATGACACAATCCAAAACCTTAATATTCAATAATTATGACATTCCATTACCACGCTAAACCACGTCGATTATTATCATCATCATCATGTGCAAGTGGTACCAATAACTTACTGGAAATGAATGTCTACCGATGCCAAGAAAAGAGGCAGCTGAAACAGCCGTCCAAGTGGAACTAAAATTACCTAAATATTTCAGGCTTACGACAACGCTGCCACATACCTACAGTGAAAAATAATAAGCCAACCTCGCTCAGCTGCTGGATTCGGTTAGCAAATGGCCATTCTTCATTAGCATTAGACTAAACGTTGCAGTGAAGGGAGGAGCTGGTGGGAAGGACAACGGTTTGGAAGTGCTGATCCAGCATACCTGGCAGTTCCTGGATAACACAAAACTTCAAAGCTCCTACTTCTCTTTGAAAGCCATTACGCTTGAACCCCCTTGGCTTTGACAACAGTGCACTTAACGGCTTCAGCATGTTTGGCACAGACCACTGGCCCCAAAATCTTGGATGTGGAGGAGGTGCTCAAAAAAGCCCCTGAACATTAAAGACATCACTGAGCAGTATATCACCAGATATGATGATGCATTATTAAATGAAGGTCCGTTTTAGATTCGCCACTATTTGCCGGCCAACACTGGATACAAGATATTAACTCTTTAACTAAACTAACTTTAACTCAAATATCAACTCAACTGCCAATTGTTTTCCTGTGAAATAAGTTGATTTTTCTGCTCCCATTGACATATTTGATCTTGTTTTATGCCTAAACTCACTTCATTTCGATACATTTTTCAGAAAACAAGATTTAATATCATGACATTTTGCCTCTCAAGCAAATGCATCTTGATGTCAGAATGTTTGGATATTTGTGCTGGAAAGCAAGACAAAAAAAATACTAAGCAAGTCAATAATTTTTCAGCAGTAAAGTACAAGGTGAAGGATAACGGCAGAAGAATTAGCTCCGGTTTCCCTGTAGTTTGGCGTGTAGCACACAGTAGCCAGCGGAAAGTTCCAGCCAGATGCCTAACAAATGGTATGCCACGTTTTGACCAGGAATGAAATCTTCCGCTGCAAACAAAAGCAGATGGGCAGAATCTTCTGGGAAACGAAACTGCATTTTCTAACCGTTCATCCCCAACACTATTATATTTAACTGGCAATTAATCTCAGTGGAAAGGACTGCAGCAGCAGCACAGTTGAATCCTTGTTTAACGTCTTTTCCACCCTCCACCGCTTTACAGTCAATGTAATGGAAAAAGTCCTAATATTAGCGATGAGCTGCGCTCTTAAATATGAGCCCTGACATACTGAAGCAAAGCAGTGATAAACCAAACGCAGGCATCAGAAAGAGTAACCGTCTGCTTTAGATATCACCATAAAACCACACGGCCATCAGCGCTACAGATTCTATATAACGGCTGGAAATAAAACCATTTTAAAAAGGGAAAAAGCCAGACATTCCCGGAATTCCCTGACAGTTCCATACATAAGGAAGGGTTGGACTGGAAAAACAGTGGAGGGCGATCAGGGCCAAAGTGTCTGAGACATTGTCACTCGCATATCACTGTAAAAATACAGGCGAAACGGCGTGTGTTTAACCCTTCCACTGCTTCACGCTCATGACGTTCATCCTGCTGAGATAGTACAGGTCAGGAGCTCTGATAATATGACACTTGAACTTGAACAGTCTTCAGTCTTTCGCCCCCTATGACTTGGTCTACCGCAGTATCAAACTCTCTGCCAAGCCTAACATGTATCTGCACACAGAGGGCAAGGAAAATGGGCTGATTTCAGGGACACCATTTCTAGAAAGCACACTATATGGTCATAGATCACGGAGGAAATGCTTCTATAAAAATGACGTTTACACCCAATTTTAGACTCTCAGCTCTCTTAAAAGATTCTTCAGAGGCCATTAAACTGGCTTGTAAGTTTTAATGACTGTAAACGGTTTGGCCAACGTCGACTAAAGCACCTATTAAATTGTCTAAAGATGATCACACTGAAAAAGTTCACAGAATGCCAATTCACCCTTTAACAAAGCACTTTAGACTGCATCATTGGGGGGAAAAACAGTGACTTAGTGAGAAAGATGGAGGACTGCACTGTTTCTGTATCACACTGTTGATATTGTATAAGCTGAATGAGCAGGTAAAGATGCCCTCTGTTTGTTTATATTTGGCTGGCCAGAGTAGAGTTTATACTGACACCTACTGGTGTGGATGGAAGTTTTTAGTAGTCCACTTTACGCTGGAGCTGTTCATCTCTTTTGTCATCTTTTCCTTCATCTCATAACATAAAAAATGCTCATTCTTTGATTAATTCCCTTGAAAATTTTAGAATTTCTCCTTTTTAATGCATTACTGAGTTCACCTTTAACATCGAAATTCAGTTATTCATATAAATGAAATGAATAGCTTATTGGAGGCCATGATGATGGCGGACAGAGGCCAATGGGCAAGTTGGGCCATGATGCCGGGGTTAAGCACCTACTTTTTTCGAAGGACATCCTGGGATTTTTAATGACCACAGAGAGTCAGGACCTCGGTTTAACGTCTCATCCGAAGGACGGTGCTCTTTTGACAGTATAGTGTCCCCATAACTATAATGGGGCGTTAGGACCCAGACAGACCACAGGGTGAGCGCCCCCTGCTGGCCTCATAACACCTCTTCCAGCAGCAGTGAAGCAGATCTATCCACCAAGACCAAACATATCAACAATGTCATACCCATTGCTATGAAAACACTCTCAGAGTTGTCATGACAGAAGTGCTGTTATCCGTCACTCACCTTTCATGTAGTATTATATGATTACTGACAATATTGTCTTCTGTAGAGCTGCTTAAAGCTGAGTTGAACTCGTTTCATACAGTAATTGATGAACTTTGCAACATTGACACTGTTATTGAACAGAACTGAATCAACATTGAACTGGATTGAGCTGAATAATGACACCATTATCTTCTGTAGAGCTTCTTTAAAGCAGAAATTGAATTTGATTCATAATTGATAAATTGTACAACATTAACATTATGGTATTTTCCTGTTTGTTGATGTGAAGCTGCTTTGAAACAGTATAATGTATTGTGTAAAGCACTATATAAATAAATGTGACTAGTAAAAGAGTTATGACATACCAGCCAAAAGAATACCAATAACATTACAAAACTGCAATAGCAAAAAATGTATATATACTTGAGAGCAGAATTACTATGAAGACAACACTAGCACAATGAGTCTAGTATAGCGCAGACCTGCATGATGAGTTGCTCTCAAATAAGTAACAAGTCATCATATCTGAATCACTGTGATCATGTGAGCAACACAACAGAAATGCATGAACACTTACCCAGAGTTCCCAGGGGCCGCGTCTGTATGCACTGCTCTCACGGGTCCGGGTCGGACCCCCGGAGCCAATGTCAGACCCCCTCTGCTGAAGATCCCGTTCGACAAGTTCAGATTAGTCAGCTGTAGGGAAAACAACAATCAGAGACACTGCAGGAACTTATTATTCTTCCATAGCATTTCTGTCATTTTCCAGTACAAATCTAAACTAGGGCTGTCTCTTGTTGGAATAGCCCATTAATGTAGGCTAATTACTGTTCAGATGAGTGAATGAGTGTGTTCCTCATACCTCGTACGACTTAACATTTTTGTGCTTTTGGTTTTGTTTATTATCATTTTTTATTTTATTTATTTATTTTTTGCTTATAATGTACAGCATAGCTTAGATACATAGATACAATCATTTGTTTTTATAGGCTTTATATTACATAGCCATTGTTTGGAGAGGACAGCATTGGGGAGGATGTGGAATAACAGTTTAAAAAAAAGGTATTTTTTTTTATAATAAAAAATATATATTTTTATGTATAATAATTTTTTCCAATTTTTCATACGATTAATCGAAGAATCGAATAAATAATTGACAGATTAATCAATTATCAAAATAATCTTTAGTTGCAACCTTATAATCGAGTAATCTGATATTTTTTGGGGGTTGGTAATAAAAATAGACCTAAGCCTTTAATTACAAAAGCCTTAAAATACATATATAACAACAAGGCAAAATTTAGTTCAAATAAAGTATAAAAATGCAAGTAATCATATGGTTACATAGAACAACACTGTTAAAATACATAATATACATAATATAAACAATCATCTTATGTACATTATGTATTATAACACAGATGGCACCAACGGCCTGGTGTTGTTACAATTTACAGCAGATCAAATCCTGGTTTAATTTTGGCCAAATTTGTACTTAATCTTTAATATTTGGCCTCTTCTTTACAATAGAAATGCTACAGCCACTGCAATTGAACAAGAAAATGTGGACCTCAAAACTTTTTAGAAACAAATTTAGAAACATATTGATGTATTCTGTTGTGTTGGCGTAGGTTTATAAATGATTTATGTTACAAATCTGGTGAAATGGCACACATTGCGTTCCCAGATGAACGTTATAACCCATCCAAACTCACAGCGTATGCAGAGATGGAGTTTGAGACGCATGTAAATGTCGCTCGTACCCGACACACATGAAAATAATTAAAGCTCATACATATTAAACACACAAGGCATATATGCCTTTGTGAATTCACAATAGCAATATGCAACAGTATGGTTTTTAAATGGTTTTAATATATAGTGCAGCATTAGAAATTGGTGTAATAATGCAGTTCATGGATTCTCGTCTGTGGAATTAGACACTGCCGATATTTTGCCGGTTACTCGACACGGGTGAATTGCATTCGAGGATTTTTTAAATCGAGTACTTGAATTACAAAATACATACTTGAGAAGCAAAATTACTTAAGATATTAAGTCTTGTTAACTGAAAAATATATCAAAATTTGTTTAAAAAAAGCAACAACAAAAAAAAACATGTCAATAGGGTCAGAAAAATAACCTTGTTTTCCCTTTTAAGTTTATTTTTCTTAATCAAAACTTAAACAGAAAACAAGACTTAATATGTTAAGTCTCCTCAAGTAAATGTAACTTGACTTAAAGTCGGCATGAAAGAAAATGAACGGGCAGAAATCATGTACACAGTCTACACATTTTCTGTTCAAGTATCACTGTGATCTTACTGAATGATCAGTCTTACATTTGTTTTGTTCTATTATTCACTATATTATTTTATTATTACTATATAGTTATTATCCTTTCTGAATTAGGCCTTTGGCTTGATGCACGTTAGATGTCAGTCAGATGTTCTCTTCCTGCCGTCCTGTTGACTGTTCTTCACCAGAATAAGCTGCAAAGTGGACCTGATTTTATTAAATCATTTGCTGCCATAACACTAGCGAAACTCAGTGAGGATTCAGGCAGAGCTGAAAGCCGACTGACCTAGAAAAGCTTGACCTGCGCATTCTGCACTCATCTGTTTGTTTAAGTGTCAGGCCGGGCGAACGGGAAATGTCAGGCATTCTTCAGAGGCAGGTGTTTCAGACCTCACTGAAGAAAGGCAGATCTGAGCTTATGATCTGCAGTCCTGTCAACAGATATCAAACTCTCATTGCTAAACAGCCCATTATTTGTAAAAGTTGACGTTTCTTACTACAGTAGTAAAGATGAGGGGGGAGACTGATATTTAAGTGCCTTCCTTTTTGTATCGCAATGCATACATTCCAACAATAGAGGCAAAAAAAAAAGGAGAAAGGACACTTTAAAGTCCCCCTGTGGTGAAAATCCAGCTTTTAGTGTTGTTTATATGCGTCTATGTGGTGTTTTTATATGCTTTAAGACAAACCATGTGTAAATTCATAAGTCGACAGCATTGCTGAGTATTTCCTCCTTAAAACTGCAGTGAACCAAAGACAGTCTCAAAAACACGCTTTGAAATCGCTGGTGTTTCTGACGTCACAAACTACCTTGTAACCAATCAGATCAACGTGTGATCGTCAACCATCGAGCTGAGTGAGTGAGTGGAGGCGGGGCTCATTTGCATATTCATAGAACCGCGCATACTAAATGAGGCAAGGGTGTCGAGTTACAGTCAAGATATTTTAAGGCATGAAGAAATTTTTCCTAGGAATTTTTTTTTTTTATATGTCATTTTGGTGATCAAAGATGAGTTTTAAGTAATACATTTATTGACTAAAGGGGGACTTTAAATATGCACTGAGGTAAGTTTATATGTTTGGGCTTTATACTGACACCTATGGGTGTAGATACAGGTGGTTCGGAGATTGTATTTTTTCACTCGTACTCGTTTTATGACTTGGGCTCTGTAGTTATGTTGTGTGTTTGTTGCTTTACTGTTGGATTTGCTTGTTTTGTTTAGTTTGTTCAACAGAGTCAAATGACTGTTCAATTTTTTTTAAATAATTTATTATTAATATTCACACTTTGTTCAAAAATAACATAAATTTTACATTTTTTTAAAGCATTTCATGTAAGGATGCACAAGTAATTGGAAACCCCCTGAAATTGTGATATGGCTTAGTGCACTTATCAAATCACAAAGGCTGCTTTAATAAAAATATATGTGTTGTGTGTTTCAGAGTGAAGCACGGCACTGTGAGCAGTTCATGATCATTTTTATTTCTGTTAAATACTCTGCTCATAAACTACATTACCCATGATGCTGTACAGAAAATGACACCAATCAGAGAGTTGAAAAAAGCAGAAGAGCTCTTTAGCTCCGCCCACTCCCATGAAGCTCTGCGAATGACGTCATCGAAACAATCTCTCTACGCTCTCAAACTACTCAAATGTTTGTATATACAGTGAGGAAAATAAGTATTTGAACACCCTGCTATTTTGCAAGTTCTCCCACTTGGAAATCATGGAGGGGTCTGAAATTGTCATCGTAGGTGCATGTCCACTGTGAGAGACATAATCTAAAAAAAAAAATCCAGAAATCACAATGTATGATTTTTTAACTATTTATTTGTATGATACAGCTGCAAATAAGTATTTGAACACCTGAGAAAATCAATGTTAATATTTGGTACAGTAGCCTTTGTTTGCAATTACAGAGGTCAAACGTTTCCTGTAGTTTTTCACCAGGTTTGCACACACTGCAGGAGGGATTTTGGCCCACTCCTCCACACAGATCTTCTCTAGATCAGTCAGGTTTCTGGGCTGTCGATGAGAAACACGGAGTTTGAGCTCCCTCCAAAGATTCTCTATTGGGTTTAGGTCTGGAGACTGGCTAGGCCACGCCAGAACCTTGATATGCTTCTTACAGAGCCACTCCTTGGTTATCCTGGCTGTGTGCTTCGGGTCATTGTCATGTTGGAAGACCCAGCCTCGACCCATCTTCAATGCTCTAACTGAGGGAAGGAGGTTGTTCCCCAAAATCTCGCAATACATGGCCCCGGTCATCCTCTCCTTAATACAGTGCAGTCGCCCTGTCCCATGTGCAGAAAAACACCCCCAAAGCATGATGCTACCACCCCCATGCTTCACAGTAGGGATGGTGTTCTTGGGAACTTGCAAAATAGCAGGGTGTTCAAATACTTATTTTCCTCACTGTATATGAATATTTTGCAATAAACTTAAAATATATAGTTTTTATACATATAATCAACATCTGTAAATGAGCAGTTTTATATTTCTCAATCGTTTTTAATTTTATTATGCTGGGATTGCAGTTATTTCCCCTCACTAAAACCGTCAAGTAAACAGTTTTGTACATTTGCCTAAAATCAAACTTTGTAGTGTTGTGATTCTCCTCGTAGCTGGTTGGTTTGGATCATGGCAAACTTAACAAAGACTATATTAAAATCCCTATGGGAAAAATTAATGAAAAAAAAATGCTTTCGGAACCAATGCTGCTCAATCTGGAATAGTATTATTTCTTATTTTGTTTAATTTTTTTGTTATATATTGATATATAATCATATAACATTGGCCAAATTGTGGAGCAACTGGACCTTTAAAGGAGAACTCAGTAACTCTAGCGAACTCTAGTCACTTCTTCGCTGATTTTCCCTTTTGTTGTCGCATGTTTTCCCCACGAGCTCCCCCTACAGCTGTGGGAGGGTGTATATTTCACAACGCGGTCGTAAAAAACTCACTTGCGGCGGCCTCCTCCCCCTCTCTACCGCTGCTCATGTGCGTTTGTTTTGATCGGAGCAAGCCAACTGTATCGTGTGGAGCTATGTCTACCGAGGTGGGTAATCTGGTAATACATCATACATGCGTGTTTGTTTATGTCGAATTGCCGTAAAGCAATTCGTGTTTCGCGCTCGTTCTCATTCTCGTTCTCGCTTCTCACGAGACTTCCAATTTCTATCTTGCCGGGACGGTAGTCCCCAAGTTGCAAGGTTGGTTTTCCACCTGGGAACGCTGGGGGGAGCGGGGAAAGTCACCAATATCACCAGAACAGGTTGTTTAACCATCCAAATGATTTCTAGACAGTTTTATTACGTTAAAAAAGTTACCAAGTTCTCCTTTAAATAAATAATATTTTTATCATAAAAATCACAATTAGATTTTTTCTCGAATCGTTCAGCCCTATTCAAGTCATATTTGTTAAGCACCTCGTGTTTCTCTCTCTCAGTCTCTTCACCCCTAGCAAGAGGTCTATATGGCAAAAAAATGAACTCTAATTTAAATGATGTTCCAGTTAACGGTGATGTTTTTCCATGAATAATGATTAGTTTTGATGGTGAGTGAATTCCTTTATTCTCTCGCTCTTCTTCTCACAGAAGAAAGGGCTGAAAGAGTTTTAGCCAGTGTGAATATTGCAGCGCTGAACTCAATCTATATTTGGAGCTACTGTAAATGGTGCGAGGTGAACAAAAATGTTATGCTGGGTTATGATGATGGTTTGTGCAAATGACCCGTGCTGAGGCTGAAAGGCTCTTTATGAAAGGCTACATGTGGACGACCGGCAGAAACATCCTGAGACGTCCACATACTCCAACTGAAAGTATTGATTATGAAGTAAGGTTAAGTATAAAGTAGGAATAATGCGATTTCCAAGCTGTTTAAAATCCGCTCTTAAAAATAAAAAACAGACCAAACACTCATAAGGCTTCACTTGCTATATTTTCACTCATTAGAGCAGTCATTATGTGAATGAGGTGTTTAAAACGCCTGCCGGTAAAGCCAGATTTCCAAGGCAAAGAATGCAAGGCTGAAAATGCCAACCACTTCTGACGGTGCATTAAATTATTCCCATAAAATTACATCTAAACCAGGAAATGTTATTGCCAATCAACAGAATATTCCACTGCCCTTTAAAATTTCAAATGCGAAACAATATCACCATAGTCAGTGAATGGGAGTCTTTTTTTTATTTAAATGGGAGGTTGTTACACATTACATTTACTCTGTTTTTAATCTTTAAACGTATATTTTTCTATGAATCATCATGTAGTTCCAGACTTTGGATTCTGCCAGAAAGCACAATTTCAGTTGTCTGATGTTTCTGTTCAAGCTATTAAAGCATTAGAGCGGGAAGGATGGTCTCCAGCATGACATGAACTAAAGTAAACAGCTTCTAGAGTAACAGTGTTCAGTAACATCAGCGTCAGGGAATCTGTGTGGTCTCAGAGCCCGGAGAAACGCTTCAGGTGTTCGTCTGAACTAATCTCACTCTTGCACTGGTGCCAGTTTGTAACATTCTTTTATTTATAAGAATCAATTAGTCTTGAGGGAATGAGGGAAATGAGGGAAAACTGCCTGCTAGTTAAATATCAAGAGAAAGCGCCTTTGTGGAGCATCTGATAATGAGACCACACACACACACACTGCTTCCTCTATAATGCTCCTGATAAACACACTGTGTGTCTGTGGATCCGTCAACTTTACTCAGACACACTCCAGATCCTACAGCCCAACCGCACAAACGCCAGGCATTATAAACACTCACTCACATTTCTGTTAGGCTTATCAATGCAACGGCCAATCAGAGGCATTTAGATGAGTCAATGCAACGGCCAATCAGAGGCATTTAGATGAGTCAATGCAACGGCCAAACAGAGACATTTAGATGAGTCAATGCAACGGCCAATCAGAGGCATTTAGATGAGTCAATGCAACGGCCAATCAGTGACATTTAGATGAGTCAATGCAACGGCCAATCAGAGGCATTTAAATGAGTAGACATTTAGATCTAGAGAAAAAACAAGGACAACGACATATTATGCTTTCAGTTAAAACGGCTCAAACATGCATTATAGTCTGACGTAAGTCTTGTCTGTGAAACCGAAGGGTAAAAGTCTGGGAATTTTATTCTAGAATTAATCAATGAAAATTTAAAAAAATATTTTAGTTATAATATATAATGGTTAAACTAATAATTCAAAATTCAAAATTGACATCTTGATTACTGAGCATGATTGTTGTCATTTGAGAAATTTCATTGCATTTCATAAAGGCACAGTGTGTAAGTTTCACCACTAGAGGTCGCTTATTCGAAACAATAACAAAAGCGTATCTTGATATGAGCGTGGGATCATGGGATTGTCGTCTTCGTTCATGAATGAGCTCATGTATTCATTTTATTAACATTATCGTGGTGTGAAGCAGGACGGGGCCGAGAGCCTGGGACAGTTAACATTAAAGGTTTAATTATGCTTATATGCCGCATTGTTTGTGTTTATTTTACGATTAAAGTTACGCCTGCCGCCATCTTCCCTGAACTTGATCTTTGTTATAGTGTCGTTTGATCATTTGAATGCACATTATGTGATCTCATTCTAATGATCCAGCAAGAGACAGAAATCGCGAGGAAACGAGGAGGGATGAAGGATAGGAGGTGGGGCAAATTAACCAATGACCAGAGGCAAAATCCAGTCAGAGGTGAGCGTCCCTGTGCTCTGCTCCCTCTCAGACGACGTCTGGATGATCCTTAACAGTTCATCGCTGCATTTCCAATTTCTTTTTATTTCTAAGTGAAGAACGAAAAGGACTTTGGCGTGCCGCGAGTATATCGGGGCCTTGAATCATGCTCAGTCTCTTAATGGCCACTCATATATTATTAACCCCCTAAGGTCGGCGGTATCGCCGACGATACCAGCTCGCTTTTTTTTAGCAGTGTAAAAGAAACTCATAAATACTCGGTTGACTTTGATTTTCCATTGGAGTTTCATACATCAATCGATTCTGTTAAATGTGTATTATTTTTGTGTATACTCACAATAAAAACAAAGTGTTGTGCTTTTTGCCAAATAAAGAAAAATAAACACGAAGCGAGTTCTGCCTCCTCTCTGTCAGTGTAGTCCATTCTGAAACGCGTCCGAAAATGAACCATAACTCAGCGAATACTCAGTCAAACAGGCATACAGACACACACGCATGAAGCTTGAATTCTCTTCTTTTAAACGAAGTAATTTTTATAAAAAACAAATATTCACAGTTTATGTAATATGTATGCAAAGAGAGAGATGTCAGTCGTTCTCATCTCAGCTAATTAAGTTTTAATGTGCTCCGCCCACGGAGAGCACGCGCTATTCAAACGCAAATGTGAGCCGATCCAAACAAACCTGTGAAACGCCCATCAGCTGGATAACACACACCGCGAGTTCACTTTCAGACTTATGTACTTTACGATGCTGTGAGGAATAATACTATCTTGATAATAATCCTGCAAAAATTTACCTCAGAAGTTCTGGAAGTATCATTTCGAGGAGCAAACAGATCCCGCTGAGGAAATAGGTCAGTTCTGTTTGCTTTGTTCTAATCGGAATGAATGAACGCAAAGATGCTGTTGTGGAGCTACTACAGCTGGCAAAAATACTGTTTTAATATGAATCGCGAATACAAAGAAAGATTACACTGGAAATATTGTTACAATTTTAAATGTTGTTGTAATTGTATAACCTTAAAAAAAATACACACACACATATATATACATATATATATATATATATATATATATATATATATATATATATATTTATATTTTTATTAGGGCTGACTTCTAATAGTCGAGGATTCGACGATTCGATTCGGAGAGGTCTGATTCGACTATGAACCTCATAGTCGTATACATGGGCGTCAGTTTGGTTTGAAATGTGCTGGGGACAGAGACGCATTTGCATTTTCAGAAGGGCTGGGTACAAAAAAAATATTTTCCGCTTTCGCGCATGTCATGTTTTGAAAGACGATGTCCTGTAGCTTACTAATGTAAATAAATAAGAATGTATTAAAAAATCTGCTTCACATTTTCAGCAGGGCTGCGGAGCGGCTGTAGGTTGACTCCACACGGTTCTCATGGGCTTTATATATAGGCTAAGTCCTAACGTGAAAAAAGCTTTACGTGGTTTAATGTACCTAAACAATGATTACCAAATTTCCCTCTCATATTGCTCCTCATAACCACTGAAAATGGTCAAAAAATCGAACCCAGAGTCCAATTATTATGGACGTTATCTGATATTAAGCGTTTCTGCTTCACATTTTCAGCAGGGCAGCGGAGCGGCTGTGAGTTGACTCCACACGGTTCTCATGGGCGTGAAAAAGCTTTACGTGGTTTAATGTAGCCTACCTAAACAACGATCACCAAATTTCTCTCTCATATTGCTCCTCATGTTTATGAAATGTTATGATATATGTGTGATATATGTTTTGTTCATCTGGCTTTAAATGAATAAAAGGTATTTGTTACACACCATGTTATTCTTTTAGTTTTTTTTTAGCTCTTTTGTTTGAAATGGAAAAAATCTAGATGCTATCGAAAAAAAAAAAAAAAGGTTTGACTATCAGTCGACTACGGCAAAATCTAACGAATCAGATTCGACTATGAAAATCCTTAGTCGAAAACAGCCCTAATATATATATATATATATATATATATATATATATATATATATATATATATATATATATATATATATATATATAAAAGGATAGATGTAAACAAAATCTTAAAGGGGTCATGAACTGGATTGTTTTATTATTTTATAATGTTGCCTGGGGTGCCCTTATAATGTTAGTATGATTTTTACATAAAAAATTGTTATAATTTATAAATAAAAGCCATTTTTCCAAGCCTGATTTCAGCCTCAGATTTGAACGCTCCGTTTTAAGGGGCGTGTCTCCTGTGAGACTGCAGTGCAAACGCCCACTGCTGTGATTGGCTGACATGCTTGCATATGAAATAGCTAGTATTACATGAACTCTCTCGAAAACTTTTACTACGTTTTTACTATTACAGCTATCGAGATTAACAAATCGTGAAAAGTATCGTTTAAAGCATTATATTTAAATCTATTACATCGCATGAAAGGTTGCAGCATGACGAGGTTTGACTGAGCAGATGACAGACAGTCTGTTGATCGCGTGAATAAGGATCTTATCATTGCAACGCAATTTTTGCACTCTCACAAATGCTTACACCAAATCACAATGCAAACACGATGTGAATACACAGTAAGAGCTTCGTTGTGTAGTGTAACAGTGTCATTATTTCATCACGAGTTTGGTAAGTGTCCAGATAAGCTCTCGCGGCTCGCGCTGTGCTGTTTGATTGACAGCTTGGGCGAATGGAAAGGGATCGTTCTTTGATCGCTTTCTGTATATAATTTAATAACAGTTTAAAAAAGATTATTTTCATAATACTACGAGAAATTATGTGAAGTTGATCCGTTTAGTCACTGATGCATAAACAGTATTGAACGATTTTAAGAGAAAGATATCTGAACTTGAATAATTAGGCTACACATCAGAAATCACTGATCGCAGATCAGGCATTAGAATACACATGGTTACTTACATGTTGCTGGCAGATCCGTCGGGAAATTGTGATTGACTGATTTAATAAAGTTTAACCATGCTGGAATCCGAAGGAAGCTTATGCAGACTGTCTTCTTCCACAAACAGGCACGCACAATATTTAGTCAACAGCATGTTTATTGCTTGTAAGTAGCTCGATCCGGTTTAGCAATTATCATGTCGTCCTATGTTATTTAGCATGTTTGGGCGAGTCGGTGGGCGGGGCTAAACAGGCCGTGTTGAAGTAGGCGTTGATCTTCTTTTGTGGAGGCGGTGTTTTATCCTCTTTGACGTCATAGTTCCCCACTTTGAAAAACGAGTCGTTTGCTGAGCCTGATGTCTATAAAAGCTTTTATTGGACTAACAAGGTAGTTTTCAGTTCTGAAACTTACAGGATATTATTATAGTATGATGATCTCTTATATGTCAAAAGCTCAAGGAAAATTTGATTTCTCAGTTCATCACCCCTTTAAAAGGTCATTATAAGCCTTCTCTTTAAATAATTTTATTATGCTTTATTAGTGACACATTTGGGAAGAGAATATATTCCAAATCTGAAAATACAGTATGAGAACAATTAACTGCACAATTACTAGAAATGTTTACCTTGGATATTGTACAATTTGCAAGCAAAATTTGTGGAAAAAACAACAAACCAGTTATATATTGTCCTTGCATTATTGTGGCTCAGTCACACACCTGAATGAAAGGCTCATTACGTATGCAGCCTCATTATGCGGCCCCATTGACTCAGGTGTGAATCACAACCACCCGCATATGGCCTTTCCAAACAAAAAGTGTTTTACAAGATTTAAATCAATGTATTGTGTTATGTGAATGATTAGGCAGGATGATTTTCACATAATTTTGAAGAAAAAATTCTAGGCAAGACATCCATTAGTCAAAAGTCTTATTTACATATATTTAGAATGTGTTTTATGGCATTATTTCAGAAACTTTAGTTTTCTGTTTTAAAAAAAAAACATGCATAAACATTATTCTATCAAAAATACAAACATGTACATGCAAGTTGTTCACATATTATGGTAGCCCTGTTTGTGCTAAATAGAGTGAATTTACACCTTTGCCATTAATATGTTTATAAGCAACTGAAAAAAGCACAAATGTCAGGGCATGTCAGAACATCTCAAGGACCCCAAAAACCCCTCAGACCCCAGAGGGTTAATATATTATCATATATTATTACACTTCAAAAGAACTGTTTCTATGTGAATATTTAGTAAAGTGTAATTTATTCCTGTGATGCTCAAGAAACATGTATGATTATTATCAAAGTTAAAAACAGTTTTTGCTGCTTCATATTTTTGTGGAATTTTTAAAAAAAAATTTTTTATAAATCTTAAAGACCCCAAACTTACCAATTTACAGCACAGACACTCCTCATGTGTTCCGACTGTAATATTTGAGATCTTGTATTTGTTGTGTGTAGCTCATAATTCACGTGTTGAGTAGATCATAACTCACATGTTGTGTAGATCATAACTCACGTGTTGTGTAGATCATAATTCACGTGTTGAGTAGATCATAACTCACGTGTTGTGTAGATCATAACTCACGTGTTGTGTAGATCATAATTCACGTGTTGAGTAGATCATAACTCACGTGTTGTGTAGATCATAACTCACGTGTTGAGTAGATCATAATTCACGTGTTGAGTAGATCATAACTCACGTGTTGTGTAGATCATAACTCACGTGTTGTGTAGATCATAATTCACGTGTTGAGTAGATCATAATTCACGTGTTGAGTAGATCATAACTCACGTGTTGTGTAGATCATAATTCACGTGTTGAGTAGATCATAACTCACGTGTTGTGTAGATCATAACTCACGTGTTGTGTAGATCATAACTCACGTGTTGAGTAGATCATAACTCACATGTTGTGTAGATCATAACTCACGTGTTGTGTAGATCATAATTCACGTGTTGAGTAGATCATAACTCACGTGTTGTGTAGATCATAACTCACGTGTTGTGTAGATCATAACTCACGTGTTGTGTAGATCATAATTCACGTGTTGAGTAGATCATAACTCACGTGTTGTGTAGATCATAACTCACGTGTTGTGTAGATCATAATTCACGTGTTGAGTAGATCATAATTCACGTGTTGAGTAGATCATAACTCACGTGTTGTGTAGATCATAATTCACGTGTTGAGTAGATCATAACTCACGTGTTGTGTAGATCATAACTCACGTGTTGTGTAGATCATAACTCACGTGTTGAGTAGATCATAACTCACGTGTTGAGTAGATCATAACTCTCGTGTTGTGTAGATCATAACTCTCGTGTTGTGTAGTGTTGTGTAGCTCATAACTCTTGTGTTGTGTAGTGTTGTGTAGATCATAACTCTCGTGTTGTGTAGTTGTGTAGATCATAACTCTCGTGTTGTGTAGTTGTGTAGATAACTCACGTGTTGAGTAGATCATAACTCTCGTGTTGTGTAGTTGTGTAGATCATAACTCTCGTGTTGTGTAGTGTTGTGTAGCTCATAACTCTCGTGTTGTGTAGTTGTGTAGATCATAACTCTCGTGTTGTGTTGTGTAGCTCATAACCCTCGTGTTGTGTAGTGTTGTGTAGTTGTGTAGCTCATAACTCACGTGCTGTGTGAGCAGGCTGATGTGGCTGGACGAGCTGTACTGGCATAACTCTCGTGTTGTGTAGTTGTGTAGCTTATAACTCTCATGTTGTGTAGTTGTGTAGCTCATAACTCACGTGCTGTGTGAGCAGGCTGATGTGGCTGGACGAGCTGTACTGGCATAACTCTCGTGTTGTGTAGTTGTGTAGCTTATAACTCTCATGTTGTGTAGTTGTGTAGCTCATAACTCACGTGCTGTGTGAGCAGGCTGATGTGTCTGGACGAGCTGTACTGGCATAACTCTCGTGTTGTGTAGTTGTGTAGCTCATAACTCTCGTGTTGTGTAGTTGTGTAGCTCATAACTCTCGTGTTGTGTAGTTGTGTAGCTCATAACTCTCGTGTTGTGTAGTGTTGTGTAGTTGTGTAGCTCATAACTCACGTGCTGTGTGAGCAGGCTGATGTGTCTGGACGAGCTGTACTGGCATAACTCTCGTGTTGTGTAGTTGTGTAGCTCATAACTCTCGTGTTGTGTAGTTGTGTAGCTCATAACTCTCGTGTTGTGTAGTTGTGTAGCTCATAACTCTCGTGTTGTGTAGTGTTGTGTAGTTCATAACTCACGTGCTGTGTGAGCAGGCTGATGTGGCTGGACGAGCTGTACTGGCGGGCCGCCTGCTTCTCCACTAGTTTCCTCAGAGCTGATACGATGGCCTGCTGGTTACACTGAGCCTGGGACGACAGCGAGTCCTTCTCGTTCAGCACTCCAGCAGAAACTGGCCTGGACTTACTCACACTGGCCTTCTGGGTCACTGACAGTCAAACAAACAAACAAACAAACATGAAGAGGATGTGGAAAACACCAGCGCTTTAAAACCAGAATCAGTCCATCTTTTAAAACCGTCCTCAGGCACACACAAACACAAATGACATTTCAGAAGTGGTGGAGGGGAAGAAATACACGGCCCTGCTGAAAAGGCCTAATTTTTGATTATGCGAAGTAAAAAAAAATAAAAATAAATAGTGCTGTGCAACGATTAATTGCATCCAAAATAAAAGTTTGTGTTTATATATGTGTGTGTACTGTGTATAATTAGTTTGTGTATATAAATACGCACACATGCATGTATATATTCAAGAAATATTTGCATGTATAAACTGTATACATATTCATATATAATTTATTTTATATATAAATATAAATATTTCATACATAAAAAACTATTTTTTCTTAAATATATACATGCATGTGTGTGTATTTATATACACAAACTAATTATACACAGTACATACACATATATTATATAAACACAAACTTTTATTTTGGATGTGATTAATCGTTGCCCAGCACTAAAACAAATATATAAAAGCATTCCATCACGCAGTTTTTTTCAGCTCATTAACTTTTCAAAATAACAAAATCAGTCTAATTGCAAACGTTTCGGTTTTATGACAAAAAGAAGTATTCAAAAAAAAATATATTATTTAACTTACAATCTACAAATGAGTTGACTTTTTTTTTCAAATAATCCACTTAATGTCCAAAAAAAAATCATAAACAAATAAGCTTTTTTTTTTTTTTTTCACAAAATCTGTAATTTTCTGTAATGTTTGCGTTTTCTTCTGTCACTGGCCATGATTCTAACATTTAACATGATTTTTCTCACTCCAATGGCAGATATGTTTTCTTGTTTTAACCATAAACTCTCAGGGTGTAACAATATATCGCTACACAAAAATGCATCAATATGTATTGTGGATAGTTCACCGAAAATGAAAATTACTGTGTGAGAAAAATTAGGAGTTGAAACAAGACAATTTGAAAATTAGGAGGAATTCACGTTTTCAGAGTTTTAGTGTCAGCACTACATTAAACTACTATATATATAATGTATAATAATGCAATGGGGGAATATTTGTGGGTCCTGATGATGCCAGATGTCTGATGTTACCAGTAAAAGTGTCCTACATTATTTTAAATATATCTAGTCAGTGACAGAGATCAAGCATATTCATCTACAATAATTCAGTATTTTCATCTTCAGAATCATGAATATTGTTATTCTGGTGTCTCTATTGTCCTGTGCTTTGGGTTTCAGTACCAAGTCCAAGCCTGTTCATTTACACACACAATGTAGGATCACATTTAGCATTTTAATCTACAGGTTTTTGTTAACCTTTTATCATATGTCTTGGAGTATCGCTAAGATATGGTATCGTGAGTTCAGTATCGTGACGTGTGTCGAATCGTGACATGAGGGAATTGTTACACCCCTAATAAACTCACTTCTGTATCTTGATTTAAGAATGTAATATAAAATACAAAAAAAAAAAAAATAATAATATATTTTTTTAAGTGTACAAAATACACATCATATTTAGTGAGAAAGTGACATGCTAGAACAAAACAGGCACCCCAAAATGAGGGCCGTGTTCTCCGTCTCTTGAGTGTTTGAGCTGTGGTCAGATTACAGAGAAACGTTTGAAATTAGACAGATTTGAGTGCATTAAAGTTGATGAGCTGATATCATTGAAAAAATGAGTGTTTAAGCTCTGCACTGCAAAAAATACTTTTCTTACTTAGTATTTGTGTCTTGTTTCCAAATATCAAAAATTTCTTAAATCAAGATGCATTTACTAGATGAGTAAAACGCCATAAGAAATTACATCTTTTTTTCTGGGGAAATAAATCAAACTTAAGTGAGTTGTTGCTTAAAACAAGAAAAATGATCTGACAATGGGGTCAGAAAAATAATCTTAATTCAAACAGAAACAAGATAATTTTCTTACCCCATTGGGCATAATTTTGCTTGTTTTAAGCAAAAACTCCCTTTAATTTATTTCCCCAGAAAACAAGACATAATATCTTATGGCCTTTTACTACTTTAATAAATGCATCTTTATTCAAGATTTTTTAGATATTTGGACTGGAAACAAGACAAAAACACACAGGGCCCTATTTTAACGATCTGAAACACAAGTATCAAGCGTGAAACGCAAGTAACTTTGTGGCGGATCTCGGGCGCTGTTGCTATTATACCGGCGGGATAAATGACTTTTGCGCCAACGCAAATCTAAAATGTGTTGGTCTGAAGTAGCTTCATTACTCATAGGTGTGGTTTAAACGTAACGTGAAATAAACCAATCAGAGCGACATCTCACATTCCCTTTAAGAGCAGGCGTGCTTGTTCCATGGCGGATTGATATTATAACAGCGGATTTGCCAGGAGCGGTTCACAGCCGAGGAGACCGACGTTCTCGTCAGGTCCGTAAAACACACTTTGTCAGGTGTCCTTATATACCTATGTGTCTTGCCACTATTGGTCAAACAGGTTTAATCCGTCATTACTACAATTAGCCTGAATAATTTGGGTAAATGTGTAAGCTAGATTTATGCCTATTTTTTCACATCTTCATGGACACCACAATGATTTCCCTCGTGTGGAATATTTTTCCTTGTAATTATGTATGGTTTGCAAAAATGTGAACTGCTGTGTCTGTGTGTAGATGAGAGAATCAAAGTGTATGTGCGTTGTGCACACGCTACATTATGGCCAAGCATGCGCCACTGACTTTAGACTGGGTTTCTCCTGGTCAGTGGCGGAATTGTTTTCTGAAACTGCAAAATAGCACCAGGGAACGTTTGCGCCGGAACACGCCTCCTCTTTTCGCTGACCCGCCCCCGGTTCATTCCCTAATTTACCGACGTGCGTCTGTGGAGGGAATAGTCCGCTGTGCGTCGGGTGCAAAATAGGAATGATACATGCGTCGGTGTACAAAGTCAATTGCACTGGGTGCAAGACAGGGCGCTAAGTAAGAAAAGCATTTTTTTTGCAGTGTGGTCAGATTACCATGACATGCTTGAACAAAACAAAGCACCCCGAAACGAGCGAGAAGCAAGTCTTGGGTTTAACTGAGCAATGGCTGTTCTCTTGAGTGCTTGAGCACTGGTCAGATTACCGTGTCCTGCAGAGGACGGCCGAGCTGATCTCAGGCTGCACACGTGACCGGCTGGAGGCATGAAGGTGTCTGCGGACTGGTTGCGAGCCGAGGCCCATGTGACACACGCAGGCGGTGGAGGAGTGATGGTGCGGGAGCTGTTGGCCAGTGGATGTGGAGGAGGCTCGACGTACGGCGGAGGATCTGGGAGACAGTGCTGTAAGACAATCTGTTCACAGTCTAAAGCTGGAGCGTACACCGCTTTCAGCAGAGTTTTCCTGTTTCTGACCACAGAAGTTTGAGTCTTGCTCGTGTTATCTCGCAGCACTCTCGCTTCAGTCGAAGCGTTGGCTGGCGCTTCGGTAACGGTGCCGTCTCCACTTTGCCTTTTGTTTCTGAGGTGTCCATTTTGCAGGGAGTTGCATTTGCTTTTGTTAGCGTGTTTGGTTGTGCTGCAGTTTCCCGTGCTTTGGGTTGCATTACTTTGACCCTGGTCTTCTGTTAGAGTTGCGGTACTGTCTGTTATTTGGGTCTTGCTGATTGCATCTGCATTCTCTAAACCACCAGAGGCGGCCATGTTGATACATGCAGCTGCTTCATGAAAAAGAGAATAATGAGTGTGTTATTAGATGTTAATTATTACATGCTGAAAAAACAAACATAGTGTGAAAAACTTTGCATATTCTCATACATGTACATATCTTTTTCTCATAATATTTCACACGACTGGTCCAAAGTTTAGAATAATAAAGTTTTTTTGTTTTTTTAAAGAAGTCTCTTCTGCTCACAAAGACATTACGCATCACAATAAAACATTAATAATGTGAAATATCATTACAATATTAAACAGCTGTTTTCTATGTGAATATATAATAAACTGTAATTTATTCCTGTGATCAAAGCTGAATGTTCAGCATCATTACTCCAGTCTTCAGTGTCACATGATCCTTCAGAAATCATTCTAATATGAGGATTTGCTTTGGGTTGTTAAAGTATTAATTTCATATCTTTTTTTTGATAATCTTACTTACCCCAGACTAGTAGTGTATCACTGTTTCCACAGAAATGGGTGAGCAGATGATGTTATTTTTATATTGTTGTTATTGATGTATAATATTCCTGTCTGTCAAAATCTAAAATCTCATTTGCGATCATGTTAACATTGAAAAACGGCGTGTAATGTTTGATGTCACACCAAAATGCCATTGGTCCTCGTCTGAACTTGACACGCATATGTGCATATGTGTGATGGAGAATGAGTTTTCAGAGCCGTGGCGGAAGGGAAGACTATCAGTGAACAATGGCCGTCAGTCTGTTCCTCACAAAGATGAAGTTTGACCTTAATGGGATAGTTCACCCAAAAATGAAAATTAGCCCATGTCATCCTAGGTGTATATGACATTCTTTCAGACGAATACAATCAGAGGTATATTAAACCACAGGCCAACGTTCCTTGTGTAAGTGTTCTTTACTTTGTTGATTTTTGTTCATGATATTCAGCTACAATTAAATGTTTTGCTTTGCAATAAGACTAAATGTGAATGATATCTAAGGTTTTGATTTTACCTTATTGGAATCGAAATTAGGAATCGATAAGCAGAATCGAAATCGGAATCCTCAAAATTCCAACGATAACCAGCCCTATGACAGAATTAGCACTTTTGGGTGATCTGTCCCTTTAAGACCACCATCTGTTGATGAAGCATGTGTTGTGTCATACTTCACGCGTGGCTGATGAGATGGCATGTGTGGTGTAAAACATGAGGAAATGTCGCTCACTCTCTCCGTTCTCATCGCTGCTCCTCTTGACTCTGCTAGTGCCCAGAAACACACTGGCAGACTTATTCTTCTGAGTGTAGAACGTAAGGATTTCCTCCAAGTCACTTTCACTGGAAGAAAAGGCAGAAACGGCCACTGAAAAGCCACTGGCAGAAGCTACAGTCAGAGTGAAACTCATTCTCCTCATGTGTCGCAGTAAAGGATGTGTTCACCAACCTCGCCTCCAGAATAAACTCCTGGAAAACATCTGAGTTGATGCAGCGATCTTCATCGGGAATCTTGTCCAAACTCTCCACCATTTGCTTGGTTTCCTGAGGGTTATTAAACAAAGTTGACTTAAAGGAGAACTCCGGTCAATTTTAACATTGAGCTCATTTTTTTGTAAATTTGGAGTGCTGTCAATACAGAGAACAACGACAAAAATCGGTGTTGCCTACACTGTGTTATCCTCTTTTTAAAATCTGCACCCTGTTGACTTCAATGGGGCAAGTTTTAAACCTGCTTTTAGCCTCTTAACATCCTTGATGTGTCATTACAAGTGCACAGCCAATGTGAGTGATTCCTTCAGAGTGAACACGGGTGAATCTGACTGCAGTAGATGTGAAAGATATGAATAAAAATGATGTTATTTCAGCCAGCGCACATACCTGTATTTACATCCTGTTTTCAGTCGAAGTCCACAGTAATCGATTGTCGAGTTCACGCGCATAGGTTTAGTTACCTATGATCACGCGCGTGAACTTAACAATCGATTACTATGGACTTCGACTGAAAACAGGATGTAAATACAGGTGTAAACACACATGTGGACATCACCTGACACAGAGAATGCGCAGTGACCTTCGTCACCCATAGGGCGAGGTCGGTTGCAGTGCACAGCTCTTGAATGAGCCCTGAGTCAGCCCTGCCCTCATGCATGTCCCTGAGCACCTTCACCTGATGGACTTGAAGGATGGCCATGGCATGCAAGGCAGAGGCGGCCTGCCCCACAGCTCTGTAGGCTTTCGCCACGAGGGTGGTGGAAAATGCACCCCAGTGTACCCTTTGGCCGCCGCGACGTTGAGGGCAGAGAAGCCGGAGGAAGCCGCCGGGCAGCGAGAAGTCATGACCTGGTGACATCCTAATGCACCTCCGGGAACAGCCAGCACGCGCCGCCCCAAGGAACCAATCGTCCACCCGTGGCCCGAGGAAGACTTGTCGGGTTGTTCCACAATGTAACCCTCAGATCACCCTGGCCACCAGCCAAAGTATCCCCTCGCAAGGAGGAAATAGATTGGAGTGTGGCAGTCTCGATATAAGCATTGTGATGGCCATGTTCACGCAGTGAGAACATGACTCATCCACGAGCGCTGCCTGAGTGTGATTAAAGCCCAAACACGCAAGGCAGCGCTCGTGACCGTCAGGCGGATGGATAATGCGCCCACAACCGGAAACACACGGGCGAGACATCTTGAAAAAGATGAGCCGTGCAGCTCTTTTAGAAAAAGAAAAGCTCTCTCAGAAGTGCCGAAGCGCCCGGGGAGAACACGAGCCGTGTGCAAAGTCACTGCACAGACGAGCAGCAGGACCGTGAACCCGCTGAAACGCACCGTCACACCAACATCGACTGAAGAGAGACGCTCGTTGCTCTTGATGAAGGCGAAGAGAAGCACATAAACACTTCGGCTCCAAGCAGAAACATAATGCGAGATTGCACTCGCGGCTCCTTTTATACCCACGCTAAACCCAGTTCGCGATGCAAATTCCGCAGACTCATGCTATTTTCATACCATTGGCTCGTTTTCTAATAACTCGAAGGTGATAGGGCTCTCTAGCGAAACCCCCATTTCTACAGTCACTGACGTAACTCGTAGTGACTGACTGAAAGGGAACTCCATTTATCTGCACTTTCATCTTTCAAAGTTTGTGTTTCTACACTGCTTTTTTCTAATTTTCAAGTGTAACTTTATTTTATTCATTTCTTCTCTGTATAAAGGGCCGGCTGATGCACACACCTCATTATAGAGATGAATGAAGTTGGCCAGCTGATGTGAGAGGATGCGCTGACGGTCCTGTAGGTCGAGCTGACGGCTGGGCACGTTCACACACATGTCCTGATGAAGATTGCTACTGGCTCTCTGGAGGAAGCGAACAACCAGCTCCTGCACAAGCACACAGTCAACAGCACAAACGCTTTAGGCACGCACATTAATACATGAACTAATACACTAATAAACATATGATATTATACTCATTATATGTATATTATACTGATAAACATGTCAGTGAGCAGGACCAGATATGTGAAGTGTGTGAGGTGACACTGACCTCTTTGTTCAAGATTAACCTTGCACTTAATCTCAATTTGATATCAAATAAATCATGTTTTATACAGATGAAAAAGTTATAATTTAGGTATTTGTCAGATTGCTTTGATATACAATTTTGTAATGCTATTATTGCAAACAAACAAACAAACAAACAAATAAATAAATAAATAAATAAATAAAGAGAGAGAGAGAGAGAGAGAGAGAGAGAGAGAGAGAGAGAGAGAGATATGCAAATTTTTTAAGGTGTGGCAGTAATCAACTTAGAAGCTGCAGCGAAGGGGAAGATTATCAGGGAATAACGGCTTACATTTTGGTCTGTCCCCAACACAAAACTATCATTTGACTCGTATACATTACAGCTCAAATGTTTGGGATAATTAGGATTGTTTAATGTTTAATCTCTAAAAGATCATGTGACACTGAAGACTGGAGTAATGGCTGCTGAAAAATCAGTTTCAATCACAGGAATAAATTACATTTTTAAATAGATTAAAGTAGCAAACAGTTAATATAAATTAATACTTCAAAATGTTACTGTTTTTACTGCATTTTTGATCAAATAAAAGCAGCCTTGGTGAGCAGAAGAGACTTTTTTCAAAATCATTAAAAATAATAATTTTGAATAATCTAGTGTTGACAATATCATATATCATTAGAACGCTTTTGTAGTGATTTTTTTCTGCCATCTTTTGGGGACTGATGGTATAATTTAACTGTATGAATTTTTTTTTTTTTTTTTTTTTTTCACATAAGAAAGTCATTTTTATGGTGCGGGTCAAATTGACCCCAATTGGATTCAATACAATTCACCAAAAATCACTCTATGAGGTAAAAGCTGTCAACCTTTAACATTAATACTACTAAAACATTACAATAAACTATAAATAAATGAATGCACATTCCAAAACCAATCAATGTTGAAAATGTGCATGCATGTTCATCACTCTAAATGAGAAAAAGTCACTCAATATTAAGGCAAACATCATAGGTTAACCAACATATCTGACAACTCAAAAATCATGCGGGTCAAATTGACCCACAACATTAAATGATGACAGAATGCTCATTTTGGGAGGGTGCTAATCCTATAATTGTGCAAGACTTACATGTGTCAGTATCTGTAATGAGAAACAGATATTTGAGTAAATGAAGACATGGTGTACCATCTGATCGTGCTCCTTCTGCGTCCAGGCCGGGCTTCTGTGGGCTCTGCTCTCGGACAGCAGGCGCAGGTGCACACGCTGCAGGTACGAGGAGAACGCCATGCGGGCTTGCACTTTACTGCACAGAACACCACAGCGTAAAAGAGCAGATCAAACGAAGGATGCAAAAAACATTATGTTTAGAATTTGATGGTAGAATTTGTTTTGTTTTTTCATACTATGGAAGTCAATCAATGGCTACAATCAACTGA
Source organism: Vimba vimba (assembly GCA_022828995.1). Lineage (NCBI taxonomy): Eukaryota > Metazoa > Chordata > Actinopteri > Cypriniformes > Leuciscidae > Vimba > Vimba vimba. The sequence goes on from CM040836.1 coordinate 3,475,103, forward strand.
TTGATTACCAACGTTCTTTAAAATATCTTCTATTATGTTCAACAGAAAAAGGAAACTCTAAGGTTTGGAACAACCTGAGGGTGAGTAAATGATGACAGAGTGTTCATTTTTGGGTGAACTAACCCTTTAAAGCCTCTTTCTTTGTATTTACAGCACCCACTCGTGACAGTCTGTTTGAAATATTACACTGATCAACAATATCACATGCTGAATCTTCTATGCAGGGGGCAATATAATTAACCCTGTAAAGCCTGCAGGACATATACATAAAAGTTTATGTGTTTCTGTTGAGTATCATATTTAAAGCATCAGGCTTTTATGGCTCATATAATCGGATATAGTGAGAATATGGAGGAAAAACAGCTCAGTTTTATTCACAGGCCCAAAGTGAACAAAAATATGCAAGATGCTGATATTAATATGGGTAAAAAGTAAGAAATGCTAATGCTTGTGATCAATGAGATCTTTATAAAGTATAGCAGATACTTGCAGAAAATGCATATAAATATCAATATCTGCCAATAATATGTCTTAGTAAGATGATATTTAAATGCTTAGTTTTATGATCAAATCTCTGTAGTTTTAAAGGGATAGTTCACTTTGAAATTAATTTTTTATATGTTTTAGCTTACCTCAAGGGCATCCAAGATGTAGGTGTCTTTGTTTCCGCAGTAGTTTCAATTTTGATATTTTTAGGTCAAACCGTTCTTGTCTGTCAGTCATATAATGCAGGTCTATGGTCACTGTCTCAAAGAGCATGCTTTGTCCAAATTAAAACAATTCCCCATCGTCCAAATGAAACAATTCCCCATCATAAGTACACATTGATGGCCTAAGACACGAAACGAGCGGTTTGTGTGAGAAAACGAACCGTATTTATATCGTTGTTATCTCTTGAAAACAGCACACGTCCAAATGATCTGACGGCGCGGGCGGGTATAGACATATACACTAGACGTCACCTTGGCTACTGCAGTTCATTGGAACGAAACCGTAGCCGAGGCGACATCTATGTAAATATCTATACCCGCCCGCGCCGTCAGATCATTTGGACGTGTGCTGTTTTCAAGAGATAACAACGATATAAATACTGTTCGTTTTCTCACACAAACCGCTCGTTTCGTGTCTTAGGCCATCAATGTGTACTTACGATGGGGAATTGTTTCATTTGGACGATGGAGAATTGTTTTAATTTGGACTCTGTGCTTGTGTTTTGAGACAGTGACCATCGACCTGCATTATATGACTGACAGACAAGAACGGTTTGACCTAAAAATATCAAAATTGAAACTACTGCGGAAACAAAGACACCTACATCTTGGATGCCCTTGAGGTAAGCTAAAACATATCAAAAATTAATTTCAAAGTGAACTATCCCTTTAAATCATATAATGCAATGCAATATAATGATGATTGAGAGATGAACAAATAAACCTTCCTCAAAAGCCTGATGATCATATTTGATACGCATGATTATGATAATAAATGATGTATGATAATCAAGTAAAGCGAAGCTGCTTCAGTCCAGCTGAAATATTACTAACAATATCAAAGTTATTCTTGCGTTTCCTTGATAAATCAGGGCAGATTTGACACAGAAAGACTCGTGAAGCTCGAGCTGAAGGAGGACGCTTGTACAATTATACTGAACGACTTTTACTTGATAAAAGAGTCTAAACTATCAATTAGACTTAGGGTTAAACAACAATTTAAAAGAAAAATATTGTATGTAAGTTGTATTTTGTCTATTGTATGTAAGTTGTATTTTGCATATTGTATGTAAGTTGGTGTACTCCAAAATATTTAGGTTAATTTAAAAGCAACATTTTCGACTTTCAGTCCATAATTTGAGGCAATAGTTTAGTTGTGGCGAACGGACGGCTGTGCTGTATGTTCCTGCACACAGAACAACAAGAAACGCTGCTCCAACAACCATGAACTATTTACATGCTCCGAGTGACGAGGAGATAAGCAAGGAAAGTGCGACGAAAGGGAAAAGAAATGTTTCGGAAAAATCCGTCGCACGTAAACAATGATATACTGTACTGTAGCGGCCCCGGTCCCTTCTCGGCCCTGGCAGGCGCAGAGGAATTTCTACAAACTCAGACATGTCATTATAATTCCTTGCTCAAATTACAATTCAGGCTCTTGGACTGCGAGTCGAGAGGAAACTGGAATCTTTATTGCACTTTGGACAGGAGTATGTAATACTCATTAATGTCAGCGTATGAAAAGAGCAGGTCTAAATATTTTTGTAGGGCTATTGCATAACGTGAAGGGGGAGGGAATATGTTTCAACTGCTTCCAGGACTCCTGCAAAATGTTAAACAAAGGAAAGACAGTCTGACTCCAGCAATTAGGCGGCCAATAAGAGCGAGGTCAGGGTTGCAGGAATCCAGTTCCTGTGTGAATTACACTGTGAGGAGTCAGTGAAAGTAGCGCTGGATGAAAAGGACACCACGGCGAGCAGATGCAAATGAGTGTGTGTGTGTGTGTGTGTGATGCAGACCAGAGTGTGATTTAAAATGACTCTCGAGAGTCAGTTCTCTTCATTGAGATCGAAACACATGACTAACTCCTGAATCGTATAATTGAAATGAATCGGAGACCATAACAGCGTATCCCAACCAGACGCAATAAAAGGTAAAAGTTTTTTTTTTTTTTTTTTAAGGAATAGTTCACCCACAAATGAAAATTTGTCACCTTCATGTTTTTCTTCTCTGGAAAATAAAAGATATTTTGAGAATATTTGGTCTGGTTTTTCTCCATGCAGTGGAAACCAAACACATTTGAAAACATTCTTCAAAATATCTTCTGCTATGTTCCAGAGAAGAAAGAAAGTCAGGTTTGGAGTGACATGAGGGAGAGAAAATGATGACAGAATGATCATTTCTGAGTCAACTGTCCCTTTAATCAGAGTTTTACGTGATGAGAAACAAGTGCTTGTGTTTTTGGACTGGTTTCTACCAGACAGTTGACAGTTCAGGCACTGATTGTGTTTTGTATTAAACTTTATCGACTAAAATAACTAGCTTCCGACATACGGCTGCACACATCGATTTACGGTTGAAGAGTGACCTCTGACCCAGTGCATGATGTAATGATGAACGCAGAAGCGCAGAGGATAGAGCAAAACACCAGTCACGAATTAGACGTCTAAAACCAGAATCTTTACAGAGAAATGACGCATGGATAGATGCACTTTTATGATGGACAGATGCACTTTTATGATGGATAGATGCACTTTTATGATGGACAGATGCACTTTTATCATGGATAGATGCACTTTTATGATAGAAAGATGCACTTTTATGATGGATAGATGCACTTTTATCATGGATAGATGCACTTTTATGATGGACAGATGCACTTTTATGATGGATAGATGCACTTTTATCATGGACTGATGCACTTTTATGATGGATAGATGCACTTTTATGGGGTTCAAAATCTCATCCTCCATTCACAGCTATTATAAAGCTTGGAAGAGCCAGGACATGTTTTAATATAACTCTGATTGTATTCGTCTGAAGGAAGAATGTCATATACATCTAGGATGACTTGAGGATGAGTAAATCATGGGCTCATTTTTGGGTGAAGTATCCCTTTAAGCAAAAACTTAGAAAACTTAATTTCTAGTCATTTCTTGTCACTTTGGTTCTTAAATAAATGTATCTTGCTTTAAAAACAATTATATGTTTAGACAAAATTAACCTTTTGGCAAACTTGGGTACATTTAGATTTATTTACATGTTTATTGATGTACATTGTCTCTTTTTCATTGAATTAATACATAAATGTATTTTAAATAATGGTTTCAATTGTATTAATTTCATTGCAGTGTGAGACAGCCATGTGCTTACATAGAGTCTGCACAGATACTCTTCTGAAATGTCTGATTTTTGAATGATTGTCATTTTTCTATTTAATTTAATTCATTAACCTACAAGACAACTATTCCAGCAGACGAACAGAGTTTAAAGTGCTTAAGAAAAGCACTGCTAAATGTAGATATATGCAGTCAAGAGGGCAAGATGGTACATTACAGCTGCTGATTTTATCAAACTCAAAAGCTTTCTACAGAAATACATACCATATCTCTCCGTACACTGGAAAAAAGTGCTAGGATTTACTTTGAAACCATTTTTTCTCAGAAATTGCTGGTCAATGTTGAAGTAGAAAGACTAAAAGAGTATTATCTCTAATAATCTTTGCTTTATTTACAACTTCAAAAAAAATATATTTTTTTTTTTACAGTGCACAGAAAATGAGCAAAAAGTTTAGATTCTGTAAGGGGCCGACTGATTACCCATAATTCTGTGTGTCCACACTGACCTGAGGTCCCATCCCTGCTGGAGAATGTGGAGCAGATTGACTCTGGGTTGTGAGCGTTGTTCCAGCGCAGGGTTTGAGTGTGTGTGAGATGATTTCAGCTCGGTCTCTTCCTCCAGCCCGTCCTCATCCTCACTGATGTGAGGGGATTGAGAGGGTTTGAGGCCTGAAAACACACATCAGATATTTAAAATGAGCTATCATCAGTATCAGGACTAGTTTTCACTGAGGTGGTGAGCTAACATCTGCTCAGAAGCTTAAAGCTTAAAGAAATGCTGGTTAACCTTTGATGTTTTCCTTAATATTGACGTTTTCTCATTTAGAGTGATGAACATGCATGCAAATTTTCAACAATCTGATCGGTTTTGGAATGTGCATTAATTTATTTATAGTTTATTCTAATGTTTTAGTAGTATTAATGTTAAAGGTTGACTAAAGCTTATCTTGTTATGGTGTCTGGTGCACTTTCATTATGGATTTTAAGATTTAAGGCCTGGTCACGTTAAGGACACGATTATTCCTCCTTAATGGGAATCAATGGCAACAGTACATTTGGAAAATGATGAAATTTGGCACACTTGTAGTGAAGGTAATGAATAGCAATCTGACCAATTTTGGGGTCTCTACGACCAAATCTATAGCGCCAAATCAAAATTTCAAATGGGTATAACTTTTGAACCCTCAGTTCTAGATTTAGTTCAGCAGATTACTCTCTTCATGTTGATCACATTCAATATCTTACATTAAGACTTCGCCCATTACAATAGTTGTCATTTTGAAAAGAACAATATTCAGATTTCACTCCTCCTCCTGGAGAAATTTTGTCCAATTCTTAGGAAAATTGTCTCAGATGATCTTTGGACCAAGTCGCACAGAAATGACTGAACCGAATTCTTAAATTCATCTTTGTTCAAAAGTTATGATGTCACAAACTTAACAATGTCAACCCAAAATTGGTTCAGAGGTTGTATCTCGACCAAACTTTGAGCAGTCAGATCACAGACAGACAGACTTGCTTGATATGCTTGTTGCGGTTAACTTAAACTAAAAGATCTGATTTTTTCAAGGTCACAATATATATATATATATATATATATATTTTTTTTTTTTTGTATCATGCTTTCATCACTTTCATTTACTGGTTTTTAAATGTCTTAATGTAGATTTTACAATTTAAACTAAGTATTAGATTACAAAATTTTAACTATCCCCCAAAAAATCAACATTTTAACTATTTAAACTACATGTTTCATTATTATAATTGAAATTGTTATCAAAAGGTAATGTACATACCAAGCAGACATTAGTGTCAGAGTTTGGGATGAAGTATGAGACGTGAAGAAAATAAAGCAAAATAAAGGTAAATATCACCTATGAACAGTTGATTTATTTATTTATTTTTCAATCTAGCTGTACTTGCAAAAAGTGAGAAAATATAATTTAATTGTATGTATTTAGAAAATGATAGCTATATAATTGTAAAAAAATATTTTAAAAAATTGTAATTTCAACTATAAAATGAATGGTGATTTGAGATGTGAGATAAGTCAGAGAAAATAAAACAAAACAAAAATGAATGAATTATCTTGTTATTCAAGTATATCAAATGCTGGACATTTTTAGTAAACAAATTAAACAAAATGTTGAGTCTGGATCTCAGCTTCTCAAACTGGACATAGTAAAACGTGTCAGTCCCACTTTATCTTAAGTGTCTTTAACTACTACTGTATGTACAAACATTTAAAGGAGAACTCGGCAACTCTAGCGAACTCTAGTCACTTCTTCGCTGATTTTCCCTTTTGTTGTCGCATGTTTTCCCCACGAGCTCCCCCTACAGCTGTGGGGGGGCGTATATTTCACAACACGGTCGTAAAAAACTCACTTGCGGCGGCCTCCTCCCCCTCTCTACCGCTGCTCATGTGCGTTTGTTTTGATCGGAGCAAGCCAACTGTATCGTGTGGAGCTATGTCTACCGAGGAGGGTAATCTGGTAATACATCATACATGCGTGTGTGTTTATGTCGAATTGCCGTAAAGCAATTCGTGTTTCGCGCTCGTTCTCGTTCTAGTTCTCGCTTCTCACGAGACTTCCAATTTATATCTTGCCGGGACGGTAGTCCCCAAGTTGCAAGGTTGGTTTTCCGCCTGGGAACGCTGGGGGGAGCGGGGAAAGTCACCAATATCACCAGAACAGGTTGTTTAACCATTCAAATGATTTCTAGACAGTTTTATTAAGTTAAAAAAGTTACCAAGTTCTCCTTTAATTCAATCATTTTGTGTAAATGTTTTTAAACTGTACTTATATATAAAAAATGCCTGCATGTAATCACAGCTGTAACTAATTTCTGTAATTACATCTATAATTACACTGTTGACCTACTCATGCCATTAAACCTGTCCAAATCTGACCTGTATCCACATCAGTAGAAGCACAAGTGTTTCGCAATACAACATCAACACATTAAGTACATTGTACAATTATCTTTATTATTACAGTAGTTAAAGACACCTATTATAAAGTGTGAGTATTGCATGCACATGGTCTTTTGTTAAACGCTCATAACCAGCTCAGGTGGGAGATCTCAATCAGTACATGAACAGTCCTGCGACTCAAACGCCATTCAAAGAACGAATCCCATCGAATGCTTTTATCATGCACACGCACCTGCTCGTCTTCTTCCTCTTCGCCTCCGCTTCCGCGCCTCCAGAGTCAGAAGCTTCCTTTCGTATTGAACTACATGAAGTGTGTAAAAGGCCCCCACCACCAGATGGACATTATCATTCGCCCTGTTCCTGTGCAATGAAACACGGCAAACCTGGTTTTTCCTGTAGTTTGTGTGTGTGTGTGTGTGTGTGTGTGTTTGCATCCAGAGGTTGAAACTGCAGATACTAACCTTGAGCGGGAGGTCACAGATCTGAGAACAAAGAGCAACAGAGCAGTTTAAACATCATTTTAAACCCTCTGGTACTATATGCGTGTTGGTCAATCAAATGTTTGTACTATATTTTAATTCGATTATATTCTTTATTTAATATTTTTAGAGGATTTTATGTTACTAAATTATGTTTATGCAGTAGTTATAATCCATTTATTCACTTTTTGAGCATAAACTTTAAAATTCAATTTCCAACTTAAACGGTCATCAATCTTTTAATGCTTTGGAGCGCAGACTTTTCTTCATATGAAATATATATTTTCCAAAACACATTTTACTCTAAAACTGAAAGAAAATCAAAGCCATAAATCTAATTTATTAACCGATAAATGGCGTTCACAGATGTCAGTGTCTCTTTTTCATTGAATTAATAAATACATTTATTTTAAATAATGGTTTCAATTGCATTAATTTCATTGCAGTGTGAGACAGCCATGTGCTTACATAGAGTCTGCACAGATACTCTTCTGAAATGTCTGATATTTGAATGATTGTCATTTTTCTATTTCATTTAATTCATTTAAATATGGTTACCTACAAGACAACTATTCCAGCAGACGAACAGAGTTTAAAGTACTTAAGAAAAGCACTGCTAAATGTAGATATATGCAGTCAAGAGGGCAAGATGGTACATTACAGATGCTGATTTTATCAAACTCAAAAGCTTTCTACAGAAATACATACCATATCTCCCCGTACACTGGAAAAAAGTGCTAGGATTTACTTTGAAACCATTTTTACTCAGAAATTGCTAGTCAATGTTGAAGTAGAAAGACTAAAAGAGTATTATCTCCTATAAAAGTTCGAAAAACTATTTATTTTTTTTACAGTACACAGAAAATGAGCAAAAAGTTTAGATTCTGTAAGGGATTGTTCATAGTGGAGTCTTATTTAAGGGCTCCTCTAAGAAATATAGACATTTTATCAGGGCATATAAGCCTTTGTATGACATACTCGCATTAAATATCAACAAAAAAAACCCTCAAGCTGAAAATTCCTTAAATAGATGATGATCTTTCCAACCACGGCAGAAAGGCTTACCTTCCATGGAAAAGTTTATTAGCCAACATGGCGTTCATAGATGTCTTGTATTCCAGATAAACACTGAAAGAGAGATACAGAGAGAGAGAGAGAGAGAAACTAATTACACAACAAGTCCTGACCGATTCTGCGGTAAACAATCAGTCCTGACGTTTCAGAGTCTTATGCAAACAAGATGTTTCTTGCACTTTTCAATTGTGTAAAAACAGAAATGAGTCTGTTAGCTCTGGATGTTTATGACCTGACACACGTAATGATTGGTCAGTGCTTTATGGTGTTCGCTCCACTGTTTGGCCAACTGGCTCTCCACGAGAGCGCATCGGTCATGCTTTAGGAACAATACTATGCTTTGCCTTCACGCAGCCAGAATTAGTTGCTTCATCACTAACTGGCTAATGGTGTGAATTACAAAATTATGAGGTGCTGAACATTAAATGACTACAACATTTTTCCAGACCTAGCTCAAACAAGCATTTAAAAAGCCTTAGCTATTTTCCTATGTCACTTAACAATATATTTCGGGTGAAGTAAATGTTTATTCAAGAGATAAATGTCTCTTTCAGTCACGCTGTTTCAACACTATCCCGTTATGCTTCACGAGCGCCAGTTCAAAGCGTCTTTAGGCAATGAGAAAGAAGTGTTTAGCATCATCATCTTGGGGTCAATGATGAATCAGGATGTCCAAGATGATGGAAAGAAATCTTTCAGAAAGCTGGTTTACAACACAAGCTCTTAGAGATATTCAAGAAACCTGCTCTTGTAATCTCTGCGTTCATGTTTGCTTCCATTTGCAACAACACTTTTGATTAACTTACTTCAGTCGTATGATAGTAAAATAGTAAAAATACTCAATATTTGTGAGTGTTCACATCTTAATTGTTATTCTGAATTGTAGTCATGCTTTTTTGAATTATTTATTACACTAATTAATGGAGAAATGCTTCAAAAATGACTAAAATACAATTATTTCCTGTAACTTTTTAAAAGCACCAGTAATAGTCCAGCTCATTTCATGATTGAACTAGACAGGCAGATCCAATCAGGAGTGCAGAACACATGCATGAGTGATGGGACTGATATACGCATGACTTGGCATGGCTGAAATCTCATTTTCTTTGCCTATCTAACATATTCATGCATAACCTCCCAGCTCAGAGAAGAAAGACTAACGCTGGCACTGATTGGCCTGGTATAAGCACATCTGGATTGATCTAACATAAGGTAAACCCCTAATCTGCTCGCAGATGTTTCCTATCACAAGTAAGTGGTGTAATAGTGCACCTATATATCATTCCATTCTAGTGTTCAATGGCATTTATGCTAACATCCTTTCAACACTGAAAAAACAATTGGAGTAGGATTTACTTTGAAACAATTTTTACTCAAAAATTGAGTAAATGTCACAAATAATTACAAAGAAAGACTGGAATAGTATTTTCATGTAAAACGTACTCCAATAATCTTTATTCACAACTCATTAAAGTCCATTTCTTCAGTTTTTTTTCTCAAAAGAATTGAGTGAATGATGCTGGCACTGAAACACCAAACTCGAGTCTGTTAACTCAGATCAACCACTGGGTGTTTCTCCACTAAACGTGAGCATTGAGTGTATCTTCCTGTAAGGCAGTGTCACAGAGGTCATGCCGTTACACGGACAACACAAAACACTTCACATGAGGCCAGCGGCCCATTATTTGCTTTGCTGAACTAGTGAGGTGTGATCTTATTTTAGTATCATTGAGATACTATTATAGCTTTTATTCATATTTTTCATTTAGCTTTTATACATTTTTATTTAAATTTTTATTTTATTGCATCAAGTTAGACTTAAGGAAAATGAGAAATTATATTTCAAGTAATAAAACTTTGTTTTTGGTGTTTTAGTGAACTATAATAACCCTGAGTGTGATGGTTTATCATAGATCGCACGAGCAAAGAAACGCCTTGTCGTTTAATGAGCTGGTTCCAGCTGAGGATCTGCACAGACAGCACTGCTCATCTCACACACCGCTGTGTGCTTTCACTAGTTAGATACGATTGCAGGGTCTGGCCACACTTTTGCAGCTCATGCTCAGTTACAGGTGGTTTGGCAAAGTTGTTATAATCTCAGGTGATGACAACTGGTTTATTTGGTTAAAATCTGCTGTTTTAGAAAAAACAAAAGAGTTCAATCTCAAGCTCACTCTGTTTTGTGAACGACGACCTCATTTATACGCAGAAATGCATGTGCTAAATTACAACTCAATGTGTATACAGATGTATACAGCTTAAACCATTTAAACCGATTAGATATTTTATCACAAAAGTCATGTGACCAATCAGAGACTTTATCATTCACAAATGTTTTCCATTCATCATGTTGAATCGGCGCTGGGCCGTCGATGGGAGAGAGAACTCTGATTGGTCATTCAGCGTCGCAAATGAGTCAGTGTACGAGAATAAAAGCGAAAGTGATGAAAGCAAGCAAAGAAGTCAAGATTTGACATCATCTTACCTGAGCTTTCGAAAGCACAAATATTTTCATAATAACATGAGCCGACTGGAATGAAGAAAGTGATCAGCGTGATTAATATTCAAAATGGTAAGCAAGCGCTGCTTTGTTTACGGTTTGTATATCTGCAGTCCTAGTTTCGGTTTCCCTTTTTGAATGAGGAAAATAGACTATTGATCCCTGCTGATATCGACCCTTAGTCCTTTTAGTGTGTTTAAGTCCAGCTTTTTGGTCAGATTCCGCCGCCGCTAGTGCTTTGACGTCGGCTTGGTGTGTTGTGATGGATTTTTTAATTAATCATGACTAAAATGTATTTTTCTTGCAAAGTGTTAAAAATTGGTCTTTGCATTCTGTTGAACAACAACAACCATGTTATGGCTGTAAATGAAGAATGATGTAACAGTGTGCTTTTACCATGTAATTGCAGTAACACTTTACAATAAGTTTCCATTAGTTAGCATTAGTTAATGCATTAGCTAAACAATGAGCATTACCTTTGTTGCAGTATTTATTCATCTTTGTTAACATTAGTTAATACAAACACAACTGTTCATTGTTAAATGATATTAACAGATACTGATTTTAATAATGTGTTTGTACAAGATGACTAACTGTTGATTAATAAACGTGGTAACACTTTATTTTACAGTGTCCACGTTACACGCACTTACTAAAGTAATAACAGTAAATTTTGCATAATTACATGCAACTATCCCTAACCCTATAGAACTGATGTTTACAAATGTAAACTAATTGTAAAGTTGCTCTTTAACAAATTGCTTTTGTTCCTCTTCTGTGAGTCGCTTTGGATGAGTCCATTTCTGGGCTTCAGTTAAATCATCTCAACAGATTCTGATCTGCAAACCGTCTCTCTTTCTGTCCTGTCATTCTCTAACCTGTAAAGTTCCCAGGTGTCCGGGGTGGGAAAAATCCGAACAAATCCGCCTCTCCTGTCATATTCCTCCTGTACCCTCCGCAGAACTTTCATCTGTCCAGGAGAGACATCAGAACAAGCTGTTCAATATCAAATATGTGAGGAGCAGCCAAGAAGAAAGCGCATGCATCAGCCTGCTATCTGCACATTCCTAACAGCGGCATCACTTGGCTAAAGTCATGGAAACACCGTGGGCTGTGAGGGTTTGATGCTGACCTCTTCTGCTGTCAGGCCCAGAGTGCTCTCCGCCTGCTTCGTGCTGGGTTTCTCTCTCTGAGCTTCTGGGTCGCCACTGTTGGAGGATGGCGGTCTCTGACGCTGAGGATCAGAGGGAATTATTACAAAAATATTACACATCTAACACATCATCCGTATTACTACTACTACCCGCCAAATGCGGGTGGGTATCAGAGGCGGTGTGTAACGCAGTCACTCCTACTAGCCACTTTGGCAGGTTGAATTTTATAATATACATTTTTCAATTGTAGTCTTTTAAAAAGGCATCTGTAATAATAAACTAAGTGCAATCTAGTGTTGTCAAAAATATAGATTTTTCGACACATATTGATTCTGAAATATCTGAAACTCTTCCGCAGGTTACACAATACCATCTCTCTGACAGCGGGTTACACACAAACAAGCATGCATCCCTTTACTCACTCGTTTCAGTTGCTCCGGATGAATATTGTTGGTGTTACAGGGGAATTTTGGCGTGGGATTGTGCATATTCAGCATAATTTTACTCATTCCCGCAGATTTTGTGCTCACACCCAAAGTGCCAAGTATATTGGCTATAATGGGTCCCTCTGTGCGTCAGGTTTTAAAGTGACAGCAGCCTAATATACCGGCTGCCAAATTATGAAATAATATTAAAAATATCGGTAATACTTTACAATAAGGTCCATTAGTTAACATTAGTTAATGTATTAACTAACATGAACTAACCATGAGCAATACATCTGTTACAGTATTTATTAATCTTTGTTAATTGTTTGTTCATGTTAGTTCACAGTGCATTAACTAATGTTAACAAATACAACCTTTGGTTTAAATAATGTATTAGTAAACGTTGAAATTAACATTAACTAAGATTAATAAATGGTGTAGAAGAGCAGTTCATTATTAGCTCATGTTAACTAATGTAGTTAACTAATAAGAAACCTTATTGTAAAGTGTTACCAAAATATCTATATGGCAGTTTTTCCCTATGGTATCGATGTCAAAATTGTGGCCAGTGAAAATGCTGAGTGGCTAGTAACTTTGGAAAACCACTAGTGATAGCGGATGGTGAGCAAAAAAGTCCTACTGCTCATATTTAGAGTTGGTGATTTGTCAATCCCTCAACAGAAATGCCGTATTGCCTATAGAGCCGCCGCTCTGTTATATAGTAGGAACTATTAAATCCACTGTAGTAGTTGCTTTGTGACATCGCATACACACTGCGTTCACATGCTGTTTAAAAGAGATGTAATTATAACTTACACACATAACCGGTCCTGCACCATGATCAACAACACACCTCATAAACTCTCTAAAGCTCATTTCTGTATCGTGTGCTTAATGTGTGCATGGTTTGAATTCACTGGAAATATGTAACACTTCATTATAAAGATAAAATTGCCTCAGTTTTAATGGATTTGGTGTTATGGCTGTTTTATCACATATTTAAGTAACTGCCAAACACCTACTGTACATAAATGTGTCTATTCTCATCACTTTTGACCATCGGTGAGAGCTGTGCTGAAAGCTCCTAGTAGAGCAGCATCACACTTGCAGCCACACAACATGGATCTATATCAGCACAGTGTGATTCAGCCGTAGGCAATTATTATGTAGAGCCATATCGCACGGCTACGAGTATTTCAAGTATTTAAAGTCCCCCTGAAGTTAAATATTTTATCTCTTAAAACTCATCTTTGATCACCAAAATGACATGTTTTAATGTTTTTTCCTTGAAAAAAAATTCTTCATGTCATAAAATGTATTGAATGTAACTCGACACCCTTGCCTCATTTAGTATACAGTATGTGGTTCTATGAATATGCAAATGAGCCCCGCCTCCACTCACTCACTCACTCAGCTCAGAGATCCACTGGTTGACGATCACACGTTGATCTGATTGGTTACAAGGTAGTTTGTGACGTCAGAAACACCAGCGATTTCAAAGCGTGTTTTTGAGACTGTCTTTGGTTCACTGCAGTTTTAAGGAGAAAATACTCCTTATTTACAACACATGGTTTATAACAATATTAAAAGCTTGATTTTCACCACAGGGGGACTTAAAAAAAAAGAAAAAAAGAAACAACAACAGAGTGTCTCTTGTGTGTGGAACTACTTTATTTTGCCACGGATACAAGCATCTGTTAATAATTCGAAAATGTCACTTTAAAAATTGCAATGAAGGAATGGACTGTTTCAGTTAAGTTATTAGTGTTTATACAAGTTAGTTCTGGACCTCGAATCTGATTGGCTGAGAGGCGGTCAGCCCCATGCAATATTCCCCCAGTATCAGCACAGGGACTGTTCACCGTTTGTATCCCTCCGCTTTTCTTTGCATGTTCTAGGCAACATTTCTCCCAGCGAACGGCAATGGCGGAGGAGAAACTGTCTTTATGAGTGTGTTAGTAGACACTTCAGTTACTACAGGGTTCATTGAGGAATGAAACAAGGTTTTTAACAAGGAGATTGTTTGAACTTTGCACACCACCTTACGAGCCTCAACAGACAAACACGCAGTCACGGGGTCAATGCGTTGAACAGCGCTGATGTCAGTCATGTGAAATCCCCTCAACTCTTGAAGGGATGCTACGACAAAGATATCGGCGCACACGGACATGGCAAACTGATTTTATTTAATTATTTTTTTCGAATTTATGACTTATCCTAGAGAATGAAAGCTATACCAGACGCAGCTAATCACACAAACTATCTTCTCTCTTTCATTCTCATAATACTCTACTTAGTAATACTATACATAATAATAACTTAACTTTAGCAGTCTATTCCTTCATTGCTAGTTCTAAAGTGACGGTAAAACTAGAAAGTGCAGTTGTACTATAAAAATGGTGTATCAAGCAACTCAAAGATTTCAATCAGCAGTCTCCTAATGACCTCTTCTATAACCTGCACATAAGCCTCAAACACTCAGCAGATCCACGGCACGGCTCAAATAGGGGAGTTTGAGATATCAAGCTGGATCACGTTGGTTTACGCTGGGGAACAAACCCAGTGAATGGACAGGGGAATCAGCTCCTTAACGTCTTGTTTGTTAGCTGAGGAGAGCTGTCTCCCAAATCCACCATGGAATTCCCTAAATCCTTTTCATCATTTTGATATGAAACAGCTGCTTCAAATTTTGCCAGCCAGTTTGATGGGTTGCTGAGGAGTCCCACCCAAACTGTCTGTGGGCCAAAAATTACGAGTCCATTATAAGCATTTGGAAACAATAACACAATCTAGTGACCAGGGTGAAACTCATGCGCCTCAACTGGCTGGTTGAACACTGGTTGCTTATCTCAAGCTTATGATCCTGGACCAATGGCGTACACGCTTGACCAACAAATGAATTCAAGCAATTTGAAAAGTTAAAAAATAAATTGTCTGCCTTTGTAAAAATTGGGGCATGAAAAGAATAGCAGAATAGCAGACAGTTTATACCATATAAGCCAACAGGACTTCCCTATTGTCATAGAATTAGAATGATTGTTAAAATGTTATATTTATTGTTATCATTATAGTTATCGTCCTTTGTGTGAACAGGCTTTTACTAATCCTATCAAAAATACTGGTTATTGATAAGTGAGCCAAACCTTAATTTAGGTCTAGCTAAGACACACTAGAAAATATATCTGAAAAAAGCAGAAATGAATGGGAAATGTAGTAATCCCATAAACTCCATCCAATTTTAGTGAGATAAACATACATAGAGAATGTATACAAATATTTATTTCATTTGGTAAAAGATTGTTGAGTAATCAAAACAAATCAAAAAGCTGAAGGTTTTGATCAAAAAGCTGAAGGTCCAAAACAAATTTGTCTGGGTCAAATTTCAAGTATGGACTGCTTTAACTGAGTCCAGAGGGCAGCCACAGTACTAATCAATCTCATAATCGATGAAGTCTGTTGACCCCTGGGGGTCACAGTGGCATCATCAAGTTTTTAACATCTTTAGGAAATATTCATAGACTAGAAAGTGCACAATGATAGAGATAATCCTAATTAGATCAGTGTCATCTATTACACTGACTTTTGTCTTGCGCAGACACACCTAACTGCTGAAACATGAAGATTTTTCTGATTATTGTTACTACTAAAACAAAACAAGGTTGTTTAAGTAAGCAATAAGGTACGAGAGGCTGTGCTGTATCGTGAATAAGTCACGGCTGAAGGGCGTTGTTAGGCACGACGTGAAGCGGAGTTATTCACACGATACAGCGCTAGCCTCGAGTACCTTATTGCTTTTAGAAAACGGTTACCACACAATACAAATATTAACCCCCTGGGGTCGACGGTATCGCCAGCGATACCAGCTCGCTTTTTTTCAGTTCAGTTCAAAAGAAATTAATTTTGCTCTGTGGACTTTGATATTACAAGCAAGTTTCATACATCAATCGATTCTGTTAAATGTGTATTATTTTTGTGTATACTCACAATAAAAACAAAGTGTTGTGCTTTTTGCCAAATAAAGAAAAATAAACGTGATGCGAGTTCTGCCTTCTCTCTGTCAGTTAAGTCCATTCTGAAACGCGTCCGAAAATGAACTGTAACTCAGCGAATACTCAGTCAAACAGGCATACAGACACACAGGCATGAAGCTTGAATTATCTTCTTTTAAATGAGGTAATTTATATAAAAAACAAATATTCTCATTTTGTGAAATCTGTATTAAAAGAGAGCGATTCCAGTCGAGCTAATTAGAGCTCATTCAAATGTAATGTGACTCCGCCCACGGAGAGCGTGTGCTATTCAAACGCAAATGTCTGAGGCAATCCACGCAAACCTGTGAACGTCCCCCATATCAGCTCGAAAAAACACAAGTTTAATCATTGTAGCCTACGTGTTTACACCATCTGGCAGCGCTGTGAGGAATAATAATAATAATGGAAAATCTACCTCAGAGTGCGGGTATTGCAGGAGAGAGGATCCGAATATGTAGTAAGTTTGTTTTCCTTCTCAAGTTAATCACGTTTCTGTGAATGAATGAACGGCAGAGATGCGCGCTGTTTACCACAGCTCGCAAAAAGACAGTTTAAATTTAAATTGCGTCTATGTGTGAATGAATGATGATGTTTTAGCAAACTGTATTGTCGTACTGAGTTGAGTAAAAATCGACAGAAATATGTTGAAATAAAATGTAGGCTATTTGTATAAGCAACGTATTAAACTGAAAATTAACATTTATATGCCCTAATATTTCATAAAAACAACGTTACAGTATTAACATTTATATTTCTTATAATAAAAATGAAAGACCTATGTTACAGACATATGAAAGACAACATTTCGTTGATTAGTTTTGGATAGATTATACATTTTTACTGTAAAATATCTGCCACCTCAAATAAGCTTTTGTTTGCCAATATTTGCTCATGTTAAATATAGTATGTTTTGTCAAGAATAAAGTTATCAAATAATCAATCAAATCCTTAACTTTGAAATATGTATGATAAAATGTATACTTTAGTTTTTACAAAGAAAGATTACACTTGAATTGTTGTTGTAATTGTAACCTTTGTAATAAAAAAATATATTTACAAGGTAGATGTAAACAAACTATTAAAAGGTAAATATAAGCATTTTCTTTAAATAATTTTTATTGTGTTTTATTAGTGACAAATCTGGGGAGAGGATAAATATTCCAAAACTGAAAATACAGTATGAGAATTAACTGCACAATTACTAGACATGTTTTCCTTGGATATTATAGGCCAAATTGCAAGCACAATATGTGGAAAAATAAAAAAGAATTGAGATGCTTCCAACTGTTGCTCTTGCATTCTTGTGGCTCAGTGACTCGCCTGAATGAATGGCTAATTAAGTATGCAGGCCCCATTGTCTCCTCAGGTGTGAACCACTAAATATGCATGATCGTTGACGCCCACTCCGCATATTGTCTTTCCAAACAGAAAGTGCTTTGCAAAATTCAAATCAATGTATTGTGTTATGTGAATGATAAGGCAGGGTGATTTTCACATAATTTTGAAGAAAAAACACTAGGCGATGACATCCATTAGACAAAAGTCTTATTGGCACATATTTAGAATGTGTTTTATGGCCTTATTTCAGAAACTTTAGTTTTTTCAATAACCATGCATAAACATTATTCTCTCAAAAATGCAGACATGTACATTCTTGTGGCTCACATATTATGGTAGCCCTGTTTGTGCTAAATAGTGTGTATTTTTTTTTTGCCATTAATATGTTTATAAGCAACTGAAAAAAGCACAAATGTCAGGGCATGTCAGAACATCTCAAAGACCCCAAAAACAGCCCAGACCCCAGAGGGTTAAAGCCAAAAAATATGTATCAATGCAACTTTCATGAAGTAAAATCACTAAAAGCCTTCCTTCCGCTGGAAAAAATAGTCCCTGACTGCGAACAGCAACAGAAGTTACATTATTTCGCTGTTAGATGGCAACAAAGTGAGTCAGTCAGTAGAAATATTTTATATATACAGTACTGTGCAAAAGTCTTAGGCAGGTTTCTTCAAGCGTCTCGGAGACGTTCCCGCAGTTCTTCTGGATTTAGTCTGTCTCAGTGTTTTCTGTTTCTTCATGTAATCACAGACGGACTCGATGACGGTGAGATCAGATCATACCGGCTGTTGTCAGACTCCTTGTGCATGCACAAATCTCACTGGATTATTACAATTAATGGCAAAAAGAATGTTTGGAAATGTAAACTGATATTTCCTACTGACACACTACAGCAAAAGATATAAATAACTGCCTTAAAACCATTTTTTGGGGGGGAGGGGGGGGGGGAGGGATATTAACATGCCTAAGACTTTTGCACAGTACTGTATATTTATATTTATATTGAAAGGACTGAAACTTGTTGTGAACACTGAGAAGCAAGACGCAACTGACAAATGACTAGCTTGTCATAGCTGTGTTTTATAGTGAATAAAAAAGAGCTATTGACCAATCAGAATCAAAGACTGGAACCAACCGTTTTATAATCATCATCATGACTTGCCTAATAGTCATGTGTTGCTCGATTGTATATCCTAAATAGGGAAAACTATATAAATAAGGTAAAGTGTGGGTATTTGTACCTGAGGCTTCTGGGTAGGATTCTTCATCCTTGAGTCAAGCGCAGCTCTGTCAGTGCGCAGCTGTCGGGATAAAGGGTCCTGACACACTAAACCTGAGGGCAACAAACAGCTGCTGTTCAGACAAAAGTGTGCTTTGATGATGATCTACACACAATAAGTTATTCATCATTTCCTTATTTCTCTCCATCCAGATGCAGTGCAGACAGTCCTGGAGCAGACAGTAAGAAAAAATGTATATCATATCAAATCAAATATTTAGTTTGGTGCCTCGATCTACAGTATTTATCGCTGATGTACACTACCGTTCAAACGTGTTTTTTTTTTTTTAAAGAAATTAATACTTTTATTAATACATTAAATCAGTCAATCTTTTCTATTTCATATACTGTTTTGTTCATCAAAGAACACTGTATTACAGTGTTCATACTTTCATGATGTGATGATAATCAAATGTTTCTTGAGCATCAAATCATCATATTAGAGTGATTTCTGAAGGATCATGTGACACTGAAGACTGGAGTAATGATGCTGAAAATTCAGCTTTGATCATTGGAATAAATTACAGTTTAAATTACATTTACATTTAATAATTTAGCAGACAATAGAAGCAGTTAAATCAACAAAAGGACACACTGTAAGTGCTGTGGTATTTGTTGTATTAGTGTTAGTATTAACGGGTCAAGTGTTGACAAAACTGTCTTTAGCAGTTTCTTGAACATGCTCGGGTTAGCCAGGTTGTTCGTTTATTTTCAATAAATTCATATAGAAAACAGTTATTTTAAATTGTGATAATGCATCACAAGTTCCATTTGTTAAGTGTTAGTTAATTACATTAATTACTTGAACTAACAATGAAAAATACTTATAAAACATTTATTAAGCTTAGTTAATGTTCGTTTTAATACATTATTAAATCAAAAGTTGTATCTGTAAATATTATTTAATGGACCTGAGCTGACATGAACTAACAATGAAGTTGTATGTTTTTTAACAAATATAATAAATACTGTGACAAATGTAATGCTCATAGTAAGTTAATGCATTAACTAATGTTCACTAATGGGACTTTATTATTAAAGTGTCAATCAATAGAACCTATGACCAAAATAGAAATTATCGACCAAAATTTAACATAAGTTTATCAGTTCTACCATGGCTAGACATGTTTGAAATGGATGTAAAGTAATCATCAGAAATGTGGATCACACAGATGCTGCCATAAACATGAAGAAGATAAAGTACAGCATAAGATCTACAACCATCACGGAGTTGAGATCAATCATTTCAGTGAGCGTTTCTTTCTCTGGCGTCAGATTTGATAGTTTCTGGAGTGGTGACAACCGATTGCACAAGCACAACAAAACTTTGCCTTGAGCAATGATTATTTTCATGAGCTCTGCAGAGGTGTTTTCTTCAGCCAAACTGTGACAGTTCAATGACTCATGCAAGCGTCTAAAACAATTCCTCCATGCAAGCCATCTAAAGCTAACGAACCCTGCCCGCGGGGAACTCTTTAAAGCTGTGGTGAGCATGCAGGGTATTGATTTCTTTTCAGGCACGTCACATGTCAAATTTCATGGTCGGAAAAATGTGACAAAACCACCAGCAGTCAGCAATGCCCCATTAGTGATTTGTGATCCCTGAGCAATCTAGATTTAGCGAGAGAGACAGAGAGGCTAAACCTAAGGCCCTTCCAAATCACATTTTATTTTTTTATTTAATTTCCCATTTAATTTTTCTAGATTGTGTGTTTTATGATACAAATGTCTTATCAAAAACAGTGGTAATTACACATGCATAAAACTTGAATAATTTAAATATTCTTTTAAAAATGTATTCAAAATAAATTAGAACAGTACCTTCAATTTTTTTGGCAAAGTGCTGCACAAAAGAGGTTAACTGTTAAAATTCAAACATGGGAAAAAATGTTTAAGATAATGGGCCTCATTCATGAAACTTTCATAAGTATATGAGTAAATTCAAAGTAATTTGCACATAAAATGGACCTTCCCGAAAACTCAGCTCCGGATTCACAAACACTTTGTAAACATCAGTTTTGATAGTTAAACGTGCATATGTTAATGAATTCCAATCATTTGCATATAAGGCGCACATGCAAGCTCATTCAATTAGCATAATCCCCGTCTATGAAATACAACTACGCAAATTACGTGTCCAGAAACGCTGTGGAATCTTCTGGACTCTCTTCTCAGGTTTGGCTCCATTATATTACATACATGCAAAAGAGACTAATGTCATATGCCAAACAATAAATATTCAATTAACGTGCGTCCACCAAATGCCTGGTGCTCTTCTGAAAACGGCCAGCTGGTGGCGCTTGAGAGCGCTTTGGAGGCGTAGTGTTTTAACAGCTTTGGTTGCTATGACTTGGACAGTTACCAGCAATATTAACTTATCCAGTGTTGTTTAGTCATTGTACAAGTAGGATGATTGGTCGGTCTGGTATTTGTCCTGCCCCTCCTCCACTGTGATTGGACGGCTGGGTAAAAAGTGACAAGTGACGAGCGCTGCGTTTTACCCAACAGTTTTCAACTCTTAGCTACAAAAAAAAAACAAAGACGGCACACAAACTCGTTAAATATTATTATGCTACATAGTGCATCAAATGCAATGTCATTAGTTTGCCTAAAAGAACACAGAACGTTTTAACGCTTTACGCATAATTTACGTGTGACAGGGAGCAGGTGTAAATTTCTTTCGTACCAACTAACATTTTGGAAATACGTTTTCATTGATCCGAAAATTTACTTCAGAACGGCTTTACAAACGATTTACACAAAAATTTGTTCAGCTTGTGTTTCATGAACGAGGCCCATTGTGTGATATTCCTTAATGTTTAATAAGTATACTCTACTGTAAAATAGTAATATATTCCTGTCATATTTTCTTCAAGTTAAACTGAACTTTTATTTTGGCGGGTTGTAGTGAAGAGCTGTGAGTTTGTGGGCCCTATCTTGCACCCAGCGCAATTGACTTTGTGCACCGACGCATGTTTCATTCCTATTTGGCACCCGGCGCACAACAGACTTTTACCCTCCACAGACGCACGTCGATAAATTAGGGAATGCACTTGCGCTCCCGGGGGCGGTTCAGCGAAAAGAGGAGGCGTGTTCCGGAGCAAACGTTCCCTGGTGCTATTTTGCAGTTTCAGAAAACAATTCCGCCACAGACCAGGAGAAACCTCGTCTAAAGTCAGCGGCGCGTTCAGATGCTATTTTGAGGGCGCATGCTTGGCCATAATGTAGCGTGTGCACAACGCGCATACACTTTGCTTTTCTCATCTACACATATATGTGTAATAGCAACAGCGCCAGAGATCCACCCACAAAGTTACTTGCATTTCGCGTTTGATACTTGTGTTTAAGATTGTTAAAATATGGCCCTGTGTGTGTATCTGCCGATAGTTTTCTCAGATGAAATGGTGAAATGCTGCTGAAGATTAGGTTCATGATTAGGTTTGTGTGTTTATGTGCAGATGAGCGTCACACATGATTGAGTTTGTGTAGTAGAGCAAACTGAGACAAGCACAACATGCAGACTTCAATAGCCGTGTTTTTGTGTTTTAATATTAAAAGACACTAGTCCATATCACCATTTGATTATTTATCCAAAATTTGCCAAATTCTGTAACATTCTGTGTTATACTGGATTCGGCGATTTCAAATGTGTTTTCCGCATCGTAAAAATCATACAGTCCTATAAAACCTCATGTCAGGGAGGAAAGCACAACCCTCCATCATCTTAACCGGTCATTACTTTACACCAAACAAATGTGACCCACATGACCACGGCCACTGACGGTAACCTGCAGTTATGGGTGTTCTGTGGTTTGAAAATGTGACCATACAAGAACATTTACAACATGAGACTGAGGTGAAGTGGTGGAGGACTGTGAACTCTGAGCCTGGGAAAAGAAACTCACCCACAAGAGAAAACATATCGGAGATCATGCTGGCCTTTATCTTCAAATCAAGAGGAGCATCACTAGAAATATAAAAAGGGGGAAAAAGTATTAGTGCACAGTTATGTAAACCTTGTGGGCCAGTGAACTGTTCTGATTTATAAGCTTTTAAGACAACACAGCACACTCTAACACAAAATCAGATATTGGGCAGAATGTCTAAGCTGCTCATTTCCATCCAGTGAAATTGAATGGTGATTTATACAGTGTCATGCTGAAAACACCATCATAACAATTGTATATATCAGGGATCGGCAACCTATGGCACGCGGAGGGATAATTACTGGCACGTGACAATAGGAGTGTATGTATTTCATTTAAATAAAGTCTCTCGAACTTGCATACGGACGTACATTTTGAGTTAACCATTTCTCGCAGTCCCACAGCCTGCTTTATTAAGTTAGGTACAATAAATACTTGTAACATCCAAAGATGACGAAGGTAGCTCTAAATCACAGTTACGTTTATTAAACAAAGTAAATAGAATATAGCTGCAAGCAGCAAATAACGGGGTTCATGCACTTTAAGGCCTTTAAGCCCATGCATAACAAGATATGTTTTATTTAACAAGCCTGTAGATCATAGATTGGTTTTTGAAATAATCTCAAATATTTAAAGAATGATTCGATTAACAGTGTTGTCCTAGAGGCAAAGTTGCTCAGAATGAGGAGTTCTACCATGTGGTATGAATGATGTGGGCGTGTGCGAAAAATTGTCATATGCAATCCTTTACGCACATGAAAAACTTGAAGGTACCCCCAGTGGCCGATTTCTTTCTAATTCACAGGCTTCTAGAGCCGCGAGTCAAACAGGCCCAGCGTGTTTCGTTCCGATCGGCCTCCGTTAACCTTGTCTGACAGCCGCTAGAACTTCACTGGCCGACAGCAGCTGTGTTTGAGATAAGCGAATGTTCTCATAGGCAATCATGGCACCTTGGACAAAGACAATGCCAGTTTTCAAGTCAATCGGACTGACTGTTGCGAAGCTATAGCCGTTTTCGTGTTTGTTTGTTTTTCATTTTATAGCACTAAGTGGCCAGTCGCCGAGTCCTTCTTCACGCGGCCACAGACCGAGCCCATACATAGGTGTACCAAGTTTGCTGAAATTATCTCATTCTGTTCAAGAGTTATAGCCGTTTTAGCAAAAGTGTCCACGCCCACTTTGAAAGTTTTGGCATCCCGTCGCAGAAGTGAATCAAAATGATAATTATTGGCAACCAGACTAAAGAGAATCTTTATGCAATGGTTTGGTTCAGATCAAGCGAAAAACGAAGGCTAGTTTGCAAAAGTAGGTAGCAAAAAACCCTAAAATTTTGCAGATCAAATACGAGACATGCGCTGCGCTGCGCGCTTGAACCCCTAAAAATCCAAGAGAGCAAATGCAACGTAACAGCTTGTGATACACAAACATACACACAAACAATACCGGACAATGACAATCTGAATGTCATTGCTGAACATCTTGACAATGTTCATTAGTAGTATTAGAAAATTGAATGTGAGTGGTGAGAGAGAGTTGCCTGAGAAAACTCTTCGCTCTATGGCTTTTACCAGTCTTTACGCAACCACTTGCATGGAAACGCACGTTGGTTTTCTAACCCTTCATTTCAACTGGAGCAGGCGATGATGTTGGGTATGTTCATACAGTTGATGATGATGGAATACTGTCAAATGATGGCGGTTGTGGTTGCCTCACTTGGTTGCAATATCTTAAAGGGTTAGTTCACCCAAAAATGTAAACTCTGTCAGTAATTACTCACCCTCATGTTGTTCCAACCCCGTAAGACTTTCGTTCATCTTCAGAACACAAATTAAGATATTTTTGATGAAATCTGAGAGCTGTCTCACTCCTCCATAGGCTGCTAGGTAATCGAGATCTGCCATCCCAGAAAGTTAGTAAAGACATCGTTAAAATAGTCCAAGTGACTACAGTGGCTCAACCTTAAGTTTATCAAGCGACAAGAATACTTTTTGTGCGAAAAACAAACAAAAATAACGACTTTTCAAAACAGAAATAACAAGCCACTGTAGTCACTTGGACTATTTTAACGATGTCT
The DNA here is from genome assembly GCA_022828995.1 of Vimba vimba. Classification (NCBI taxonomy): domain Eukaryota; kingdom Metazoa; phylum Chordata; class Actinopteri; order Cypriniformes; family Leuciscidae; genus Vimba; species Vimba vimba. The sequence goes on from CM040836.1 coordinate 3,500,150, forward strand.
TTACTAACTTTTCTGGGATGGCAGATATCGATTACCTAGAAGCCTATGGGGGAGTGAGACAGCTCTCAGATCTCATCAGAAATATCTTAATGTTCCGAAGATGAACGAAAGTCTTACGGGGTTGGAACGACATGAGGGTGAGTAATTACTGACAGAATTTTCATTTTTGGATGAACTAACCCTTTAATGCAGAGCATCAAAGCTTCTGATCCAGTTGTGGACATGTCTAGACCTGAAAACATCCAATTGAGTAGATCTTTGAAGGCCGACCAAATCACCTGTAACGGGAAATCCTTCCTCTCATCTGGTGTCGCGCTTTGAAATAGGCTTTTCTTGGAGGCTTCGATTTGATCCCACCACTTATGACAGATACTCTGGCATAGATCAGTGAGTTTATAAGGAATGCTTGAGATGTTCTTTACACCATATTGAGTTTTACATGGATAAAATGAGACTTACAGTCTTTTAAAATGGCATGCACTTTATAAAAGTCCAGGAACTCAAAACTTTCACAACTGTCTTATGGAGTTTTTGTCTACTGAAAGTGTTTTGGAAAGTCTTTCATCAGCTCAATCATTAGCATTTTGTGAAACTACTGTACAGTCCATTGAACCCACTGTACTTCAAGGTAACACTTTAATTCAGGGTCCAATTCTCACTATTAACTGGTTGCATATTACTAGGATAATGGCTGTTTATTAGTTATAATAAAGCACAAATGAATGCCTTATTCTGCATGATCATATTCTACATCCCTTAATCACACAATACCTAACCTTAACAACTACCTTACTAACTATTAATTAGGAGTTTATTGAGGAAAAAGTCATAGTTAATATAGTTAGTCAATAGTGAGAATTGTACCCTTAACTAAACTGTGATCTACATCACTGTCAACATTTCCCCCAGTCAAAATATGGTGCCACAGGGGCCAAAGAAAAAAAAAAGCACATTTGATTGCATTTCTATATTTGCCTAAAATCCATTGTTTGAATGGCAGTATGAGATGGAAATTTAGCGCAAAACGCAGTGATCTCAAATTGCACTTGCCTGTATAACACAGGCAGAACACAAACACCCAAAACCTAGGAAGAAGCAGTTATTGTACACATCAGCATACACATAAGAAAATGGAAAAATCAAAGGATTAGTGTGTGTGCGTTGCTCACCATGCCAGTGAGGGAGAGAGGTTCACTTCCAAGAGCCACGGTTTGAGGTTGGAATCAATGAGAACGTCGAAACCATACAATTCTGCGAATTGAGACACACACACGGGTGAATGGGAGGACACACACCACACAGAGGCGGCCAGTGCTACTGAGAGCCGTCTGTGAATGTAAATGAACAGATTAAAGCAGTAATGGAAGAAGAAACACAGGCCACATACACACTGAAAACCTCTTTAACATACAGAAGTAAATCCTCCAAATGATCATTCTGTGTGTCTCTCCTGAAACTGTCATGGCTGATAGTGTTGGTGTCCAGAAAGTTTGCATTCACTGCACTTTCAATACTAATCGAATTAGGATATTTTGATAAATTATGACATAAACATTGTCTAGCATGTCAGAAAAGCTGTGTGACGTCACTGAATTAGCAGCTAGTTTAGTTTTAAAAACTATGCAGATGTATTGTAAATGTGGTTGTCACTATCTGAATTTTTTTGGTGGTGTTTAAAGTGAAAATGTTTAATGTGTTTTTGACCCAAGTAACCTTGTATTTTAATAAATATGGTTGTTATGACACCAGAAAAATTTCACAATTCTCGATTCAATCATACACAATAAAAACTACTAGCCTAACTAATATAAAGGGTTTTTTTAAGACAAATAAACAGTCAGTAATAAAATAAGAACAAATAAACAAAATACAAGCGGCAGCACAAATAAATACAATAGAACAAAGATAGAAAAGAAATAAACAGTGCTTTATTCTCAAGTAGGTCATAACTGTCACGGGTGTGTGTGCAGGAAGGAGGACGAAGACAGATGAATAAAGTTCCAAGCGTAGTTTAATAACAAGTGATCCAGAAGACAGACAGGCATTAACTCAACACATCTATACATGACGGTGACCGGACAATGAGTGAGAGCAAAGGCACACAACTTAAGTAGCGAACACAAACAAGCTAATTGAACTGAACTAACTAACGATGGAAACAGATGAGTGGCGGGAAACAGAGACAAAAGCACATGTGACTGACAAAAACAAACTAAAAGTCCAAAACACAGAAACTAACTGAACATATCCGTGACAATAACAGTAGTATTCAAGTACAGAAATTGAATAATATAAAGTAATCAAATGTAAAATAACACTGGATAGTCTGTTTAAGTTAAACGTGGATGAATCCTTATTAAAGCTACAAAAGTTATTCAGTCAAGATCAGTGAGGGATTTTCTGTCGTTGGTGTTTGATTAGCATTAGTCAATGTTTAATTGATGTTTTAGTTTTGTTTTTGATTTTGGCTTCCGACGAAAACATGATGCCGCCCTCTATTCCCTTCCTTTAAAGCGGTGGGCTGTCACCACACATAACATCCAATCAGTCGAATCATGTAGCGTCACGTGTAAAAGCGTATTGAGCTGCGAAAGAGACGCTGTTCAACAGGCTTTCGTCCACGTGATCCGAGATGGAGAGAAACACAGGCAAGGTTACTTTGGGCTTCGGGCGTGTGCTTAAACGGACAAATATTAAATGTTGCCTATGTAGGCAATTCACTAGGTTTTGGAACAGAGCCTATATGTGTCTCTAAATGCTCTCAGGTATAAAGCAGGTCTTTATCAAACAGTTTCTGTGTCCTTTCTACATTCACTGACACAAGAGAGAGAGTGTTTGAATGTGTGTGTGTGTGTGTGCTCGTGTGTAAACAGAGCTGTTTTAAAGAGCTCATAGAGCGGGGCGACATATCGGCTATAAATAAGCCTGTGTCGGCCTGCTTACTTTATACTCAATTTCATGGCATCAAAGGGATCAACAGCTGATCCCACTATTCCCACTTCACCTGTGTCTGTCTATATCATTAGACTGATGATGGCTCAGTTCTCATGTGCCTCATTTGAAAAAAAAAATTATAATAATAATAATTAAAATTTTTGCCTATTGTCTTTTAAGAGTACAATTTATTGTTTTCCTCCTGTCCCGGATTTAGAAACTCGATCTTTAAATATGAAAATCCATCACAAAACTATTAATTACATGGCTAAATCTATGATAATCTAAACAAGAGACTGAAATAATAAAGATTACATAAATAAATGCTTTTAATATTTATTGTGTGAAAACTGTTTCTATCAGTGTGTCTGTGTAATTTTGTGTGGGGTTTTTTTCAGTTGTGTTTTTCAGTATTTTGCCCCAATAACTGATGATTTTTGACTGTTTTTGGGTGAACTATCCCTTTAAAATCTCACGAGTCTTTAAAGTTTTGAAAGTCAAGTTGTGCTCTACTGAAAACTGTTTTGAGTTGTTTCAGACCCAAAAAACAGCTTGAGTTTGACGTACCTCTTACTCTAACAAACTTTTCTCCACTGATTCATAAGCAGTTGCTCGATTAATAAAAATAAAAAGTGCATTTATAAACTATCTGCCAGTTTCAGTTCACCTCTGACCCTATGTAATTTTTCAAGAAAGATCCCAAACCGGATTATGTCACACATGAGTATTTCGTAAACCTGTTTTGCATGGTATACTGTAATCCATGTATTTGTAAACTGGTAGGATGTGCATGTAAGAGCATCTGGACTTGGTTACCCAATCCCTGAAGACCTCTCGTCACTCATCAGAGAGGGCCTTCATCAGCTGACGGGATTCAAAACTTGGATAAATCCATAACTACAACCAGATGACCTTGAATGAGACTTTACCTGCTGCTCCACAAAACACTGTGACAATGACCTGGATCACAGGCAGAGCCTCTGTTTGACAGGCACTGGAGTCTGAAGTGAACTGAGAAAAACACATTTACTGCTGGTTCCTGACAACAAAATGCTTGCTTTATTCCCCATCTTCTGACAACCTAAATATGCAACACAGACTAAAGGTGCAGTAACATTAGCTACCTTTTGAGGGTCTGAGGGTTAAAAACTAATTTTTTAAATAGTATTATTGGATAAAGTGTTGCCAAAAAAGATGTAGGCAGCCCATTAGGTTTTATAACAAAAGCCAAAACACTGATTCGTTAAATAGTCAACTACTTTTCTGGTTAAATAATGAACTACAACAAACAGGTAGTCATGAAAGTATGGAAGTAAAATAATGGCAAATGTTTTTGAAACAAAAAAGTTTGTTGAATTGCACTACTTGCACTGCATTAATAACCCTGTTTGCATTTTAATGCATTGGATTTTTAGGGCTTGCATTTTTATGGGCTGAGATTCAACATGGTTATATATTTAAGCTGTGAATATTTCAATTCAAAACATTTCACACATATTTTCATTATAAAAAATTCATATTAATCCATCCATATTAATCATATTAATCCAATTCAATAATCCATATTCACCTTTTAGATTTCACTTCCAAAATATTAATTCCGTTTAAAAATACAATCTATAATATTCGACAGGCAATTATCGGTCCGTTTTATTTCGCTTTACCAATTCGCTTCCACAAATTCAGTGGTTCAAATTCGACAGAAAATTCAACATTTGACATCCGGGAACGGCAGGAATATCAGTAGATTGCCGATTGATAATCTCCATAGCTGTTAGTCGAGCTCACCAGCAGGGGGCGCAAGCGGCTGTTGACGAAGAAAACTATAGAGCAACGGGTGACAGAGTCATTCATTCTTAAAAATGGATTTACAGAAATGGAGCAAGTGGTAAGTGTGTGTGATGATTATCAGGGCCAGTATATCTATGGAAAAGCTGATAAAGACACAAAAGCTGTGTTTACATTGAAGTTTTCACAGTTAGTTTTGCACATGTAAGCAGCTTTCTCTACCGTGAACAAGATTATAATGTTATTCCCCGATGCTGACGTACAGATCAAACGTTAAATCTGAGGTAGTAGACATACATTTCTCTCAGTTGTTTCGTTTTCTTAACTTTATATCACAGAGCTGTGCTTCAGAACTGGGGGTTCCCTCAATACATCACTCTCCAGGATTCCCCTGCGGTCAGGACACTTAAAGTAACTCAATGGACAAAATACAGTGATATAAAAGACCAAACGCACACCTTATTGGGGATGTAGGCTATACTAGATATAGGAACAGGCAAGCGGACTCAGAATATGAACGTAACGCGCATAAAGTTGGCTTGACACTCGATATTCGCACATTTATAGTTAGACAGTTACTGTTGCTAAGTCCGACAAGCCATGCCGTAATCATTTTAGTTTTATTATAAGGGCATTTATTTCCGCGCATCTTGAATTTGGGGGTATTTATGTTCAGTTCGGTAGCATGTTTGCCCGCAGTGTCAGGGTTCTGTCACTTCTGTCTAGTCTATTTCTTGGTTTTGTGACAGAGCCCTGACACTCCTGTTTTGTCTTGTACTGTGTAGCACGCAGCTTGTGTTTTACACTAGCTGTGTGCTCTCATGTTGTCATGTTTTGTGTGAACATGTGGCTTATGAGTGTTCTCATTGGCTAAGTGTTCATGTCTCGTTTTGTGTGAGCAAAAATGCTACCGATAAATATAGAGCAACGGGTAAATGTGCGAATATCGAATATCGAGTGTCAAGACAACTTTATGCGCGTTATGTTCATATTCTGAGTCCGCTTGCCTGTTCCTATATCTAGTATAGCCTACATCCCCAATAAGGTGCGAGTTTGGTCTTTTATATCACTGTATTTTGCCCTTTGAGTTACTTTAAGTGTCCTGACCGCAGGGGAATCCTGGAGAGTGACATATTGAGGGAATCCCCATGAGTGTTATGAGTGTTCATGTGTAAGAACATGGCTTGTGATTTGTTTTACTGACCATGTGCTTGTGTTTTAGTCATGTTTGGTGTGAGCACTTGGCTTGTCATGTATGTTTCCTTGTGCCATGTGCTCTCCTGTCGAAATGTCTAACCCCGCCGCTCTTGTTGCCTGATTATTGGTTAATTTGCCCCACCTGCCTTCCCTCATTACCCTCTTTTGTTTGCTTCCCAATTTATTCTCCTTGTGTTTGCAGTCCTGTGCTGGTTCATCGTATAAGGTACCCTCATGTTTCCCGTTCCTGCCAAGTCCAGTTCTTGTAAAGTCTTGCTGCCTGTCTTGTAATCCCCCACGGGGTAGTTTTTGTTTGTTTTTGTTTTATTTTATGCTTAATAAAAACCCATCACTCTGCATTTGAGTCCTCGCTACTTTCATCAACCCAAACCCTGACACGTAGCCCATGTTAATTGTTCAACCCTGCCTAAGACACTGACTAATGAAGCCAGCAACTGTCTACGCAGGCTCAGCGGATCACTAGGTTCTTGAACAGAGCAACAGACGAGGACATCTTTCTTTTATCAGCTCTAAACGCGAGCTGAAAGACCCACACTAATTACTCAAGATGTACAAAAGCTTCATTTCGCATTGTGAACACGCGTACAAACACAAACAGCACGCTCCACACACATTCACACTCCGCTTCAAACAGCAAGCAGCCAACAGCCCATGTGCAACGCATTTTCCCTCAATTAGGAGCAGACACCGGTCCTGCCCGCACCTCAGCCCTCACAGGCCGTCTCGCTCTCTACGTCTCACTTCTCTCGGCTCTCGTGGCTCTTTAATGTGTGCTGGGAGGGCCCATTAACATCACCACAAAATATTCACAGTGAGGAGAATAAATAAGCACCAACTAGGGAAGATCAAAGCAGAGCGTTATTATGAGACGTTGGGCTCTGGAATCGAAAAAACAAGCCCAAACCAAACTAACCACACAACAACAATAACAAGAGCGTAACGTATCATCTCACTGGGTGTCTCCTGCGTCTGCTGTAGCACTTGACAATGTTGCATCACTGCAGAAATGAATCGTATTCCTGCTGGTTTTGGGTGTCTTTTCATAAACAATATAATAGAGGGTGGAGTGGCTTGCATTAACTCACTGATGAAATATAACTTGACTTCTAAGCTTAAGTAAGAGACAATTTACACACGATTACAGCACTGCAGAGAACTGCATATCACTTCAGCCATGGAAACTGGGAGACTTTCACCAATATTTAGCAGTACTCCAAATAGTTCACCCAAAAATATGCAAGCTGTTGTTGCTGCTGCTGCTGCTTTTATTCACAAAAAGAGAAATGTGAAGGATCTTCATGAGGCTCTTTTCCCATGTGACCACATTCAAAAAATGCCATAAAAGTATAAAAGCAGTGCATGTGACTTGTGGACCAAGCTTGTTGCAATGCATTAGGATTGCCTTATCCATAAAGAAAACATGGGATGTCCATCTTTCTGTTGTGAGCACACTTTAAAATGCCACCTACTACTAACAACTCCTTTAACTACTAACAAAGCCTTTTAATACCTACTTTGTCAAATATCTTGGACATTACTGTAATGCAGGGGGTAAATGCTTCGGTGGCGCTGTGGTGAAGCCAAGTTGGCGTTTTTTTATGCCCAATGTTTGTCCAATCTTCACCAAAATTGGTTCAGATCATCTTCAGACCAAGCCTTACAAATGTACAGTAAGTAATTGGAGTTTTGATTTTCAAACTGTTGAAAACTGAAAAATAAACAGGAAGGAAAACGGTGAGAATTGCAGATGCAAAGAAATGCTTCATTAGGAATTTCTGGTGAAATAATAATAATATTTTTGGTATTTAATGTGTAGGTTTAAGTGTAAGTGTACATGAAAACAATAAACTAACCAGAAGAAAAAAAAAAATTAACCAGCCTAAGCTCTATTGTTGGCCGCCCTGCTAAACACCAGTTTGGTCAGGCTGGGAGACCAGCTTTAACCAGCTTAAACCAGCTGAGACCAGCAGGGTAAGCAGAAACAGGTCTTTGAATGTGGCTGCAAATGTAGTCAATTACGAGTAGACTGACCTGTGTTCTTCTTAAATGTCTTTATTAAAAACACGGCACTGTGGCTCATGACCACACAAATACAGCCCTGTAAAGCATGTAAAACGAGTGAGCTTGGCCCTGAAACTGCAGCTTACAGCTCTATTTTAAAATTACGTTTGTCTAAACTCTAAAATGATGTGGCAAAACTGGTGACATGTTGAGATAGAGACCCAAACGGTCGCAAGGAGAATCACACCAGGCATCCATTTAAAAGTCATTCCAAAAGAAGTTTAATACTTTAAAGGCAAGGAAGTGCAAAAGGTCCAAAAAACAGTGGATAAGAGTAAAAAATAAAAACAAAGGTTACACTAACTGTTGGAGACCGAAGTTTCTCATGCTCAAGCAGTATTAAAAACATTTGCATTAAGCTCCAAACCACTCTCTGTTCCCCCGCCTCACTTCTGAACACGCTTAAATGCATAATTTTGCCGCCTTTAGTTAATTGGAACCATTTTAAACAACTAACTCTTGTCTCTCTATACATTTCAGCAAGTTCCCCTCAATTATAGTTAAGACAAAGAGTTTGATATATATTGTCATTTGCACAACTGCTATGTCCTAAATTTGTTCAAATGAGCATTTCCCTAGAGTTTAGGACCACTCTTCTAACAACAGGAAATTAAAAAGTAAAACTCCACATGAACAATTAAAATATGCATGATCTGAAGAACAATAAGGACACAGTTTTGAGGGATGAGAAGCAAAACTGGCTCTCCATCATACATGTATTAAAACAGCTTGGCTAATCAAGAATAAAAATGAACATCTCTTCATCAGCTGTTCATTAATCACAGAAACAGAGTGATGATGAGAAGGATGGGCGGCACAAACTAATTCAAGAAAAACGTCACAGCGGCCGTCAAACAGACAGAAAATGCAGTTCTTTACTGTAAGTCTTTGCACCAAAGTTGGCAATGTTTTGGTATCAAATCAATCACAAAATCCTTGATGGATCACAATGGATCTTGTCCTCCAATTTTTTCTCAGTGCACAGTAGTTGTCACAATACCAAAATTTCAGTAACTGTTAAATACATGAAATATGACCTTTTCCAGAAAATATGGCATCTGCATTGAATAGCTTTCTTTTGCTTACAGTTAAGACACCAGGCTCTACTGTAAATTAGCAACACTGAAATTCTTCCGCACATTGTAAGAGTTGCAATATCAAGCAAGAGCCTGGGTTTCTCACAACGCAGGTTCTTTGTGTGGAATTGGCGTCGTAAGAATCAGTTCAGAATCATTTAAGAAAGAATCGTGTGTTTTTTTCACCACACTGTAAAACGTGATCAATTGACTTAACTTAATAATTTTAAGGCAAAGGCTTTCCTCAATTTTTTTTAAGTAAATAATCTTCATGCTTAAGGCGAGACACTGCAGGCAAAAACATTGTTTTTTTTTTACTGGTCAATTTTGAGATTTTTGGATTTTTCAGACTTGTGATGAAAAAAGTCTGAAATACACATTTAGGTCTTTATTTTACTACACTTTGTCTGTTTGCGTCTGCAGATTTCTCATAAATTCAACAAAAGTTGTCGTTGTAAATCATCCCGCTGCTCCGTGATCTTTGCGGCACCCTGTCATCACAAGCACCGTTAGGAAGCTCTCTCTCTCCTGTACAATCCTGTCAGATCCAGATATGGTCATTTCCTTTTTATCAGCAACCAATCGTGAAAGTAAAAGGGCTGAATGCGCAATCTCATTGGCTGATGATAAATCTTTAAAGCCTGTTTTCTCAAAATGACTTTTCTCTCATACTCCAAGTCCGAAATCTCCACTTCAGTAGCACCGATATACACCAAACTTTCCAGTCTTCTACCTAGTTATATTATGAAGACATTTACAGAGGGATTTGCAAATATATTATTCCTACCCTGATTTATATAACATTTTATTCCAAAAAACATGGCAAATAATTTTTTTAAGGCTATTGACAGTATTTTCTGATTTACAGGATAACAAAAGTAGATATCCATAAATCCCTCTGTAATTTTTTTCCCATCTAATATGTGAACACAATGAAAAAAATTATTTTTAACCTGGCTTTATCCAATACTCAGATTTCGTTTTTTGAGCAAGCCACAATAAACGATCAAAGAAAGACAAAATAAATCTTTTACAATTCATGAAATTTGTCTCAGACCACAAAAATCAGAGTGTGCACTTGTATAAAGAAGGATTGAAATGCACTTAAAGACGTGAATGGCCATTACACAAATACGGCCCAACACACACACAGGCTCGTTTATTCACTAGTAAAGGACTGTTCCTGCTTTCCGTGTCAGAGGTGAAGAGCGACCCATGAAGCATCATGTTACAGGACTTCATTTAGACAGCAGCTGAACGCTAATTCACATCCAGACAATGCGGACCATATAAAAGAGGGAATCGACCGTGTGGCTCTGATCCAGATTGACTCGAGATGGCTGTTCTGCTGGAGCCAATGCTAAAGACCTTTCTCAGCACTGCCTCATTCATTATCCTCCGCATCACTTCCTGACTCTGCTACCGTATTTTAGTGCTTTATTTTTTTGTATGACAAGGAGATTTCTCATTGTGAGTGTGATGAAGTCGGCCATATACATTCACACACACACACAAGAGGAAAGGATATACAAAGGATATATATAAAACAAATATAAAGATATTTAGTGAAGCGGCGAAATTTCAGCCACCAAAATATTCCTTCCAAGTTTAGTTTCAGCTGAAAGAGTTTGGAGCGCTGAAATCATGTGTGATGTATGATAAGCGTTTCTCTGATGGTGTGTTTTATCTATGTCAGTTTCATGCGCACAACATGAATAAACTAAAACAATAAACATGTCTGTCAGCTGTGTGGACACTAGGCCTAGGTTGACACTATCGATTTCTTATTTCTGTTTTCAGTTGATGCGTGAACTAAACTTCAGTAAACATTATTTGTACTGTGCCTGCCATCCAATAATCACAAAAAGCTTTGTGTTTTATTACTGTTGATTTGAAATGATTTCTCAGCTTTCAAATGAAAACAAATGTTTTTGTGTCTCTTTAATGTGTGGGGACAGATCGCTGTAGCGCCTCAGGTCAAGCGGCATGTAAACCTATCATCTTTTCTTCTTTACTATTAGTTACAGCAGCAAATAAACAAGTAAACATCAGAAGGAATATTGAAAGATACAGAACAACGTACTGTAATGAATCCTGGCTCATGTCAATCAGTGTTTCAACTGCCGAAAGATGTCAATAAAACAGCTTGTAAATAATGTCACTTTGCGTTACATTTACCTCAGAAAAGCCTTTTAGTGATCATAAACTTGTTTGTTGACAAGAAAAACAATAACTCTAGAGAGGAGCGTTTTGATAAATATATGCACTATACATATTCATTATATTTATCTTATGTCTTATTTATTGTATTTTGAATAATTTGGCAACCTTTTAAATGTTTATATTTCAACAATGATTTGGAGTATGTGTGATTAAAAAGTTGATATAAAACCTTTCATTATGTGCAATTCATGTATTCAACTCAACTATATATATTATGGCATGCCATTCAGGAAATTATTGTATTTATAATATGAAGTTTGAATATATGGAAAGAAACTCTGAATATATGGAATGAAACTCTAAATATATGGAATGAAACTGAATATATGGAATGAAACTCTAAATATATGGAATGAAACACTGAATATATGGAATGAAACTGAATATATAGAATGAAACTCTGAATATATGGAATGAAACACTGAATATATGGAATGGAACTCTGAATATATGGAATGGAACTCTGAATATATGGAATGAAACTCTGAATATATGAAATGAAACACTGAATATATGGAAAGAAACTTGAATATATGGAAAGAAACTTGAATATATGGAATGAAACTCTGAATATATGGAATGGAACTCTGAATATATGAAATGAAACACTGAATATATGGAAAGAAACTTGAATATATGGAATGAAACACTGAATATATGGAAAGAAACTTGAATATATGGAAAGAAACTTGAATATATGGAATGAAACTCTGAATATATGGAATGGAACTCTGAATATATGAAATGAAACACTGAATATATGGAAAGAAACTTGAATATATGGAATGGAACTCTGAATATATGGAATGAAACTCTGAATATATGAAATGAAACACTGAATATATGGAAAGAAACTTGAATATATGGAATGAAACACTGAATATATGGAAAGAAACTTGAATATATGGAATGAAACTCTGAATATATGGAATGAAACACTGAATATATGGAATGAAACTGAATATATAGAATGAAACACTGAATATATGGAATGGAACTCTGAATATATGGAATGAAACTGAATATATGGAATGAAACTCTGAATATATGAAATGAAACACTGAATATATGGAATGAAACACTGAATATATGGAATGAAACTTGAATATATGGAATGAAACACAGAATATATGGAATGGAACTCTGAATATATGGAATGAAACTGAATATATGGAATGAAACTCTGAATATATGGAATGAAACTTGAATATATGGAATGAAACACAGAATATATGGAATGAAACTCTGAATATATGGAATGAAACTCTGAATATATGGAATGGAACTCTGAATATATGAAATGAAACACTGAATATATGGAAAGAAACTTGAATATATGGAATGGAACTCTGAATATATGGAATGAAACTCTGAATATATGAAATGAAACACTGAATATATGGAAAGAAACTTGAATATATGGAATGAAACACTGAATATATGGAAAGAAACTTGAATATATGGAATGAAACTCTGAATATATGGAATGAAACACTGAATATATGGAATGAAACTGAATATATAGAATGAAACACTGAATATATGGAATGGAACTCTGAATATATGGAATGAAACTGAATATATGGAATGAAACTCTGAATATATGAAATGAAACACTGAATATATGGAATGAAACACTGAATATATGGAATGAAACTTGAATATATGGAATGAAACACAGAATATATGGAATGGAACTCTGAATATATGGAATGAAACTGAATATATGGAATGAAACTCTGAATATATGGAATGAAACTTGAATATATGGAATGAAACACAGAATATATGGAATGAAACTCTGAATATATGGAATGAAACTCTGAATATATGGAATGAAACACTGAATATATGGAATGAAACACTGAATATATGGAATGAAACACTGAATATATGGAATGAAACACTGAATATATGGAATGAAACTCTGAATATATGGAATGAAACTGAATATATGGAATGAAACACTGAATATATGGAATGAAACTTGAATATATGGAATGAAACTAGCAAAGTAGCAGCAATCTTAAGTAATGATGAGCTACAGTATTGCATGTACTGGGAAAAAATTCTGGTAACCGTATTCAGTACAGTTCTGCTAATGAAGAAATTCATTCACTATTGCATCGAGGAAGACTGAATGCTGTGAACCTCACTAGAAGATGGAAGCTCTGGAAGTTCCTGCTTATCAGGCAAACATAAATACAGAAGGAAACATGCCCTCACCTCACAGGGAGCCCCCACAGAAGCCCCTATCTACAAGCGATGCAGAATGTGCACTCCACAGGTGCATACCATGCATGCACTTGTGTATCAGCTTCTACCTGGAGTGCTAAGAGATTCATAAATTCCTTTGATGATGATGCATAATGTTTAAGCAACACTCTGATGAACACGATTACTCATAAGCATTAAGAATGTTGCAATAATGAAAATATGATCCTCAAGATAACGGGATGTAGACTCCAAACTGTCTGTGATGTTTGAAATATGACCAGCTGTTGCAAAAAAGTTTTCTAGTTCAACAAACTATAGGAAATTTTCAGGGAATGTCATTTTTAAAATCAAGGAATTCAGAAGTCATGGAATATTACTCTGATAACAAGGATATAATTATACATTATTCATTAAGTACTGTCAAATTTGCACTTTCATTTCATATATTCACACTTGTATTCCATATACTATATATATATATATATATATATATATATATATATATATATATATATATATATATATATATATATTCAAGTTTCATTCTATATATTCAGTTTCATTCCATTCAGAGTTTAATTCAATACATTCAGAGTTCCATACTATATACTCAAAAATTCAAATTATAAAAACAATAATTTCCTGAACTGTGTCATAATATATATATATATATATATATATATATATATATATATATATATATATATATATGTTCAATGTTTTATTGATTATTAAATATACATTATTTTCAGCTTCAGTTTAGAGCTACTTGAAACTTTTATTTCAGTTTCTGTGTTTTGGTAAAGAAATTTGTGTCAGTGCATCACTAACATTATTTCCATATTACACTTGTCGTGTTGTATGTTATAGCGGAGTAGAGGAGCAGAGGAGTAGAATATTATTTTAATATGCCACTGATGCTTATGCGCAGGTTCACACATTTCAGCTAAAAAGGATCTGTGGGAGACACGACTGTCCCAGAGCAATAAGACGGTTGTGTGAGTCGCTCTTCACAATAATTTAGCTCCAACAATAGAGTTTAGCTCCAACAATAGAGTTTAGCAAACACCTGGCCGGAAGTTTGTAGAGAACCCGAAGATCAGCTGGTGCTGGTGCGTTTAATTAGGACTGGACGACCCTGACGTACAAAGTTATTTTACCATATTAAAAAGGCCACTTTATTCATTTCACACTGTCTCCATCACATTCCACTGATGCACCTGCATGGGCGGCTCATATTCAGTCATGTGACACAGTGAAGTGAACCCCCTGCCCTCCACCAGTATCCATCATGCACCAAAATGAGGGCATACACTGGGTAAAGATATCCTTTTCATGCAGGTGATCGTCCGATAGCGGAGCAACGCACCTGCACTGTTATCAGAGATTAAACCAGGAAATATTATGTCTACAGACACGTTACAGAGGAATGACAAACACTGCAGCGAACAGAAAGATATAAGTTAAATCTACACAGATCCTAGCATTTACAACAGTTCACAGATACTGCCTACTCTGGAAATACTGGAACGAATAAAGATACGCCATAAAGAGTGAAAAAGACACCGCTTCTTCAACCTTTAAAGGGGACCTATTATGCAAAATTCACTTTTGTATGGTGTTTGGACATAAATGTGTGTTGGCAGTGTGTGTACACAACCACCCTACAGTGATAAAATCCACTCACTCCTTTTTTTTTAATCCCCATAAATCATAAGCAGTCTCTCCAAACGACCCGTTTTCAGAATGCTGTTTTAGTGACATCACTAAAGCCACAGGCCCCGCCCACGAGTGTTGACTGACACTGCCGTTATAACTTAGACCCGCCCTGATCGAGTTCACTGTGAGTTTACTGCAGCAATGCACTCACGAGAAGCGTCGAAGCATCTCCCAAGCGTTGAAGGTGTTGTAGCTGGATGTATTCATTCACATAGCTCTCTTTATTTACTCTTGAAATCTGCCAGCCACTGAAGACGAGGTGGATTCATTTTGTTTTCAAAGAAAATGCTCCCTCAACTCTACAGAAATGTATGTAAGTTACTTATGCACTTCTTATACTGTTTACTCAGCTCTAACAGCGATTTTCTGAAGAAAAACTGATGCTTCATCTTTTGTGTGACATACAGTAAACTTTATTAAACTCATCAGTATATTTTGTGTCATCATTCAGACAATTCAGATCGTCAGACGGAGTCCTACAGCAGGCTTGCATTAATAGTGTATACAAGCAATGCCAAATAGGTTATAATCGTAATTAAACTAAACTATACCTGTTCCAACTCCACACAGCATATATTCTCTGACTCTGTAGGCATTGTTATGGTCGAAATGAACACCATTACTGTGACTATCTGTTTTATTATTATCATCTTCCCTGTTCTGGCTCTGATCGCGGCTGCTTAGGCTCCGCCCCCTGTGCCGTGAACCAGCAGCTCATTAGCATTAAAGGGGAAGCACTAAAACAGTGCATTTTTCACAGACCCAAAAAATGATGATTTAAACGTGCTGTAAATAAAATTATGTTGGGTATTTTGAGCTAAAACTTCACATACACACTCTGCGGACATCAGAGAATTATTTTACATCTTGTGAAAATGGGCATAATAGGTCCCCTTTAAATAAGAGAATCTGACCTACAACCAGGAACGGAACCAGGGCTTCTGACAGAAGTGAATTTCCTGCTTTGTTACTTTGCATAAGGATGTAGTGTAACGACGCCCAGTTCCAGGAATGCACTAATATTTTGTTGGTAGTACCAGTTTGCAACAATTATCCGTTAACACTAAGTTGTCAACACTTCGGAAAAAATAATAATTTGTCGTTAGACTACATCCTTATGCATCGCTTTCTGCCAGGATTTTACGTGCTTTTCCCAAACCACTGAAGTGACCTCGACGTGTGGGTTAGCGGTAGCATGAGCCGTCAGGCAAGTGTTATTTAAATAAACTCCTGATGTACTTACAAACTTTCCAATGCCTCGTTTTATGAGTACAGAACCTATTTGTACTACTGTAGAAGTTTGGTACCATTCTGGGCATTATTAGTGGGGTAATTTACAAGATACATCATAGGATTCGTTAGTGCCTGCACTAAGCCATCCGGCTGATATCTCTAAATAAGCTCTAACTTTAATAATGTCCGACCAAGGGAAAAAAGGCTTCTGGGGGGTGTTTGGCTCGAGGTCATGGTGCAAAGTACCCTAGGTTGATTTTACACCGAACCATCCCTTTAACTAATGTTAACTAATCGAGACATTACTGTAACATGTTACCAGATCTTTCATCTAACGTTGATATTTTAATTTTATTGCAGGTTAATGTTAATTAACAATGTTTTTTATAGTTTTAGTTTAAGTTAATAACCCTGCTAATATGTTAATTAATATTAACATGACTCAGAGAAGTGATGAATTGAATGTGTCAGTGATTACTCTGGAGGATAATGTGTTTGACCTCATGCAGGTATTTAACATTTGGACTGCACTTTGCTCTGGCAGCGAATGTCGCTCTGTTTTCACCTCCATAAACAGTCCGTCATACAGTAAAGTCTGCGTTCCTCTGCTCAAGCACACAGCAGAGATCGTACGGGACGCAGCACAGACTTTATTCACTGCAAACCTGCCTTTACTCTGGGGTTTACAATGATCACACAGCAAAATAATAATGCTGATCTATGGGGTTTGAAACCTTGTTTCAAAAGTACCAACCAGTTACCACAATATTGAGTGTTTTTATGCCTGATTTTTTGTTTAAAAACTGGAAAAACAACATTGATGTATAATATAAGCCATCGTATTGGCTATCTGCAAGCCTTTACACCGTGTCCTAACCAGACGCGATGCGATAGGATTCCAACGACAAATGATTTGTCTGTCCACACTAGACGCGACGCGAATGCGAGATGCGTCAAAATCAATCAAAACTCACAGCCAATCAGAACAGCGTGTGGGCGGAGTCTCGCGCAGAGTGCACAGCACCAGAGAGTAATCTCAACGGCACTCGCAAGAAAATGGATAAGTAGCTACATAATCAAATTCACAAATATTACACCATTTAAACATTATTAAAAATACATAGGCTCAGTGTTGCCAACTTGGACTTTGTCGCTATTTTTAGCGACTTTTCAGACCCCATTAGCGACATTTTTTCAAAAAAGCGACTAGCGACAAATCTAGCGACTTTTTGGACAAACCTCAATAACCTCCAAATGTTGCCAGTACTGTCCTGCGAGCGCGAGCTCTTGCTTTCTCCCCGCGGTCACTCTCCCTTAGCTGCGTCTGCCCTGTTCACGTTCATCTGTGGAGCGCACGGCTGCTGACAGACGTGAATGAGCAGTGTTTTTCCACGGACTTATCACTTATCTGCTTTTCTTTTGTTTTATATTTATAGAATTTAGTTTGAACATTTTAATTTCCTTTCTTTTCTTGTTCTTAATACTTGTAATACTCACTATCACAGAGCTTTAGTTCATCCGGTTCCTGAACTCTCTCAATTCAGATCATTTTCCACATAGGCCTATAAAAAATGTAGTCATTCACTATATCATAGCTACTCGTTCTATTGTCTGACAAATATATATATATAGGAAATGAGAACACCTTTATTTGACATTTGGCTATATTCTATTCTATTCTATTCTATTCTATTCTATTCTATTATATTCTATTATATTATATTATGGCTGCACGATTTGGTGAAAATGTCATATTGTGATAATTGAGGTCAATATTGCGATTGCGATTTGCGATATAATAAACAAATGGTTTCATGAGTCAACTTGCTTGGTTCTCAAGGAAAATAAATGCACACACAGATTAGTGATAATCTGCCTAAAGAAAAAAGTTCTTTAGTCAAGAGCAGTGAGTGTTTTTCTCTGTTCCCTTTGTTCTTTGATTAACTTTAGCGACAGATATAATTAGTGGCTACTGTGTACTGTCCCTTTAAGACTCAGAGACGCGGATCTCACACACGCCTCATTCTCTCGCGAGACATCACAACTCTTCACGTTCATCATAAGACTACTCTTATGTTATGAAGATACTCGACAAAAAGACATTTTGGCATATTTGTGTGTTATTGTTCGTTCAAGCTCGAAAGAGAACTGTATTCTGGCATGCTGTCTTGTGCGCGTGCACAATATTAGCGCGAGTCTTTCTGTGTGTCACAGTCAGGACATTCATTTTTGTCTTATCGCGCATGAATGGTTTAAAAGCATTTGCATGAATAAGAGCGGGATCATGTAACACTAGCCAAAGGATGCCAAAAATTAACAGATGCTGCGTTAATTGCGTTAACAGCGCTAATTTGTTTATTTAATATAAAATCACAGCATTTTGCGTCATATAATCGCGTAGGCTTGACATCGCGATTGCGATTGCGATACGATTAATCGTGCAGCACTATATTATATTATATTATATTAAATACAGTTTGTGAGCATTCATTTAGAGAGAAAACACATTATGCAGGCAGAACGCAAGTACGATGCGGTGACGTCATGAATATGCTAACTGACGTATGACGTCATCTAGCGACATTTAGCAACTTTTAGGGAAGTCTTTAGATACTTTCCTTTGAAAATAGATGGCAACACTGCATAGGCAACTGAGTTACTAAAACAATCTTTGTCAAAGAATACACTTGTTTGTTCACAGTTTGAACATTCATGTTTCCATTTGTTTAATTTCAAGACCTGAGGTGAATTGTCCATTGTTGCTTTTACAGCCTCAAAGCTGGAGCACTAAATGATATTCAGAGTCACATGACACGCTTTTAACATTAAATAAAGCACATAAACAGCACCTGAGATTATCATTGCCACACTTTGTGTTTGTTGTTCCAGCGCGACGTCGCAGAAAAATAGAAACCGTTTCTATAATATAATCGTCGCGTGTCGCCGTCGCGGCTGGTTAGGACAAACGCTCTGATTAACATGGAAAAGAACCTTTTATCGCGCGTCGCGTGTAGTTAGGACACGGTGTAACTTCAAAAAATATTGATTAGCCAAAATGTCCCATCATATGCGGCGTCTTACCGAAGCAGTTGCACCGATGAGGGACGAACATCTTGCAGGCTGTGGCGATGTGGATCTCAGCACTCAGAACAGCTTTAATGATCAGATCCTCGATCTGACCCATGAGCACTGACACACACAGAGAAGCAAGCATCAGCTTATTTAAACATTTATATATTCTCTGCATCATGCCAAACATGACCACTCACAAAAGCATCAAAACATTTTTCCTCCCATCTCATATTATTTTCCATCACTAGTTTTGCAAGTAAATGTAACGTTTCTCAAGGGAAAGCAAAACTTTTGCTTTGTTCCAGAAAAGAGAGAACGCAAAACGTTCAGAAAGCAAACACAGTGTCTCTCAGGGGAACATAACACTTTTTTTTGGAAAGAATGAAAATATTTTTCCTCCCATCTCATTATTTCCATCACCAGTTTTGCATTCGCTTGCAAAATTTTGTGAGAGGATGCAACATTTTAAAAAGCAAACGCAAAGTTTCTCAGAAGGCAAAACTTTTTTGACTGAATGAAAAATTGTTCCATCTTCATGTTCCCCAAGTAGAATTCAAACAGAAGAGTAAGTGTTCAAGTTGTCTGGATTTGTATGTTTTTTTTTGTCTAAATTGGTGGATATATTTACTTATGATATAATAATTTAATTGAGCAAAAGAGTTGTTAAATGAAATTAAACTTATTTGACAAAAACGCTTTATTCAAAAAATATCAGACAAAATAAAATGTGCAGGGACAGATTTTCAAATCTGAATCATCTCAAAAATGAGATCCACCAAGTGAGTCATAATGCGAGTCATAAATCCAGCGCTGTTTGTCAGGAGTAACAAGCGTGTCAGTCTCCACATGAATGACTGTGGATTAGTGCTTCTGAATGTCAGATGTGTTAAACATGCATCTTAGGTTTACTCACATGTGGTGTCTTTGCCTTCTTGTCTCAAATACCTCAGCATTGCGCTCATGCTCCATTTGTTCCCATAATCCTCTACTTCAGGGTCATCGCAGCTGAAAGGAAGAGAAACCCTGACTGTCAGCACTACAAAAACAGTACTGAGAAGTGGGCACAACGTAACAATGTTGACATGATTAGCAAACACAAGGATTAGCTTGCATTTGAAGTCACATTCCTGAGCCGTTTAAGTGATTATTTAACTATTATTTCTGACAGCTTAGATCGGTTCTCATTACTGTACATGCATGATGCTTTATGGCATGTCGCTGCCATCAGGCATTAAGGATTATTGTATCATAACCTTACGCACATGTAGATGGAAAGACTTTTCTCACATTGATTTTGGTGTTCAGTAGGTTTAAACACGCTCAAATGTGTCTAAGATCACAATAATGATGCTGATCAATTAATTAAAAAATAATTATTTAAAGTATTAACTGAAAATAAAACTTTCTCTTCAAAAATAATTTACATCTTCCATAAATACTGCAAAAAATATATATATTTTGATGATTTATGATCACATGGGCAGAAAACATGTTGCACATTTCAATATATTCATTTTTTTATTTGTTAAAAATATTTTGAAATTCAATATATTGTCCCATCCATATAGGTGACATTTCAATTCTATTCATCCTTTAAACTTTAAAATGCTTTTTAAACTTAAATAAAAACTTGTCAAGCTAGCACTGAACTCTACTTACATTTAATTTTGCATTTAAATTCAAATTCAGGAGCTGATAGTTTAATTGGCTGATAGTGATAGTTTGGCTAGTTTATCATAACTCTCTTTACATTACCGCCCAAAAGTTGGGTCTAATTAAGATTTTTTAATGTTTTATTTTTTAACAGCATATTAGAGTGATTTCTGAAGGATCATGTGACACTGAAGACTGGAGTAATGATGCTGAAAATTCAGCTTTGATCACAGGAATAAATTACACTTTACTATAAATTCACATAGAAAACAGCTGTTTTAACCCTTTCATGCATGAATTATGATAACCTCAGTCAGGATTTTTTTCCTATGTGTTTTTATTGCTCTTAGGGCATGAAAAACAAGAATTGATTTTTATTTTATTTTTTTTACACATTTTTCAAAGAGATCTTCAGATGTCCACTTGAGTGGACAACATGCGGTTATGGTTTAAACTTAAGATATACTATATTAAATATAAGACAATAATCAAACATATAAAGTATGTGAATTTAACAAACTAATCAATACAATTATATCAAATCATGTGAAAACTATAAAATATATACAAAAAATATAAATGCAAAATATTGCAAAGGCTTCATACAACTTCATACAAGTTGCACTTAACGTATCTATGATATCAGAACATGAGGACGTGATTCCATCAGAATTTTCTACAGCCTGTCAAGCTACAACTGTGGAAACCACTCAGATGCTCCCTCCAGTGCACCAGAGTATGGAGATTTACCCTTATTAGCTGATCATTCTGATTATGTTCAAGATGGACATGCACATTTCTAGCCCTCCTCTGAGAAAACCTAGCGATACGTTTTTTCAATCTCATCTGAAATGATCAGTGTTGGGGGTAATGCATTACAAGTAACATGCATAACGCATTCAGATTACTTTTTTGATGTTACAAGTAAAGTAATGTCTTACAAGTAATGTGCATTACCTAATCAGATTACTTTTTGATCTAACAAGTAATTAACTACAAGTAACATGCATTACCTAATCAGATTACTTTTTGATGTAACGAGTAAAGAAACGCATTACAAGTAACATGCATTACGAAATCAGATTACTTTTTGATCTAACAAGTAATGCATTACAAGTGTCACACGTTATGTAATCACATGACTTTTTTCGATGTCAATGAAAATTACATTCTAATAATACAAGTACATTTATTTACAATAAAAAAAGTCACTGCAGATTAAGTTTTTATGTTTTAAATTTCAAAAACAATATTCACATTATAATTATGAATTGTAGCTGAAATATAGCCATTGCATACATGACGTCCACTACAGTGGACATGTGATTAATCAGAGTTTTCTCTCAATCTAAAATGAAAACTTGGAAAATTTTACTGTGATATGACTAATTAGATATTGCTTGATGCTGCAATATTTTTTTTACCTACAAGAGTCTCCTAGGATAGAAGGAATGGGTGGATATTCCGGAGCAACTTGGCATGTCTGACTGACCCTTGGCCATCTTGGTTTGGAGGGGGAAAAAATCGAAACATAACGGCTTGCCACTTGGTTGCAATTTATAGGATGATGCACCAGGGTCCAATGAAGAGATTGATGTGCAACTTTGCCATAAAAACCCGTGCAAATTCAAGAAAATGCTTTTTTAATAGCTGTCCACTGTAGTGACCACTATGCGTGAAAGGGTTAAATTGTAATAATGATATTTCACTTTTTACTGTATTTTTGATCAAATAATTGCAGCCTTGATGAGCAGAAGAGACTTTTTTTTAAAGTCCTAACGATTTCAAACTTTTGACCAGTAGTGTATTATTAATTATTTTTATTTTTTGGGGCTGAGAACCCAGAAATATGAATCTATTTAATTGAGGAAAAAACAAAACAGATTTTTGCTGCTTGTTTAATCTAGTTAAATTTAAAAGAGCTATAATGCAAAACAGTTATTGACCATTTTATCACAACTTTTATTGTGAACAATCTACTTGACTATGTAAAATAGACCGGAGTAGGAGTCAGTCAATACATCTACATTATACAGCACAGCCTCTGTTTTTCTGTTCAAACGGTGTCATTAAAATACCAGCAGAACTGTTGGCACACAAACACTGCACTTAACAGCAGGAGTCTGGAAATCTGTGTGTCCGCACGGCGCGACGCCACTACAAATCTCTGCTTGCTCACCTGACGTAGTCGCTGCTCTTTTTGTTGACACTGTAGTTGGTCAGATGCATGAACTGGTTCTTGATGTTTGCTGTGGCGTGGTCATACTTCACCGTGGCAAACCTACAACACACACAACCGAGAAGGAAAACATGAGCTTTATAGCGATTATGACACTTAACGGACCTGTTGAAAAGAAAAAACAGGTAAAGTACCAAAGCAAGCAGTCATCAAACTAAAACTAGCAGATCTCCATCATCGTCCACCAGCGTTAGGACCAACATGGTGATGATGACTGTATGATGGGGTTTAATCAATCAAACATATCCTCTATAAGCCATTTGTGACCCTGGATCACAGAACCAGTCACATGTCGCACGAGTATATTTGTAGCAATAGCCAACAATACATTGTGTGGGTCAAAATTATCGATTTTTCTTTTATGCCAAAAATCATTAGGATACCGTAAATATATAAAACATTTATTTTTGTGAGTGAATGCAGCACGATTGCAAACATAAATGAACAACTTTAAAGGAGATTTTCTCAATGTTTCGATTTTTTTGCACCCTCAGATTCTAGATTTTCAATAGTTGTATCTCGACCAAATATTGTACAAACCATACATCAATGGAAAGCTTATTTATTCAGATTTCAGGTGATGTATATTGACCCATGTGAGTGGTTTTGTGGTCCAGGGTCACATTTATACTTATAAAAGTACAAGATCAATACCTAGATAGCACTAGATTATTATATTTTGGTGGTGGTGCCACAGGTAAAATACACTGATCATTTAGTAAAGTAGCAGCACACTCTCCTCAACAACATACATGAGTTTAGGAATGTCTGAATCACTGAACATGAGCAACAGTAATGCAGGGATGATGTATTTTCATAGGCCATAACTCCTGAACGAGTTGTGTTTCAGCTCTTCCGGGTCCATCGTCCTGAAGTCAATGGGGTTTTTGGTTAAATGCCTGAAATGAGGTCTGTGGTAAACACAAGCTCGAGGTATTTTTATTCACGCTTTATTCTATAAATACATCAGTAATGCCACCTTGTGATATTTTAAAGGTTTTAACTTTTTTTTTACTTTCTAACAAGTGTCTAAATGGGATGACAGGTTGTCAGACATTAAACGAACAGATGAACTCATCTACTCACTAGTCGCTTTCACAGCATCGCTGTGTTTATAATCACGCTCTTGCAAACTATTCTGACTCAAACTTTCAGGGAAAAATGTTTTTTAAATAAAGGCTGAAAGAGTTGTTGAAGCTTAAAGTCAGCATGAAACAGAAGTTGTGCAAGTCTTTTCTTCTCTATTGTGTCGTATATCGAGTGAAACGCTTCTGGAACAAGAACAAATGTGGGCGGGGCTTGATTGTGTCTGTGGGGAATTGATTGGCTGTTTGGATGGTTGTGGTTTGCTATTGGCTGATCTCATGTGAGTGACAGGTTATAGCCCCGCCCTCATCATCAGAGAAGAGAAGAGATGCTGCAAGATGAACTTTTTCTGAGTCAAGATTACCAGGAACAGGAATTTAACACAATGATGAGTACATATAAATCATCTATATTAAATACTGCAATATTTCATTAAAAAAAAAGAATTGTCAATTTTGATTTAATAGTGACTTTAAAGGTGGTGACGTTGAAGTCACGTGACCGTGGTGTAGTTCGTTTAGCTTTTCGACTTTGTATTTTATTTAGGCTTCAAAATCCATAAATGTTCTGTTCGTTTCTGAAGATCATCATGATGATCAAAACAAGTGACTTTTGCTGGTCACAAGGCTTATTTATTGCAATAATCCAAAAGCCAATGAAACAACTCTATTGGGTTTTTGTTGCAGAAACCAACAGGTTGGCCTACAAAAACATGTCATCACTGACACTTAAGGAATAAGGTTCCATTTCTTAACATTAGTTAACATTAACAATTAAAAATACTTCTAAAGCTAAAGTTAATTTCAGCAATTACTAAATACATTATTAAAACTGTTAATATTATTTAAACGGACCTAAGCTGACATGAACTTACAATGAACAATTAACAAAGATGAATAAATACTGTAACAAATGTATTGCTTTTTGTTAGCTGACGCACTTTATCAATGTTTGATGAAATCTCCTAATAAACTGCACATAATGGTATCGCGAGAATACCGCATAATCACAGCCCATAACAGAACAAGTGTTATTAACGTAATCTTCAGTGATTTGTCCTAAAGCTGGAGGGCGAGTGGAGGAAGAATGTCCTGGCACACCGAGAGCACCTGAACGCCTTCAAAGCTTCGGGATCTCCGAGATAAAAGTGGAGCCAGCGGTTGCTGAAAACACACACACCACAGCGGCCCACAATGCACTGCTCATCCACTTCACACGGCTTCACTCCGCACGCCATCCAAAAAATCGGAGGATTTGTTTGAGCTTCTCACTCGCATGTCTGAGAAAACGCTCTCCTCTCGGTGCCAGAAGCAGGACTGTGTGCAGATCTAGACTGAATGTGTTTCACAGGCGCTCCGTCCAGGATTCGCAGCGATCGGGAGACTTTCCACACAAAACTTTGACACTACTATTTGTGGCTTGTGTAAAAATATCATAAAAAGAGCCTTTTCAGGTAGAAGAAATCATTTAAAAAGATAATTATATAAGCCTGAGAATGTGCTCGCTTTAATTTTTTTTTTTTTTAAACAAATGTCAGATTTCCTTGGTGCTTTAAATACATAAAAAAAAAGCTATAAAAAAAAAAAAAAAAAAAAAAACTTTTGTCAATGTCCTTCCAGCAATGAGACAATGGAAAGCTTTGTTTGAGGCCTAGATGAGCCGTCCAACTTTCCTGGACACATCTCTGCTGCCATCTAGTGTTTGTGCTCTTTTACTGTCATAAAGGGATAACTTTTGGGGGGGTTTAAAACATCAGCTCAATACACAGAGACAATGATTTAACAAAAAAAAGGCTATTTTGTAGGCTGATTCAAAGCACTGGAAATATGTCTGGAACAACAGGCTTTATCAACAACATCCGATCTTTATGAAACCATCAATAAAATCAGCTAACATCAAAGTCAAGTTCCTTATGGAGGAATCATATCTTATCTCTTATTCAATATCTCTTTTCATATTGAATAATCCCACAGGCCCAAGTGACTTCTATATTTTTATTATTATTATTTTATTTTGTTGTAATTTTAAGTATCTGTGCAGCTATTTTCTATTACAAACATGATTTCAACAGCATTAAAACAGTGTTAAGCATAAAATATGAAATACTAGTCAGAAAAATCTGTTTTTTGAACTAGAACAGTTTGTTTTGCTAAGTATCATATTGACACATCAGGCTTTTATGGCTCTCATAGTCTAATATAGAGAGAATATGGAGGGGAAAAAAAGACTTTTTATTCACAGGCCCAAACTTAGCAAAAATATGCAATTTAGTGCAGATGCTGATATTAATATGGACAAAAAGTAAGATCAAATTCTGATGCTTTTAATGAAAATCAATAAGATCTTTATAAAAGTATAGCAGATACTTACATAAAATGCATATAAATATCAATATCTGCCAATAATGTCTTAGTATTATGATATTTAAATGCTTAGTTTATGATAAAAGCTCTGTAGTTTTAAATCATATAATGCAATGCAATATAATGATGATTGAGAGATGAACAAATAAACCTTCCTCAAAAGCCTGATGATCATATTTGATACTCATGATTATGATAATAACTGATGTATGATAATCAAGTAAAGCGAAGCTGCTTCAGTCCAGCTGAAATATTACTAACAATATCAAAGTTATTCTTGCGTTTCCTTGATAAATCAGGGCAGATTTGACACAGAAAGACTCGTGAAGCTCGAGCTGAAGGAGGACGCTTGTACAATTATACTGAAAGACTTTCTTTTCTTTTTTTTTTACCATTTACCAGTTTAACAATAAGGCAATATCATAATGACAGTTTTATTTATTTTTTTAGTTGACTTCATGTAAATATGAAGATCAAGGTACAAAGATTGACAAGTGTCCTACATTAAAGTTCTACACCTATAGTGTATAATACAGACACTGATGCACAAACACTGTTATTCTCTATTCTTCTACACTATATAATAATAAACTAATCTTATAAACTCCATGATTTAGCTTCACAACTTAAAATATAATCTGAATGCACCATTTAGTAAAATTCATTTCTCAATCTCTTGACAGAAAGGTTTTTGCATGTATTCATAAAATGTTATTTAATAATAATACTAGTCATAATAAGCATATTTCTAGTGCGTGGCTCAAACTCGCAGGCACATTACCGGGAAGACACTCGTCTGTAATCGTCTGTAATTTTGAACTAAAACTGCTCACACACACAAATGTCTTACAGGTGCGACAGTGACTGTTAGATAGCCTGGATGATGTAAATTAATTACCTGGCCAACCCTTCCTCATAGAGATAGATCAGCAGAGGGTCGTATGAGGTCACCAGCACATACAGACGCACGTCAAACTTAAAATCTGCAGACGCAAAAGAAACAAACTGAATGTAAAAACATTCGTTATACCTAATGAGTTGAATCTGTGAGTGTGTGTGTCGTAGACTCACCGTCAATCAGTAGAGGATTGCTGATGTACCGGGACACCAGGATATTCTCTTCCAGGGGGATCTGACTCGGCTGAAACACCAAGCATGTGTTATTAAGCAGAACAGAACAAGACTGTCAGATTACAGAAGCATGTTAGTTTCCCATGATAAACACTCTACTTTATGCAGTGAAGTAGCTCAAAGCCACATCAACCAAGCAAAAAGGTAAATTCAAGAGCTGTGAATGATCTTCTCTTTGTCTTTTGTTGTTTGATTGGCATTAACGGTGAAATCGTAAAGTAAATACTCTCCAAGCCGGTCATTTTGATATATGTTTGTGTGTATTTGATCGTTTAGACGCGCACACCGTTTCGGAGTGCACACACATAAACCACCGTCTATTGCATGGATTATTGTGCTGTTAATAGCTCTTTTTATTATCAAACACACCCTGCAATTTAGCAACAGCAGAGACAGCATTTAACAGCAGTCAAAATGACTGATGGGAAGGAAGCTGCATTAGCTTTTAATAGTTTAAACTCAAATATCTTCTTTTTATAATCAAAGGAAGCCAAAATCGAAAATAAAATTAGATTAATATCACAGGCCTTAAGTGTAACCAGACTAAACTTTTCTTTAGTTCTCTCAGCTATCATCACTAATTTAGAGGGGACTTTCATGTTGCGCACGCTGCAGCTTTGGGTGATCACGTGGGTCATGATTTTAGGCGGAATTCCGGATTAATCCGTAAGAAGAATCACATCCCTGATATTTACTGACATATCACTGGAGACTTACTGATATAAATATTGTAATTAAAATACTTCTTTATTGCACAATGCACATTTATTACTATTAAAGGTGCAGTCTGTAAGAATGACAACTAGTGGTGGAAATAGGTACTGCAGTCCGAATTCAAAATATCGGAGATCGTTGTTTCTCCCGCCTCCTCAGACTCAACGCTCACACGGGTCGCCAGTTTGAGCACACGCAACAGGAACGAGCGCAATGGACAATTAAAATTGCCAAATTGGCAACGTGCAATATTATAGACCAAAACAAAAACAGACATTCCAGCCTGGAAAAGCACATTTCATAAGTAAAATAATTGGCTGTAGAAGTGTTTTTCTATGAGTATGTGAACTTAGCATGTTTCCTCAATATATACAAACATATTATGGTATTTTTATGCTTTAGTAGAGTGAAAAAGTTACATACAGCACCTTTAAGCCTTAAAGTGTGTTTAATATCACTATTAGTAAGGATAGTATGATCTCTGTATAATATCAGTCTTTAAATACAAGATTTTTAAAGTGTACCTAAAGTATTCTTGCAATAGTTCCACTTTAGCACAATCAAATATATTGAAGTATATCTTTAGTTGAACTTTAGCGCTATTTCTGGATAACTAAAGTACTAAATACTAATGTACAAAATTAGTTGTTCCAATTTAGCAGACTTTATATTATATATTAAGTATATTAATTTAGTATACCAACCGTACAATTGCAGGGTATTTATACATAAATATGTAAATGTATTTGTAGTATACTTAGCATAAAATAAATGTATTTCAAATACATCATAGCATTTTTATTTTTCACTAGGGTAGACATGCAACAAAAGTGCCTGGAAAAGGAGGAAACTTTAGAGATTAAGATTTATAAAATAAAATAAACTTGTGAAATTGGTTATAATGCTCAATGCACAAAAAGTATTCTGATTCAATGTGAGCAGATCTAAATGTAAGGCCGCAATCAACACTTTTCATTCATTTCCACATTTCACTTTAATCATGACAGCCATAATATATTCAGATGAATTGTGCGGGGCATTTTTTGCCCTGTTATCTTGCATTTGGGGGGCATTTTATGCCATTTTGGGGGGCATATCCCCTTAATCACTTACATTGCTGACCAGGTAGATGCCCCTGCCCCTGGAGGACGCCACAGGTTTGATGATCCACGCACCCTTGTCTTTGCTGAAGGAGCCTGAGGTAAACATGAGGACAGAGAGAGAGTGTGTTATCAAAGCCCAGCAGAGAAGCAGACACATCTTTCTTACCGATGTCGTTCATGTAAACAGCCAAACACAGACATGTGCCCACTCACTGCTGAATTCCTGGTACTCGGCCGGAAGCACAAAGGTCTGGGGTACGATGTGGAAGTTTTGAAAGCCGTGGGTTTGCTGCATCCTCTGGATGTTTTTGTAGAGCCGGTCTTTCCGCGTGAGCTCGAACGACCTGGAAAGCAACGGGAGCATTGACCGTAAGTGCTGAGGATGAGGTTAGCGTCTGAGATAGCGGGGGGAACATAAACCCTTAAAATAACACCACAGTGGCAGCGCAAGCTCGGTTTGATCTATTGCGCTGTTTCTTCCAAACAAAATGTACTCGGCTCAAACTGCCAATGAATACATGCCGTCCGCCCACTTGGAAGGCCGGTTGTGTCGACGCCGTTGTTGCTGAGTGAGAGTGTGTGTGACTTTGGGGGGAAACACACTGACTGCACACCACAAACTAGTGTTTGTTTAAACACAAGCAACTTTCGGATGAAAGAAACGTGTTACAAATCACCTGTGAGTCCTAACATGAAGCACAATTACGCTGTCTTATAAGAAAACTTCTTTTCTATTGAAATAAGATGGCCAAATTATAAACCAGTATCGCATATCCTTTAAAGTAAAGGCCACCACCCCATAATGCACTGCTTACTTAAAATCCATCAAAGATGGTGGACAAATTGAGCTAAATGCTTACATAGCTATATAATCCATTCATTACTGAAAACCATTATCAGATCTTAAACCCCACGATCAATCTTTTACTGAGCTGTTTTCAGTTGATGTGTGAACAAAACTTAGAGCGCCTCACATCCTATAAGCTCTGTGTTATGTTCCTTTTGATATGACAAAAAGTTACAACTTTTAAATTGTGTCAATTTTATCATGAAATCCAAACAATGAAGGTAATTTTGCCGCTTTGATCAGCAAACATACATATAGAAAAACATATGTACATATGTGACCCTGGACCACAAAACCAGTCACATGCTTCATTTTTTTTTAAATTGAGAGTTATACATCAAATGAAAGCTGAATAAATAAGCTTTCCATTGATGTATGGTTTGTTAGGATATGATCATATTTGGCCGAGATACAACTATTCTGGAATCTGGAATCTGAGGGTGCAAAAAAATCGAAACACTGAGAAAATCTCCTTTAAAGTTTTCCATTTATGTTGGCGATTGTGCTGCATTCACTCACAAAAATAAATGTTTTCTATATTTATGGTAGGAAATTTACAAAATATCTTCATGGAACATGATCTTCACTTAATATCCTAATGATTTTTGGCATAAAAGAAAAATCTATAATTTTGACCCATACAATGTATTGTTGGCTATTGCCACAAATATACCCGTGCGACTCGTGACTGGGTCACATATATACAAATATGGGCCCCAAAGCTGAAGCATGCTTGCTTGACTTGCAAGAACCAATGAGGTTCATTCTCGTGTGTTACGCAGCACGTTTGAGCAAGAACCGAACTGTGATGACATACACACCTGGGAAAGTGGTTGACTTTCTGGAAATCCTGTAGAGAGCGCATGAGGTAGGGCTTCAGGTGCGAGCCAGTCCACATCAGGTTAAAATCATTGCTATTTGGATGCACCTAAACAGAAAACAATATTATTCTAGGCCAGGGTAAAGTAAAAAAAATGCAAAAGATACTTTAAAAGTCTAAAGTTATTAATTTACAGTCATTTTCATTGCTATTACATTTGAGCTGTACTGTATTGAGCCCTCATAAACACTAACCACTGTATTGGAGCTCAGCCTGAAGAAACTGAATTGCAGGTTGAACCCTTGATACTTGTGTTGCTAAACTGAACAATGCCACTGAACTGAACTAGCCAAATAAACCAGTGGTCCTATCAGATATGATTTTGAACCTTTTTTTTTGACTAATTATTACGATTAGACTAATTATTGACGCCACTCATCCACTGCATTTAAATGTGACAGCATATAGTGTATAGAACATTTCATTCCCTAACATAGCTAATGTTTAGCACTGCACTGGCACTGGCTCCCAATCCGTTACAGAATTGATTTTATTATATAGTCTTAAATGGATTGGCTCCTGTATACATTTCTGATTTATTATCCATCCATAATCCTGGAAGGTCTCTTAGGCCATCCAACCAGAGACTGTTGAATGTTCCTCGGGTTAGATTGAAAACGAGAGGAGATCGAGCTTTTGCCGTTTCTGCACCAAGACTTGGGAACAGCTTCCTGTTTTTATCAGAACTGCCTCTACACTGCAGGAGTTTACAGCAAAACCCAAAACCTATCACTTTTCTTTGGCTTATAACTGTAGCTGATTTGTGCTGTGTCTGGTCTGTTCGGTGTTCTGTTTTTGTAATTTTGTTGTACATGGTTTTAAATGCTGATGATATCTGATATAGTGTACAGCACCTCGGTCAACAATTGTTGTTTTTAGTGGTGCTATATAAATAAAGTTGAGTTGAGTTTACAGATTTACCTCATGGAATCCATGATTGAACAGCATGCCACGCACAAGACGACTCTCCGTACGCACAATCTTGAAGCCCATGTTATATTTTTCTGTAAAAAAATATAAAAGAAAGGAAAGCAAAACTCAGGAATACTGAATCAAGAATTACAAGAACAATGGCATGTTGCAAATGACAATTTTTATGAATGCAGTCAATAGACCTAGATATTTAAATAACATTAGACATGCTATTTATATAACTATAAAAAATGATTTGTCACTGGAAAAAAGTAAATATTTTTATATTTTGAGTAGGGCTGCACGATAAATGCGATATGCGATAACTCATTAAATAATGCGATATTCGATATGCGATATGGTAATGCCTAAAGTGTGTAAAATAAACTTAAATTATCTTTAAAATATTAATATTTATTATATTAATATTTAAAATGATATAATGTGTTTCACATTCTTTTTCTGACGAGAAAACATCCCTACAGCTTCTGACAGTGAACATCAGTGTTTTACTGTAGCGTAAGAAGAGTTATTTTAGCATCAGGGGTTCAGGTTATCCTACATTAGGGTTATTAACAACAGAAACTCAATAATCAAATGTAAAACTAAAAAACAGATTAGTTTTCACTGTATGAATTAAATATATCCTGATTCTAAAGTTATTCAGCCAAGAGCAGCGAGTGATTTTCTCTGTCTTGTGTTCATGACCGCAGTTACTGCAAGCGGTGGCGATAGGCATATAGCGATATATACATTTGCGATATTTCAATAATTTCGATATATTGTGCAGCCCTAATTTTGAGTGTGTGACGAACTAGTGTACAGTACAGTAATTACTAGAAGAGCTGCACGATTAATCGTTAAAAGATCACAATCTCGATTCAAACACGCAATCTTATTTCTAAATGGCAACGATTCGTCTCTGTCAATTAAACCTTTGACAACCTCTGACCCAGAGACAGCCATATAGATATCAAACTGTGTGTGAAGCTGTCTTTTCAACACACACAGTCTGATTATT
Source organism: Vimba vimba (assembly GCA_022828995.1). NCBI lineage: Eukaryota > Metazoa > Chordata > Actinopteri > Cypriniformes > Leuciscidae > Vimba > Vimba vimba. The sequence goes on from CM040836.1 coordinate 3,533,640, forward strand.
TCTGTGTCACAATCATTCAGATTATCACAGAAGAACTGGGATAAAAGTTTATAGTTCGGATATAAACACTGATGTCTACAGAGTGATCAAAACAGAGTAAATCACCTTTTAAACAAAAGTAATAAATAAAAGATAAAGATAAATAAAGATTGTATCAATTACACCATTACAACAAAGTGACTGTTAAAAAAAAATGATTTGAGTGCGTCTCAATCTCATAGTCAGGGCACTGATCAGAGAGTTGGCCATTTTAAGGCCATTATCAATCGCAAAATCCTTCCAGTGCACGGAAACATTCGCTCCCTAAAAAATCCCACAATGCACTGTGAGATCCAGGCAGCATCGACGCTCACTGTTTCCCACAGTTCTCAAGTGTTTAGATGTAGAAAAACAGCATAAACATGCATTGCTAGACAGGTACTAAACATAATCTTGCTAAAATTAATAATTAATTCATAGCTGAAACGTTGCAGGTATACGTAACAATCCAAGTATTTATCAAAATGTACTACGAATAACTTAATGTCTTAATAAATAAATGTCATATAACAGTTTTGCTCTAACTGATTCATGACCTGAGGAGCTGATGGAGAAAAACCCATAGTCATTGAATCATTCATTCCATAGATTCGTTCAAAAAACACTGATTCATCAAGTAATGAAATAAGCCTTTATAAGTGAATCATTGAATCATTCATTCAAACCGATTTTTTTTTTTAAATAATTCCTTAAAATTAATCAAATATTTTTTTAATACACTGCAGATATTAGAACCCCCAGTAAATGACATATTATTTTGTTTATGTGTCTTCATAATCGTGGGAGAATCGTGATTCACCAATTAATCCAGAATCGTGCAGCTCTTCTATACAGGCATTATATATCATAATTTCATGTTGCAGAATTTCTTTAATGCTCTTGTGTTAAACACAATAATTGTCGGCGTCTGTACCTCCAACAGATTTGATGGCCACATCTTTGGACACAATGGCTTCGGCACAGAAGAGGAGCACGGGAATCCTCTTCCCGACACCACTCCAGGCCACACACGGGTGTTTCCTGTGAAAACACAGGTTACAGCAAAGACAACACTGCTCTCTCAGATGAACTTCACATGGATATGATATTGAGGAATTACCTAAGTCCCAGTCAGTTCACACACCGGCCATATTGGCAGGACCAACTCACATCTCATACTTGAATGCGTAAAATAAATACAAAAATGCCAAACTCAAATTTAAATAAGATATTACAAATCAGCAATAAAAGCTAAAATGAACTGTCCCATTAATATTGTTTCTTATATATTTCAGCCATTGGATGACTTAATGAAAGCAGTAATGGATCCGCGCGCTAGCTCTTAAAGTGACAGCAGCCGAATCTGTGTCTGTCAGTCATTTTGATAAGGATATAGGATATAAAGGATATCTTTAATTGTAAGGAATCAGGATTAATAGTCTAAGTATTTACTTTAGTCACGACTAAAAGACTATCCAGTGTTATTTTACATTTGATTACTTTTTCAATTTAATTCAAAGATTGAAATCAAGCTTCCTTGTGTTATGTGAACTCTTGACAACAAAATTACCCATTGTAAAAACACAATGAGTGAGCAAACATTTAGGTGAGAGAAATGTAATTTAATAACTAATGTAAATACTGGGTCCTAAATCTAAACTGGTCATCCTTTCTGTCACTCTTAAAGCATGACCAGGAGACTGAGTTAAGCTCTGCGGCCGATGACAGACCTGTGTGCAACATCTAGACTATTTGAGGAGCGCTGTTACTATTTCAGAACTGACTGGTCTATATTTAGACAAGATAAGCTGTGAATTCATGAAATCTACATGCAACAGCGGATGTCTGCTGTAGTTTTGTGTGTAGAGACTAGTTCTGCTCACTGAATATCTGAATATAATCAAGATCAATAAAGCATTGTGCTTTAGTAAAGACACTTACTCCAGCTCATCTTCAGACGATGACTCTGATTCCTCCTTCTGCTCTCTAGCGGCTGGCATCTCGGTCTGTGTGTGTGTGTGTGTGTGTGTGTGTGTGTGTGTGTGTGTCAGCTCAATGTGTGTGTGACAGCACTCATCTCCAATTTTCTTAACTCATCTGTAAAACAATAAGCTTTTATGAGAAGGGCTGATGTGCTATTTCTTTTTTCTTTTTTGCTTTTATTGATATCAAACAATATACAGTATTGCACTGTGTAGGATGAGGAATCATACAAAATAAGAAAACAATGTAAAACAACTATAATGCGAAAATTAGTATTGTGCAAAATAAAACAAAAATAACTCAATTAAATTAGTTAAAATGACAGCAAACTACGAAGGTACTAGTTAGCAATCAAAGATAAAGGTTAAACCAAAGTAAAACTTTCATAATTCATTTAGTTATTATCAGAGACAACTATTTAGCACTTGTCTACTATGATCAACTGAAAGCACCTTCCAGATTTTTCATAAATCGCTGTTTGAAATGAATATAATATGGGAAAGATGGGATTAACGTTAGTTGTGTGTGACAGAAGAGAGTTCACTAGCTGTTAGCTAACCGAGCTAACTTGACTGTGATGTAAGAGAGAATAAAGCGTTTGAATGAATGTCTAACACAAAATATTAGGACTTCGGAATCCAGTGTAATTAGTTTGATAATAAATGTAATCAGTAACATACCTGTTTGCGTTAAGTGAGTGTTCTTGCGTGTAATTATTAACTGTTAGCTCCATAGCCACGCCAAAGCCCTGACGCCTGTTACTATAACAACCAGCTGACAACCATTGTTAAGCGCATGCGCGTAGAATTTGTAATTCTGCATTGAACCAAGTAATAATGTAAAATTAATTAAAAATCATGTATTTAACATAATTATTTCAAACATATAAAATAAAAAATGTTGTGTGGGATTCGGAAACATATGATTGCAGTACCTTATAATTTCTTTTAAAACGTTTCCGATCTATGAAAGATATAGCTAGACCTTTTTTACTAATGAATATACAATATACATGACCAAACAGCTCAAAAGTCAACTTTTGTTTTCATAAAATAGACCAAACGTCTTTGAGTATAATAAACTGTACTAAAATACATAATTCTCAAATTCAAACTCAACACACCTCCTTTAGAAATCGTCAGATGTATAGCGGGCGGTGATTGGTTGGATCTCCCAGGAGTGGGCGGTCTTTTGGAGCACTGCCCAATGGGGTGGTGGTACGACGCGACGCAACAGTCATCCGCGGTTTCTGATTGGTCAATGTTCATGACCATGACAGCTGAGTGTTGTGAACCTGTCGCGGTACGATGATAAGCAGGAATCAAACGCACACAGTACAGTTAATGTTACAGTTATACAGTTAATGTTACAGTTATACAGTTAATGTTATAGGCTAGTTGTACAGTTAATGTTATAGTTATACAGCTCAAATACTGACTGCAGAAGGTAAGAACACTGTTAATGATGAATCGTGTCGTGTTGTTTCTTATGTATAATGTCAATTGATGATCCAGTCTTGTTTATGATTGCCTACACAAATCTAGCGAACAAAATATGTTCTTAGAACGTTTTGCTAACGTTCCCATTAAAACATTAATTCTGAATGTCCCTAAATGTTCAAAACGTCCCGTTTTTTAAATGTTTTTTTGTTTTTTCTTGGTTATATTCCATTGAATCATTCTTCAAATGTTATGGGAACGTTCATTTTGAATGTTATGGGAACGTTCTTAAACTTGTAACATTTTTTAAAAAAAATATTAGACGAACGTCCAACGAGAACGTTTCAGAAAAAAAAAATCATTCCATGAACGATGGATTGATAATATTTAATAAAAAGATTAATTTGAATAAATTAAATTATACATTTAACATAATTTTAAATTATATTAAAATAAATTAATACAAATGTGATTTAATAATAAAAACTGTTATTAATCTACTAAATAGATTAAATTAGATAAAATAAATAAATAAAAATTAAGTAAAAAATAAATAAATATTACATTAATATATTGCATAGAAACATATAATAAAGTTACTTAATAGCAACTAATTTTGGTGTTTAGAAAATACTTTAGAAGGGGTTCCCTCACACGAGGATGCTCATGTTTGGGGGTGCGCATCTATAAGATTGAATATAAGATAGCAGAGGATCTATAAGATTGAAAACCCCTACCATAGAGCATCATGAAAATGCATTCACTAAATGAATTTAACAGTAATTCTCTACTATGGTATTAAAGTACCACGGTATTCCCCTGCTCTGCTGTGATCTCCATGTTCTCCTGCAGGTGTTCAGTGAAGATGAGCCGCTTTCTGAACGTGTTGAGGAGTTGGCTGCTCATGGTGTCTGTGATCGCGGTGGGAAACACAGTGCAGAGCTTCAGAGATTACAGCTTCCTGTCCCAGAAACTCTACACCGGCACACCGGATTATGGTCGGCATACACCCGATAATTAGCACCTTTATTCATTAACTAACTTTAGCACTTAACAGATCAGCATTACAGTTACTTTTTCAGTTAAAGGGATAGTTTACCCAAAAATGTAAGTTATCCCATGATTTACTCGCCCTCAAGTCATCCTAGGTGTGTGTGACATTCTTCTTTCAGACGAATACAATCTGAGATATACTGGTTCTTCCAAGCTTTATAATGGGAGTGAATGGCACCTTTTTCTTTTGAAGCCCAAAAAAAGTGCATCCATCCATCATAACATTAATCCATACGACTCCAGGGGTTAATAAAAGCCTTCTGAAGAGACGCGATGCCTTTTTGTGAGAAAATATCCATATTTATAATCACTGGCTTTGGTAACAGCCGTACGCGAGTCTAGTTCTGGCGGAAGAGTGACCCCTGACCCGACGCATGACCTCTGACCCGACACATGACCTCTGACCCGACGCATGACCACTGACCGACACATGACCTCTGACCCGACACATGACCTCTGACCCGATGCATGACGTAGAAGCTTAAGTGACAAACTCAACAACAAGCTCAAGCTCCTCCCACATTTCTGTTTAAATTCTCCTTTTAGACTTCTAATTCGTGACCAGTGTTTTGTTTTGCACGTTCCTCTGCGCTTCTGTGTTCGTTAATATATCATGTGTCGGGTCAGAGGTCATGCGTCGGGTCAGAGGTCACTCTTCCACCAGAACTAGACTCGTGTATGTTACCAAAAGCCAGTGATTATAGTTTATAAAGTTATAAATATGAACATTTTTCTTCTCTTCAGAAGGCCTTTATTAACCCCTGGAGCCGTATGGATTACTGTTATGATGGACAGATGCACTTTTATGATGGATAGATGCACTTTTTTGGGCTTCAAAATCTCATCCTCCATTCACTGCCATTATAAAGCTTGGAAGAGCCAGGACATGTTTTAATATAACTCTGATTGTATTCGTCTGAAGGAAGAATGTCATATACATCTAGGATGACTTGAGGATGAGTAAATCATGGGCTAATTTGTGTGAACTAACCCTTAATGTATCTACTGTCCTTTACATGAATACAGAAAGTATTTGGACACAAATACATGTTATTGTGAATGTAAATAACGTGTGCTATAAATGAGAGGACTTGTCTTGTTCTTTAGTAAACGGTCTCCAGGCGAGAACCTTTGGCATATGGACCCTCCTGTCCTCCATCATCCGCTGCGCTTGTGCCATAGACATTCAGAACCGAACGTAAGGATCCTCGTGTGTGTGTGTGTGTGTGTGTGTGTGTGTGTGTGTGTGTGTGTGTGTGTGTGTGTGTGTGTGTGTGTGTGTGTGTGTGTGTGTCTGTGTCTGTGTGTGTGTGTGTGTGTGTGTGTGTGTGTGTGTCTGTGTGTGTGTGTGTGTGTGTGTGTGTGTGTGTGTGTGGAGACTGAACTCTGCTGGCTGACGGCTCTTTCTTTCCCTCATGACAGGCTTTATCACGTCACCCTGTGGACGTTCGTTCTGGCTCTTGGCCACTTCTTGTCTGAAGCGTTTATCTATAAAACCGCTCCTTTGACCATTGGAGTCATGGCACCTCTGATCGTAGCAAGTGAGTGAGTTTCTAACATCTAGTCTTCAATCAGGATACTGATGTTTTCTATGTGAATATACAGTAAAGTGTAATTTATTCCTGTGATCAAAGCTGAATTTTCAGCATCATTACTCCAGTCTTCAGTGTCACATGATCCTTCAGAAATCACTCTAATATGATGATTTGATGCTCAAGAAACATTTATATGGAAGCTTGTTTCCACAAAAAAAAAAATTGCGACTTTTTATCTCAGAATTGTGTGATATAAAGTCACAATTGTGAGAAATAAAGTTAGAATTTAGAGATGAAAAGATGCAATTATCTTTTAAAATGTTTTATTCTGTGGCGGAAACAATCTTCCATACATTAATGATTATTATCAATGTTGAAAACAGTTTACTATTTTTTTTAATTTTTTTTAATTGCTGGAGAACTTGTTTGCACCGATGCAGCTGTTCTCCACTGTTAGTCTGGATTCCTGTCATCTACACTGTGTTGTACAGCAGCGTGTCTTACTTTCTCCCTGCAGCGTGTGTGTGTGTGTGTGTGTGTGTGTGTATTAGCAGAAGCAATAACAGCAGCAGTGTAGCAGATCTATTCCTCCAACACCAGATATATCAACATTGTCATATCCGTGAAAACACTCAGAGTTATCATGACAGAAATGCTGTTATTTTCAACTTTCTATTCATCAAAGATCCTGAATCCTATTTTCAACATTAATAATAAATGTTTCTTGATCATCAAATCATCATATCAGAATGATTTCTGAAGGATCATGTGACACTGAAGACTGGAGTAATGATGATGAACATTCAGCTTTGATCACAGGAGTGAGTGTTGCTACACATTCACAGCAATTTAAAATTTTGATAATATTTCACAATATTACTTTTTTTTTTTTATCACATAAATGCAGCCTTGAAGAGACTTCTACCAAAAACATTAACAATCTTAATTATTCCAAACATTTGACCGGTATCACGCTTGCATACAAAATGACACTAAATAGATGTACATTGTATCTGAAATCTTGAAGTAATTTGTGTCAGACTCTGACTTTCAAATATAGAAACTTAATATTCACTGCAAAAAAAAAAAAAAAAAACCTACTATCCTCAGCCATCGTATTTTGTAATCAGTGCTGTGTAATGATCTAGAATCAGCATCGTCGTCTTGTAACGCTGGGTTTTGTGTTCCTAGGCGTCTCTATCGTGGGCATGCTGATCGGCTTCCAGTGTATCGTTGAGCCTCAGGAGGTGATGGGAGCTCGTCAGAAGAAGAGGACCTGAGTGAGATCATCACTGTTGATGCCGCCGGCACTGATACGGGACGGCTGTAACGGGACGGGCCGCTGCATGTGGACCGCGGGACGCTTTAGCGATGGGTCAGTGGCTCGGTATGAGCCGGTCCTGGTTGCCAGTCACATATAAGGCCCAAACTACCTTTTTACAGCATTGAAATCAGTGTGATCATTTTATATGGTTATTTACAGTTTAATGATCCGAAAGCAATTACTGTACCGGTACATTTGAGTTATTTTTTAAGCTATTATATTAGAAAAATACAAATGGAGTGAAGACAACTCTTACATTTGAGCTTCTTCTTTGTCTAGATCTCAGCTTCTGAAAGACGAGTTAAGAAGCCTTTCCATGAAGGGTTTTAGCCTCAGATGTACATGAATGTTCATTACTGGTCACGGCGCTGTTAGTGTTTTCCCCAGAACACACGTGGGAAGGTTTACATGACTCATTTGTTGCAATGTTCAATTGCAAATCACTAACATGTGCAAATCACAAGACATGCTCACATCTGCAGTTTAGCCACGTAGTGCGTTTAAACTAGTCATCACTCTTTATTATTGACTGTGAGATTCAATTTACAACAATTTTATCTGTATTATATTCAAAGCGTTTCTATACAAGTACTGTAAAATACACATGAACTACATATACATCTGCATACATTCATATCAACAACACACACACAGATCAGGGCAGTAACTACTCGTCTGCAGACTGACATCAGCTCTGCGAGACCTTCATCTGTCATCAGAAAACCACAGTGTTCATTTCTGAAACCATGTGAAATGAATAAATTGAAATGACCTTGAGGAATCATGTTTTGTGATGTTATTGTGTGCAAAGCCTCCTGTTAAGCACATCCATCTGTGACTGCGCTTTGATTTATAATGTATGAAAACATTTGTATTCCACCATGAAATAAAATAATAAAAAAGGTAATTGCAACTTATCTAAACTCAGAATCGAGAGGGAAAGAAAGTCTGAGTTGTGAGATATAAACTCGCGATTGGAAGAAAAACGTTGCAAGTGTCATGTGATGATGATCTTTTTTTCATTGTTTTAAAACTGAATGTACATTTATAAGACTATACTTTGTGTTATATTAAATGTCATTCACCTAATATATATATATAATATACAAAAAGCGTCCATCTGTCATGCTACAACACACACTAACCTCTGCATATGCTGTAATACTGTCTTTAGTCTGAGATGAGTGTCCTGCAGTCTGTACTATCACACGTCCTCCACTGATCACATGACTGATGTTCTGGCACATTCAAGTAGGCTTCAAATCATGGGTTTTACTGAAGGACTTCGACCTTCCACAGTAATAATGTGATGTCCAGCATCAACGAACACAGAGTGAGATCTCTCGGATCAGATGTGTGTTCTGATCATAAAAACATTAGGTCAGATCTAAGGAACCGTCATGCAAACATGATACATTCCCCAACACATTAAACATATTAATCCTCATGTATGAAACACGAGCAGAACAATAACATTTTAAATGTTAATCGTTCATACTTGTGTGAATTGAATGGTCTACAAAAAAGTATTTTACAAAATTGTGTGTGATGAATGATTCCCACTGAGTGCTGTGGGTTAATGTGGGAGCACGAGCTGTCGGTCGGTTTAAACACTGCAGGAACAACAGCGGGTTATTAGCAGAATGAAGGAAGAACAGTTTCACTTGTGTTTGGGCAGTTCATCCTGAGCCGTCATTATTCAGGACACTGTAGATTTAGGAGGATTGATGGACATGATGATGACGTTTCCATCCTTTACATCTTAAACTCTTTTACTGGCAACGGTTTTCCGTCTTGGGAATGCATGGATGAGTCCTGGACAGAAGAAAAAAGAAACAATAAATTTAACCATCCATCACTACCTCAGTAAGGAACACTAAAAATAATATTAATGAAATCTACAACATAAAAATGCACAGAAATAACTGTAGAAATAACAAGGAAAACTTATGTGACATTTGTCGTGGATTTTTCCCTAAACCTAACTACCTGGGTCTCGTCTACTGGCGACGTCCCCACTCGGGTAGATTATTCCCTAAACTAACTACCTGGGTCTCGTCTACTGGCGACGTCCCCACTCGGGTAGCTGATATCTGAGTCTCGTCTCCTGGCGACGTCCTCACTTGGATATCTTACCTAATCTAACTTTTCGGCTCTATTTATTGGTTCCCGTCCCCGACGTCCCCACTCTATAGATCACCGGACTACCTAACTTGTTTTCTTTAAACTAACTTACTTTCCTAAACTAGCTTCCTGCGCAGGAATAAATTGACAAACAGACCTGCAAATGTCCTTTAAATGCTTTAATCACGGCCAGGAGATCTTCCCGAGCAGTTCTCAGGGAATCTCTCCCAAGAAGCAAGGCCGGAGGATCTCAGACAAATTCCATTGAGAATCCCACCGAAAAACACATATACAACAGTTTTTATAGTATAGAGGTATGGCATAAATGTCAGGCTGCATTACATAATTTCCCCACTATTTGATTGGTTCTTCATATGCAAACCCCTCTGTTACTAGGTAAAGCAAACTCTGATCTTGTAATTACTTATCACAAGGTTTTAACGATGACTTAATTTGTTCTAACAGACTGTCTAGTTTAACTTCCCAAAACTATGTTATTTTTACCCATAGACACATACTCAAAGTCACAAGTTTTTCCTCAAAGAGTTTTGACATACTAAAAGCATATGAATGTTATTCCTGCAAGAAAAACAAATGTTAGTTAATTTTAGATTAGTTAGATTAATTTAAAGTTGATTAATTAAAATCCACCACACATTACACACACATAACGTCATGCCTTATAGTCACATTTATCAGATTAGAGCTGGCCGGTAATATAGTTCACATTTTGCGCGATACGAGCAATCAAGCAGTCGAGGTTTTCTATAGTGTACACCACTCTAACTGTACTGTGGATAAAGTTGCTGACATTATCCAGACACACGTCTTGCTAAGAAATTCTCATGTTTGGCAAAAGTAGAAGAACATTTTATTTGCTTGTTTTATCTAGTTTATAGATTCAGAACTGGCCAAACTGCTGAATCTGATATACTTTTTATTTTATTTATTTTTAGCCCTATGTGTGTAGGTATTATGATTTTTATTTACCGGTACATCTTTATATAGATGTTTGATTATTTTTATAGGACCTATTATTTATTTTTCAAACACATATTACTCTATGTATGTTTGTAACATATTGGCTTTCTCTAAAGATGTAATAAAACTGTTGTTTATGGATGTTTTTACTGTACACACCCTCCAGGCACAACAGCTCTCTTCTTTCCCCTGATGCTCTCTCGTGCACTTTGAACCCTGAGTTTATCCTTCAGTGCCCCTTAGGGTAATACTAATATTACCTTTCATGCAGTGTGTAATAAAGCTGTTTGTGGATGTAAGTTTTAAATACAAAGTTTTAAAGATCAAGGTGTACAACAAATAAAGTTATTGTCTCCTAAAAGAAAGAAGTGATTCTGAACTGCCTGAAACGAGTCGTCAGTAATTCCAATCTCACTTCCTGTTGCACACCTAGATAATGTAACTAATTTGCATAATGCCAGCCTGTGGTCTTCATTGGCTACCAGTGAATCTAATGGCTATTGGATCAAACCAGTAATCTTCATGTCACCAGCCCTGACTGGAACCACTACACCACTCCCTATAGCCACCAGAGGGCTATGTTGAGTTTTTAGTTCTGTTCATTGGTTTACATGTCTTTTTTTCACCCTGTTTTGTGTATTTGACTCTATTCCAGAATCTAGTGTAACTTTTCTAGACAGCTGCTTACCAAGATCTCATTACAGCGTTGGTAAAAACACCCAGAAGTCCATTTCAAAGTTACATAAAAAAGGTTTTATATTTTTTAGTGCTGTGCAACGATTAATCGCATCCAAAATAAAAGTTTGTGTTTACATAAAATATGTGTGTGTACTGTGTATATTTTGTATATATAAATACACACATATGCATGTATATACTGTATATATGTATACATAATTTATCTTATATATAAATAAAAAATATTGTATATAAATAACACATTTTTCTTACATATATACATGATGCATGCGTGTGTATATATATATATATACAAAATAATTATACATAGTACACACACTTATATTATGTAAAAACTTTTATTTTGGATGTGATTAATCGTTGCCCAGCACTTTATATAACCAAATTTGTTAACCGAATGAAGAGCTTAAAATTATTTTTGGTTTAATAGTGTGTTATTCTAGGAAGATATGATATACATGAGTTCTTTGCGTGTCATATGGCATTTAATGCGTATTTCAGACACCCTATCAATCATAATGTGCTAACAGCATGACAGCATTCCTGGTTTGGTACAGGACAATCTGTTCTAATTTATATTCTATGAGTTAAAGTCAACATAAAATGTCATTAAAACCCATATTATGCTTTATACCCTCAATACTTGACATAACCTCTTGGATGAGCTGCACCTTTTCTTTTTCACACAGAGCATCAGATCATAGACAGGGATCTGATCATAAGGGCTTCTTCAGGCAGATCAGACCGGTTTCAGCTTTCACTGTGTTTTTGGTGTTAAATTAAAGTTTAAATACTGCATTTCTTCTGCTAATGTCCAGTTATAACATACTTACAGCGTTCACCTCTGACTGAGACTTTTGGTTGGCCTTCTGTCGCCGCAGGTCAGATTTTATAAACGCTGTGAGGCAGAGAAACAAAGTCTGATCATTGAAAAGTTGTCAATTTTTACAGTTAATTTGCATTCACATGTGTGCATTTGGCAGATGCTTTTTTCCAAAACAACTTACATTGCTTTGAAGGCATACACTTGATCATTTCATGCATTCCCTGGGATTCAAACCCATGACCTTGGTGTTGCTAGTGTCTGAGCTACAGGAATATCCTATTAATACCGGCCCACGCTGTATTTAAAGTCCCCCTGTAGTCAATAATTGTATCCCTTAAAACTCATCTTTGATCATCAAAATTACACATTTAAATGTTTTTTTTTTTTTTTTTTTAATGTCTTCATGTCTTAAAATAGCTTGAATGTAACTTGACACCGTTGCCTCATTTAATATAAGTCGTTCTATGAATATGCAAATGAGCCCCGCCTCCACTCACTCACTCAGCTCAGAGATCCACTGGTTGGCGATCACACGTTGATCTGATTGGTTACAAGGTAGTTTGTGACGTCAGAAACACCAGCGATGTCAAAGCGTGTTTTTGAGACTGTCTTTGGTTCACTGCAGTTTTAAGGAGGAAATACTCAGCAATGGTGTCGACTTATGAATTTACACATGGTTTGTCTTAAAGCATATTAAAAACACCACATAGACACATAAACAACATTAAAAGCTTGATTTTCACCACAGGGGGACTTTAATACACTTACAAAATGACCACAGCGATATCATGGTAATATGATGCCAGGTCTGCTGCTTTAATATATAACATGGTGCTGAATAATAACTATATTCATGCACTACAGTTCATGCTACTCTAAGATACTTCAAAGAAGTAGTTTTCAACAGACGGGTCATTCAGATGAAAATAAAACAAATCAATGCAAATAACCAAAAAAAAAAAAAAAAAATTACTAACCATGTAATCATGCATATTTAATACAAAATAAAAAAACTCCTCATGTCTTTTGTTGTTGATGTCAATGGTTGTGTGTCCAATCAAGCTCTCCTTCTGTCAATTACTGTAACTGCAGTCTTCACCACCTCACTAACCCTAACTTCGGTTGAGCTGATGTTGTGTCGGGCTGGTCCAGTCACAATGTTTAAAATGTTCAGGGAAATCTATCTTACTTATACAGTAGTTGACATATTAAAGTGGGATAAAAGAAAGACTTTTAACCTCACACACATCATCATTATATGAATGTATTAAGTATATATTTGATTGTTTTGATGTGGATGTTGTGTTTTGTCAGTGTTGTGTGTATAGCAAAGCCAAAGACCAATTTTCAGCCACGGCTGGACAATAAAGTACAACTAACTAAGCAAAATCAATTGATAAGCATGACTTCAAAGAATGTCATGAAACACTGAAAAATTATACTTTGCATTAAAAAAAAATAGTTTGAACCAGAAACCACGATTTTCAGTAAGACGTTATAAAGAATGCACTTTAAATGAATGACACGGTCGTTTCGTTTTTCTCAGCTTGTATAAAACGACAATACCCTGCTTGCTTAAGTGTGCCACTGTGACGCAACAAGCTGAAGTCATGCTGTAATAAAATATCATGTGCAGAAGACGAGTGCAACTGTTAGTGGTCACATGTTGAGCGTCATGTTAAGAGTTTCTACCTGTCATGATGGAGCCGATGAAGAGGAACACACAGAGGAAGATGTTGCCGGCCAGTGTGCTGAAGTGATCCAGGATTTTGCCTTGAATGATTGTGAATGCGATTCCAAACATCTGCACACATCAGGAAGATTGTGAGCATGTGCACATCTCTCATGTGCCGGGAGCTGTCATGGATTTAGATGTGACTTGCATAAACACATTTTGGAAATGTTACCTTGTGAAAGCAAACCGAACCATGAAGAAAATGCAACACTGTAATAATTTAAAGGAGTAGTTCACTTCAGAATTAAAATTTCCTGATAATTTACTCTCCCCCACGTCATCTAAGATGTTCATGTCTTTCTTTCTTCAGTCGAAAAGAAATTAAGATTTTTGAGGAAAACATTTCAGGATTTTTCTCCATATAGTGACCTCAATGGGGTCCAACGGGTCCAAATGTGAGTTTCAGTGCAGCTTCAAAGTCTCGAAACGATCCAGCCGAGGAATAAGAGTCTTATCTAACACGCGAACATAAAAAAAAAAACATTCAGCGCGCAAACGGATCTGCTTGTGCGCGAGGTAAAAGTGCACAATCAGACCATCTACGGGACAAGCCGGATTCCACCATATCTTTATGTACACAATAATAATCTTTTACATTGTAATCCTTTTCATTTTAATATTTGGCATGTTTGCGTGCTGCTGTGCGTCCCTGTGTGTTCAATAAGCACAATGTTTGCACGTTGTGGACCTGCCTATAGGCGCACATTAATAACGCGCTCTTTAAATAACAAAAAAAATATATATATTGTGCCATTGACTTTAGACCAGGTTTCAGTTGGTCAATGGCTCAGTCTATTTCAGTTCCTCAAAATAGCAACATGCCAACAATGCGCCCGATCACACCTGGTTTTCAGACCAGCAGCCCATGGGCGCATAAATAGACGCAAATGCATTTGCTATTTAAACAACGTGGCGCAGGGCGTGAAAATGAAAACTGCGTTGGGCTGAAACTAGGAAAAATTTTTTACTTGCTTGCTTATACTAAAGGAATTATCCCCACAAAAACAGCCTAAACTTTCTTCTTTTCAAATCTTCTTTTGCAAATTTAAGAGTAATCATTTTTATGGAAATCAGGAATGGAGAGTATAAATGTGATGATGTAACTTAAATTTGCTGGATTATTATATAGTTATCAATTAATGATAAAAGGGGGGAATTGTGGAAGAAATGTTTTATCTTTAAGATGTGTGTGACCATCATATGACAGTAAAAGAGCAAACACACTCTCCTTATTCTAATATGGAGTTGTACTGGAATGGTAAAGAGTGTTGGTACGTGACAGGAGGGCCTCCACTGGATACAATATGATGATCTGTGTGACTGTACGACTGCTGGCCTTTTCTTGCAAGAAAATAAACCTCATCAAAGACAATTGGATTTGTTTGTCTCTTACTCAGTGATATAATTTTATCTCACACTCGTCTTGCACTAGCTGTGATGCTCCACACATTACGTAATCACGTTGAAAGGTCACGCGCGTTAGGGACTGGGCGAAAAACTCACAATCTCATTTTCTCCTCCAACTTCAAAATCGCCCGACATCAGTGTTTTGCCTTTTATTTATTTTAAATTTTTGTAAATGGCATTTGACTGTCTTTGCACGTTCGCTTTCCAAACTCTAGGTCGGTTCTTCCGCCTACATCACGCTTGACCTTTCATCATGATTTCGTAATGTGTGTCGCATTACATCATAGCTGTCCATCGTTTCCGATGATGACGCTTGCTTCGGGGTTAGGGAGGGGATCAACGACATTGCCGTTGGAGCCACTTCTCGTGGGCGTTGAGGCCGATCCTTGAGCCGCACACTCGTCCGCAGGTGGAGCAGGGGAAACCAAAGGACAGAGGAGCCCCAGCTGCCCTCTGGTGTCTTTGTCTGCGTCTCTCGGCTCTCCGCTGTTGGTCTTTGTCGTGGATTTGTGAAACTACTCGGGCACAGGTAACCTGCCAGGCTGATCTGTCCTGTGCCAGAGCTTCAAGCTGCATGGGATTGATGTTGGAATGCTTTATAAGTCCCTTGGTGTAGTCCTCCACACATTACGTAATCACGTTGCCCATTACGTAATCACGTTGCCCACTTTTGTCCACCAGCTGCTCGTTTGGCGCCTTGTAGTTGGCCATAGAGGACTTGGCGAGGCAAGCGGTGGTCCGGCATACGGATGGTATGCCCTATCCATCGTAGGTGTTTCTTAGCCACAGCGGCTTCCATGCAGATAGAATTGGTGCTCTGTAGGATTTCCGCATGTTGGACTCGGTCCATCCAGGAGAGGCCGAGGATCTTCTGGAGGCAGCGGATGTGGAAGGATTGCAAGAGTGGGATGTGTCGGCTATATGGAGTCCATGTTTCCGCCCCATAAAGCAGGGTGGAGACACACACAGCATTATAAACAGCAACCTTGGTGCTGACCCTCAGGTTTCGGTTTTCAAAAACCCTACTACGAAGGCGACCGAATGATGAAGAGGCTTTTTTGATATGGGTGTGTATTTCCATATCAAGGGAGCAGCAAGAGGACAGAGTTGAACCAAGGTAGGTGAACTGATCTACATTTTTAAGTGGGATGCCGTTTATATGGAAGCTGGGGAGTGAAGAGGTTTGAGAGAAGATTTGGGAAATAACTTCAGTTTTTTTAATGTTAACCTGAAGACCAAATAATTGGTAGAGATTGGTTATTGTGTTGAGGGCGTGCTGCATGGATTCAGGACTATGTGCTAGAATCGCGCAGTCATCAGCAAATTGTAGTTCAGCTATGCAGCAGGATTTGGTCTTTGTGTAGGCCTGCAACCTCCGGATGTTAAAGAGGCTTCCATCAAGGCGGTATTCAAGAAGAACACCATCCTTGTGTCCTAAAGCACAATGAAAAAGGTGAGTGACGGCAGAGAGAAGGAGGTTGAAAAGGACTGGAGCCAAGACACAGCCCTGCTTCACCCCAACATTTACATTAAAGAACTGTGACTGAAGTTCTCCTGTGGTGACTCTGGCTTGCATCCCATTGTGCAGCTGCTGTAGAATGGTGAGGAACTTGGGTGGTACCCCAAGTTTGGAAAGTTGTTTCCAGAGCATCTCAGCATTACAGCTAGTGCAAGACAAGCATTTTTGGTTAAAAAGTATATAAATGTTTATTCTTTTAATAAAATGACTGATGGTTTGTCTAGATAAGACTCCTTTGCCTTTGAAGCTGCACTGAAGAGAACTGCACTGGGGAGAATAAATGATCAGGAAATTTTAATTCTGAAGTGAACTAATCCTTTAAGTCCCCGCTTCGGAACAAAGCAGACGATCTACAGGTCTGGAATCAGAGAGTACATGCATGACCTGCGCTGAGCAGTTGAGCAGTCCTGACGATGTTCCCTCTGACTCAGGATACGTGAGCTCCACCGCAAACTCGAAGCCCAGCGGAAGATAACCCGTCATGAAGAACCTGCGCTCACACGACACAAGAATCACAACATGTGTGAATTTGGTTTAAACCTTGAATTTTGATTTATTATTAATCAAAAATATTTCATTTTACAAAGAAAAAACATTACTACAAAGTAAAATTATTATTTATTATAAAGACCTGCCATGCTTAATGTTACTTAATGTAGATCAATATTTATTTTTATTTTTTTGCTTTTTAAAATCACCATCACTGTATGCAGCATGACTGGAAATAGAGGATATTTATCAGTCAGCCATCAGCAAAAACGTTTTTTGAAAACGTTCTCCGTGTAAAGAACAAAAACGTGAATCTCTGAAGACGATGACATCATGCACATGTATTACGTGTTCAAGCTATAGTGTTTCATCACCATCTAATGGCCTGGCAGCAGAATACAGCGTTTTTAGTCGTTTTCGCTGATCCGTGTGAACGGGGATCGTCTTGACAATGGTGTCGTCTGTACGCGGAAAACTCAAAGGGAAAACTTCTCTGTTTTAAGCATATCATTGTCGCTAAACTAACTAGCGGGGGGAAAGGAACAAAGGAAACAGCAAAAAGAGCAAAAACCAACTCCTAGTAAAACTCAAACACGGATAAAACATAACAGAACCCTGAAAATGTCTTAGTAAGATGATATTTAAATGCTTAGTTTCATGATCAAATCTCTGTAGCTTGAAACATTTAATGCAATGCAATATAATGATGATTGAGAGATTAACAAATAAACATTCCTCAAAAGCCTGATGATCATATTTGATATGCATGATTATGATAATAAATGATGTTTGATAATCAAGCTGCTTCAGTCCAGTTAAAATATTACTAACAATATCAAAGTTATTCTTACATTTATTTGATAAAATCAGGTCAGATTTGACACAGAAAGACACGTGAAGCTCGAGCTGAAGGAGGACGTTTGTACAATTATACTGAAAGACTTTTACTTGATAAAAGAGTCTAAACTATCAGTCAGAGACAGACGGACTGAGGAGATCGTGTGTGACAGGTTTATCAGATCATCAGCATTTAGAGACCTGCGAATCAACTATGAAACAGCAGGCTTCAAAGGGTTAAAATAAATAAAAAGTCTATGCTATTTTCCTCAACTATTTTCCAAAACAGTGTGAAAATTATTATTCACCACATTAATGCATAAAAATGATTCTTTTAAAATGAACGACAAAATCAAGCCCCGCCCACATTTGTTCTTGTTCCAGAAGCGTTTCACTCAGATATTCATCACAATAGGGAAGAAAAGACTTTTGTTTCATGCCGTCTTGTCCTAACATATTTGTGCCCAATGCATGTTGCAGCTCTTACCCCAGAACTCCTGATGTGAGGAACACGACCCACAGATGACCCAAGTTCAGGGTGAAGGCATAGATCACCATCCCCACAAACGACAGCAGATAAACTGAGAGAGTCGTCTGCCTGGCAAGACAAAGAAGAAGATAACAATTCCAGTCATTTCTGTGAGGACAAAAGTTTTATACACACAAAGAGAATTTTGTCCAGCTTTGTTGCAGCAGCTGTTCCAGCATCACAATAATCCTGTGCAAAAAGCATCACATACTACATGTGATAGTATAAATAGTCCTACAAAATGTTGAACTCCAATAGTGATAATGTCATTTACAAAACATGTTCATTGGGATGGTTTGATCTTTAATCTTGGCAGTGATTTGTCAAGAAGAAGAAAAAAACAATTTCTTTACACATTGTGTGAGTTGAAATATCATGGTTGTGACAGAAAATATATGCACACCTAAGCATGGTTATAAATGAAGAAATGGGAAATATCTAAGTCAAGATGAAGGCTGGCTTTAATATTGTCTGATTTTATTTTATTTTCATATCTGACAGCGTTGACAAGAAGTTGAAACACAGCTGAAAATCCTTATAAATGAATGGAGTTGTGACATGCAACGCGAGCGGATAACACCCTGGCAAATTATGTACGACACCGTTGTTTGTGTTGTCCGTCCCGACCATAGACTGTAAAAAAATATATATCCGTGACGTCACCCGTAGTATTTCTGAAGAGCATTTTTGAAGCCTAAAATGGGCAAGACGGCCGTCATCATCTTGGCAAAGTGTCACTCCCGCATTACTGAAAATGGGCAAAGAGACGGGATGTGGGTGGAGCTGAGGTGCCTGGTTGCTGAAGCCACACCCGCCTAGCTCGACACGCTCAAGTTAGCTCAGGCTAAGGAGCTAATGCTATATGCTACTCAGTACCGTCGCAAGGGCTAACTACACCATCTGCAGCGAAACAGGCGAGCTCATCACGCACAAAGTTGATAGAATCATAGCCGGCTGCGAGAAATATCACATCATCCTCGTAGCACTTCAAGACCGAACACCTGACTCAGTGGGCTACAAGAAATACAGCAGCTGGACGATGGCACATACAGATTCACCGGAAAGCCATGGATCAGCCTTGCTATACAACACCAGAATTGCTCAGTCGATCATCTCCGTTACCACTAAATCAGAGTGCATAATTGCCATGCATTTAGAAGGCAATCCTAAATTATGGTTCGTGTCCGCATACGCCCCGACGGAGACATCGGATTCTTCAGCAAAAGACACGTTCTACGACGATCTCAACGAGCTGATAAAGTCAATTCCGCCACACACGGTCACCATTCTTGCCGGCAACTTGAACACAAGAATTGGTAAGGACAGTCATGACACCAATCCTAGAGTGGTAGGCAACTTCAGCTACCACGCAATCTCGAACGACAATGGTCGAAGGCTAATCAGCATGTGCGAGTTTTCAAGCCTGCGCCCAGCGAACTCTTGGGTCCGAAATCAACCGACGAGACTGCGCACATATAAGAGCCCAAAAGGAGACTTTGCTCAACTAGACAACATTGTCTTCAACACCAAGTGGTGGAAGTCAGTCAAAAACTGTTGTGCTTACAACACCTGTGCCATTAAATCAGACCACAAGATGGTGAGCACCAAATTCAAACTGGCGCTGAGAACAGCAAGAAGCTCATCCATCGCCAGGTGCACCTTTCAGAATGACAAACTGAAAGACGTGAACATCCAAGCGAATTTCGACCTGGAACTTCGCGATCAATTCGCTGCTTTTCTTGACAAGTCAAGTCAAACCGAAAATGCCCAGAGCCTAATACAGCAAAGAGCAGACACACTCAACACTGCGCTGGTAATGTTGAAGATTTTATTATTTAGAAAATAAGTAATTTAACTACACATTATACACTATTATTTCCTTTCTGTCTGTGTATGACTTTGGGTAACTTTGGAACCTGAGAGATGTGTTGTTACAGCAGAGAATTCTATTTCAGTAATGTCACATGGTACAAAACTATTTCTCAAAATACCTATAGAATGTATTACCATGTTTGGGACAAGGAGAGGGTATATACGTTTGCTGGGCAATCTTTCTGGAGGGTCTTTCTGCAGAGGGGCACTCGGCTTTGTTTGTTAATAAAGTCTAATTTTTCTGGCATCAAATATCTCTGAAGTCATTCCCCTGAAAAGAATTAAACTACAACAAATGGCGCCCAACGTGGGGCGTGGCTTAGGAGCTGAAGGAGCCACGAAGGGATCGCTGGTGACTGACACAGACAACAGTGGCCGCTGTACTTTGAGGTGAGCAGTTTTTGCTTTTGAATAAGGTGTATGTGTTAGTCACCAGTGGCCCGGATGTGGTAAGACAAGCTTCTCCAAATTTAAAGAACTTAAAAAGTGAAAGTGGGATGTTTGATGTCAGAGAAAATTACATGTATTGTCTTTGTATGTCAAGTAGTTGGTAAAAGCGCGGGGGAGCTCCCGATAGTGTTTGCTAGTGCTTGTTTAATCCTGAGTGGATTCTATAACTACTGGTGATGCTGATTTAGCGCAAAGAGTTTTGACGTACGTACGTAAGGTTCTGTGTTTGTTCATCAAGTGGGCCTCGAAGGATGATGAGCAAAAAGCATGCACACAGGGGATTAATATAAGTTAATTTGTATTTACTTGTCAAGAGGGCCTTGAGGATGGCAAGTGTACTGATAAGGATATCAGTGGTTTATCTGTGTTTACTTTGAGAAGTATAGCATGTGCACAGATGGTTAGCTCACGGTTACCGCTTTGTTAAACAAAGTTTTAACGAAGGACTGCTCGGGTGAAGCTGGAAAAATAGAGGTTTTAAAAGTCTATAGGTTTAGAGTAACGGTTACCGCCTCGAATGCATGTAGCGAGGGACTGCTCGGGTTACTAAAATCATATGGAATAGGATAGTTAAAAGTGTTACTGTGTTGATGAGTGAACCTGTTAATGTATTGTTCAGATCTGACAGGGAGTACATAATAGTGTGTGTGTGTGTGTTTATGGGATCCTGTGTCTTGTGTGACTGTGCCTGTGGTTGAAAATAAGTGACCTCTGACCCTGGTTGCTTGAAGGGACAGAGAATGTGTGAATGACCTGTGAATGAAGGGACTGAAATGGTGTGTATTAGAAAAAAAAAGAAAGAAAAGTAATGGAAAACAATTGTTTCAAGATATTAACTATAAAGAATATTGCAGTATAAAATAAGTTAAAATAATAAGATATATATTTAATCAATAAATGTAATGATATATTATTAGATAAATACAAATAAGATTGCACATGCTTAATATATTATATATTATATCTGAAGACGTCTAAAATTTGTATCTCGCTATCCCTGAAGACAGAAAAGTATTCCATTGCAGATTAATAAGTTTGTGTTAAGAGAAAAATAACTGGTGCAGTGTGCTGAAGGTTAGCAAGATTGAGTGACCAAGTTTCAAAAGTCAAAAATACTTTACAGAAGTTGATGAGAGTAAAAAATAAGAGGAATTCCTTGATGATTGTTGAGAAACATACTAGATTATTGTGAACACAGCATGCAAATATAGAAGAAAGATTGAAGCCTAATTTTATGATAGGGAAAATTATTCAACTGTATTATTCTCAGATAATCAAAGTTAGAATTATTGCTGATATTGCTTTTTCCTGCAATGAAGAACTGCTTACTAATAGAATGAGGGAAATGCTATGGTCAACCAGTGAGATGTTTATATAAAAGAAATAGTGAAAAGATGCAGGTTAAAAAGTGGAATGTAGATAAAGAGCTAATAGCTTATATGTAAAAGTTCAATTTGACTCATGCAGATCTCTGAGTGTTCAAATTGCAGATGGCTTCAGTGTCCTGTGGAAGCAACAAGAGGGCAAAGGGCAAAGACATGAATGCAGAGAGAAGAAGAGAGTGGGTGAGGGGTTCTCAGCTCCCCTCCTGAAGTTCAAAAAGACTCAGAAAGACTGAATTAAAACTGGAAAAGGTGAATCTTTCACTTGAGACTTTTCCTGAGGACAAAGAGAAATCCTGAGATGCAAAACTGAGAAGGATCGATCAAAAGTCCGGCAGAGAAACAACGGATATTTTGCACTGCAAGGGCCTTTGAGTGACAGCCTATAGGCTGACAAAACATGCAGAGCGACAGCCAAGCTAAAAACAGAAGAACAGACCCTTACGGCACCACAGGGGTGACAAACCTTATGATCACTCTAGAGACTGTGTCAAATTTAGTTCATTATTATATTAACATTATTCATTATGATTATTCACTGGTCTCATAGCAATTCTTTATATTCTCTGCTAAACTAACCCTCTCTGCTTTTTCAATAGGTACAAGTCCAGCTCTATAAGAAAAGAAAATACAGAGAAGTGAGTGCTCAACTCACCAAATAGTTCAAACTGAGGCTGGATTTGGTATGAGGGCTATTAAATTAGACAACTATAGGGCTAAAAGCATGATAGAATTATTCTCTGGCAAAGAAAAAGATAGACACAAAATGTCAAAGAATTATTATTTTTGTTTGCAAAACAATAATACTGGTCACTCCATCTTGTTTTAATAATTTTCTAGAGATAGATTGGAGAAGAAATAACTCCAAAAGTCCAAAATTATGAAATTAAAAATGCTGTCAAAACTGGGATAATGAGATGGAAATGTTATTGGCCATGGATCCAAGATTAAGTAGAGATCTCCAATGTTCTTCTTAAAGCAGCTCATGAGCAAAAACCAAAAGAATATGAAAAAGTAGACCAAACAAATGACAAAATGCATTTGAGAAATTACAATTGGCTGTCTTACTCTCAACTGCACCATGCTTAGGCCTATTATTCTGAAATATTTAATCTATTAGAGTTTGTGAAAAAACAAGAAAAAAGGGTTTGTAACAACGGTGGTAAACTAAACCTTAAGATCACTGACACTTCTGAATAGTGTTTGCGTAGCTGTGTTGTGATGTTGTCTGTCAGACCTTTGGAATTCCACAGCTAAATGTGTAAGTTCCGCATTTAGAGCAGAACCTGCGGAAGAAGAATGTGTGATGGCCGATGAGTGACTGAGTATGAATGAGTGAGAGATGGTGTACACCAAGGCAAATCAATTATTTTGCCTACAGCTGTATCTAAATTTGATATGTGGGCCCACAGGGCATATTCTGCCCAATAAAATAATGACCATGGATGGATTTGGTTAATTTCCTGGTCGAAACTGTAGTGACAATAGAAAAAGAAAATGGGGAAAAAAAATTGTAAAAAAATAAAACAGTACTACATTTTGCGCAGCGCCTAACAAATCTGACTTTCCTTTCAGAATATCATGATGGAGCATAACACATCTGACTTTCCTTTCAGAATATCATGATGGAGCATAACACATCTGACTTTCTTTTCAGAATATCATGAAGGAGCTGACGTTTTGTCAAAAGTATGAAATATTGTCTTGTAACTTCTGTCTTTTAGTAAAGTGGGTTGAGTGTTGTCTAAGATGTCTAATAACTAGTATGCTGATAGTGGGACTCAAAACAATGAGATAACTGAGCTGAATTGACTAATTGTAAAAAATAATATAGGGGTAAAGCCCTACTGCTAATGAGCAGAAAACACACAAAAGAGGCCAGAACACCACTCAGCCCACATGATCATTTTACAGGTGACACCAAGAAGGACAATGGGCCAGATGAGCAGATGATTTAAATTGTTGTTGTCACTAACAGAACTAACAGAAATAATGAAGGTTTCATTCACAGATGAGAACAGTTCAATTCCAGGAAGGTTTCTGGGACGATTCAAACAAAAAGAACCAGTGACTGTGCCTTGTCATCTCAGAAGAAGCTTGAACATTGATCAGCAAAGTGACATTTGAGTCCATGAATCTCAACTTAAAATACACCAAACGACTCCAGGAACCCCCCACAACAGCAAGTGAGGGTTCAAGGACATGCTGACAATGACCTTCCCTTGCCACTGAGAGAAAAGGAAAAAGCCAATTACAACAACTCACAATGATCAACATGAATGGAAAAAGAAGAACTTTAAATGAAAAGTTGCAGAATAAGAAACTTACAAGGAGTTGTGCAAAGAAGAGAGAATCAACAGAGATGAGTACAAGTTCCGACAATAGTCAACATCAATCAAACTTACTTTAAATTTAATGTTAAAGCCCTTGAATATTCTAGCAACTTAATAATAACCCCACAGGAAGAAAAAAATATTGAATTAAAGAATATATCAAAAACAATGTAGAAGTGATAATGAAAAATCAGAAAAGAAATAAAAGTAATGAATGAATAAGCGACTAAGTAATTGTCATAGCACAGTAAGAATTAAGACAAGTCATGAAGGAAAATAGAACTAAATGACATTTTAAAATAGATCATAATGGGTACTCTAATGTAATTTGTCAATAAAGGGGTATAAGTAATTAATTTAAGGCTACAGTTGAAAATTAAAGAAAAGATTAACACTTAAAATTAAAGAAAAGAACTCTGACTATTAACAAATATTTGAATTTAATTTCTAAGATTATGATTTGATTCAATATGCTATTTGACTAATTAAATGTATTTTAAATGGTGCTAATGGAACGACCACCTCAATTGTAAGTTGTTCGAACTCAATAACAAACAGGCCCTATGAGCAATTTATATGGTACCAGAGGGGGGTAAGAATTACAGGTTTTTGCACAAAAACATACTTTTTGAATATTCTCAATCCAGATGCGCATGGTATTCACCTGCGCAAGGGGGGAGGGATTAAAAATGAATAAGGAAGGACAATAATTAAAAGGCTAAATTAAGAATAAGGAATGAATAAGGAAGGACAATAATTAAAAGGCTAAATTAAGAATAAGGAAAAAGAATAAGGAAAATTAAATAAAAAGTCATTTTTTGCAATTTTTGACTGTACACAAGAGAAATTTGCGACAAAAATAAAGGTAGGAAAGGAACAGTGACACAAATAGGCCATATATCAGTACCAGAAGGACTAATAAAACTCTTGGTAATGGATTATATGAACAAGATAGAGATGGGTAAAGGCAATGAGATCAACAGAGGAGGGTCAAAAGAAGTAATTAAATATTGCCAGAAAAGTATTCCTTAGATTTGAAATTCTATCAGAAATAAGTTTAGATAATGGGTCAGCAGTCATTCCAGAAAAATTGAAGATTAACATTAATTGTGTGCAGAAACGTAAATTACAGAAAGGAAGTTTTACCAATAATTAAGTTATAATGATTTATGTTTGAAATGGTTGAGAAAAAAACGTATATATTTATTTAGTTTTACAGAAAAAAGAAATGACCGTACAATGAATATGTAAGATAGTATAAAATTATTTTCGAGAGTTATTTTTTCTAATTGTCTAATGAGTTCATTGAATGACTTTTATGAAGTAAATGTAACATTGCTCTTAAAGCTTTCTTAGTTTGAGTGATTACATGTGACATAATTAAGTTTATTCATGATAGTTCATTTAGAAATTAGTAGAAAGGAAGAAAAGGTATTCAGTTAAGGTATGCTTGAACTGAGGAGCTATAATGAGAAAAAGCTGCAACACGTGAGATTAAACATTTTAAAATGGTATTTATTGTTAAATTTGTAATAAAGTAGACAGAATTTGAAATGTAAAACGCAATAACAAAGAAAATTGTGATTTAATGTAGCTGCACTACAGTGTTATGGTTGTTCATCAACTAAAAATGACTGACTAAAAGATTGATTCTTCAAATTTAAGAATTGATATTCCTTCATAAAAATAATAAGCAAATAAAAAAAGAGATAAAATTATTTTTACCCAGCCCTATTTTAAATCGAAATTCATATGCGGGGGAAAAACGCAAACTGAATCAATTATTCTATTATAATCATCAGAGATTTATTATAATGATTTGCCTTTATTATAATGAAAACAATTACATGAAAAAAGTAGAATTACTTATTTTTGGAGATTAATTTAGCAAATACAATTGAATAAAAAAGTTAAGGAAAACTTGATTTAAAGATTAAGGAATGTTTTTTTTTGGGATGCAATTAAAAGGGGTTATTATTCTGTTGTGTACTTCCCATATTAAAAAGATAATGAAAACCAATTTGAGAGGGCAACTAAATCATTATTAAGAAGATTTGGGCTTATAACCCAAATTGAGATTTACAATCATTGGACATTGATTGAAGTACCTCGAATAAGGATGAAGAAGAAAATGAATAAGCCAGATCCTGGGTGTCTGGGTCGAAGAGGATATCTACACCACAAGAGAACTTTTAATTGTATAAGGGATTTTTGTGTTTGACATGTTCTACATAACTGGGACAATAACAGACAATGCTGAACCAATTTCATCCACACACTTGTAACAATGTTTGATTTTTGATTAGGGAGGATTCGAGTCTTTTACTTTCTCCATTGAAAAAGAAAAAACAACTGAAAGAAAGAAAAATGTATGGAGAAAGATGTTTGATTGCTCCTCCGGAGTGTGGTGGCATAATTTCAGTCATTGGAAATAAGAATGAGTGACATAATTTAGTCACTAAGGTAGTATAACGGAGGGGACTGGATTTTGAAACTACACTCTGGAAAAGGATAGCGAATGTGGGGCTTAAATAAGCCCCAGAGGAGGGAATGTTGAAGATTTTATTATTTAGAAAATAAGTAATTTAACTACACATTATACACTATTATTTCCTTTCTGTCTGTGTATGACTTTGGGTAACTTTGGAACCTGAGAGATGTGTTGTTACAGCAGAGAATTCTATTTCAGTAATGTCACATGGTACAAAACTATTTCTCAAAATACCTATAGAATGTATTACCATGTTTGGGACAAGGAGAGGGTATATACGTTTGCTGGGCAATCTTTCTGGAGGGTCTTTCTGCAGAGGGGCACTCGGCTTTGTTTGTTAATAAAGTCTAATTTTTCTGGCATCAAATATCTCTGAAGTCATTCCCCTGAAAAGAATTAAACTACAACAGTAACAGCGAGTGAAAAGGTCCTGTCAGGACCTCGGTTTAACGTCTCATCCGAAGGACGGTGCTCTTTTACATTATAGTGTCGCCGTCACTATACTGGGGCGTTTGGACCCACACAGACCACAGGGTGAGCGCCCCCTGCTGGTCTCACTAACACCTCCTCCAGCAGCAATCTGGTTTTCCCAGGAGTCTCCCATCCAGGTACTGACCAGACTCAACTCTGCTGGGCTTCAGTGGGCAACCAGTTTCGGGGTACAGGGAGATATGGCTGCTAGCAAAAATTGTGAATTGACTCCAAAAAGGGAATTGACTCCCTTTTGAGCCTGTCTCTAGCGGCCAGTCGATGAACTGCAGTTTAAGTCACTTCCGTGTTGGCTTCACAAGAGAGACTGGAAGGTTACCGCTTGGTCCAGACTAACAAATACTTGCCCTGGATCAACGGCCAAAACCTCCACAGGGCCGTAAATACAGCCAGCAACTGATGTACTAATGCTGATGCATCCTGGGCCCTGTCCAAGGCCCTAAAGCTGCTCGCCCTTTGCATACAGCACCCCAACCCCTTGTTGAATGTGTCTGTTGTGACAACAACACGTCTTGTTCAAGGGGAACCCCTGCTTGTAGAAATGTAGACAAGGTCTGTCCAAGGATTCAAAATGCGGCAACAGATGAATCTGAATCTGAATCCAGTGCTGAAGCGGTCTCATATGCATCAACCTGCGTTGTGTATCCACAGCCGAGGACATTATATTCCTCTGAAATTGTTTCACTGTTTTCTACCTAAATTAATTCAGGCAGTTCAGCATGGACTGAGCATATTCTGCCGTGAGACTATACTGTAGTAATGCTATAGTGACTGAGTCCAGTTCCGTTCTGAGAAAAAGATGCTCTGCACCAGGGACAGCTTGCTCTTTTCTCAGTTGACCCGAAGCCCCAACTGGCTGGTGTGTTCAAGAACCAGGTCCCTGTGTGCACAGAATAAATCTCAAGAGTGTGCTAGAATTAGCCAGCTGTTGAAATAGTTGAGAGTGTGAATGCCCACTCGACTTTTGTCAAGACGCGAGGTGACATGGACAGCCCAAAGGGGAGGACCTAGTTCTGATATGCTTATCCCTCGAAGGCAAACCGTAGGAACGGTCTCTGTCAAGGGAGAATTGAGACTTGAATGTACATGTCCTTCAGGTCTATCGCCGCAAAGCAATCTTGATCATGAACATATGTGATCCTGTGTCAGCATTTTGAATGGGAGCTTGTGCAGGCCCCGTCCCAATACTCGCAGATCTAAGATTGGCCGCAACCCATCCCCTTTCTTTGGTACCATGAAATAAGGGCTTTAATACTCTTTAGTCATCTAGGTTGGAGGGACAGGCTTTATCAGATCCTTCAGCAGAAGATCCATGACAAATGTATATTTGCCTCACACCAAGGTGAAAAGGAAACTGTTGAACCTGGGCAGGCGCCTGGGAACTCAAACGAATAGCAGAGTCGAATTGTTCTGATGAGTCAGCGTGACGGGTTGGAAGCGTTAACCACTCGTCCGATCTTTGCACAACTTTGCCAAGGGAACAACAGTTTTGGTTTGTGATGCATCGCGATGAGGTGGAGCAACGTTACCTTCCATCTGTTTCTCCACCGCCGAGGACTGCAGAGAAAAAGTCCTCCCCGGTGTTGCCAAATAGGCCCCCTTGGGAGATGTCGCAATCTCTTGGCATCATCCCCGCAAGGTTGAACCATAGATGCCATTCCTGGACCATGAGGTTGGTAACTTTCTTACTGTACAGTACTATTAGGGGCATGTAGCCAAAATATAGCATAGATGAGCATGAACCACATACAACTTTACATTTGGCTTTATTAACTAGACTAAAAACTTCAAGAAGTTCAAGAAAATTCAAGAAATGAAAATAGAAAATCTTAGATACCAAACATGATATACATGTGAGCTTGATTAAGTAAGGCTAAAACATTAAAGGACAATTCCGGTATTTAACACTTTGAGTCTATTTTGTAGTTTGTTTTGAATGAACAAGAGTGGTGGACAAAGAATTTTTGACAATGGTTCCTGTCGCAACTTTTTGACTATTTTAGAATTGCCCATGACCGCTTTAGAATGGGAGTCAATGGCCATGCACGAACATGTCCTTAAAACAACCCTTAACGTTCGTTTTCAAAACTGTGCAACTCACCGAGTGGTTAGTGGTGTTCGTTGATGATTAAAAACAAATATCGGCGCAATATATGATTTCAATCCGTTTATTTTTCTATAGTGGAACTATTTTTTCAGATACCTCACAACCGCGTATAAACTTCCGCTCTTCCGCAACTTCCGTTGCTCTGCTCACGCTAGCCATGACGCTAGCCTTCTGAGAGACAGAGAACCGAGCGAAAAGACCTAAAAGACTACAATCAAATGTAAACAGCCCCCTTTCCGTTTCCGGTAGCGCAGTAATATCAGCGAGCAATGAGTCCTCCAACGGAAATCAATGGATTTTACAAAATGCCAAATAAAACACGACAGAAACTGTATTTCGCTACGCTACTTGTTTTGGATCATCAACGAACACCACTAACCACTCCGTGAGTTGCACAGTTTTGAAAACGAACGT
Source organism: Vimba vimba (assembly GCA_022828995.1). Lineage (NCBI taxonomy): Eukaryota > Metazoa > Chordata > Actinopteri > Cypriniformes > Leuciscidae > Vimba > Vimba vimba. Next base: position 3,563,676 of record CM040836.1, read on the forward strand.
TAAGGGTTGTTTTAAGGACATGTTCGTGCATGGCCATAGACTCCCATTCTAAAGCGGTCATGGGCAATTCTAAAATAGTCAAAAAGTCGCGACAGGAACCATTGTCAAAATTTCTTTGTCCACCACTCTTGTTCATTCAAAACAAACTACAAAATAGACTCAAAGTGTTAAATACCGGAATTGTCCTTTAATTCCAAGAGTTTAGACGAATACATGAATACTGAAAAATAACATGATTGCATAGGAAAATTGGATACATGATTTTACAGATCTCAAGTGATTATTTAAAGACAGTATAGGATTAGAATTGGACTGTACAGAAAAAAAGTACATTTGTCTGTTTCAAAGTGAATTTAGAGTGAAACCAGTCTTATCTTGATTTGTCTTTGTTACATGGTTAGCTGCAGTTTGGGGGTAGTTGTCTAGAGCTCTACCTCATAGTTTTCTTGTTGGGTGAGGGGAATTGTTGATTATTTGTAAAATATGACAAATAATTGTGTGTCTGATCTGTCTGAGTCACTATAATGCTCAACATGAGGAATGTCGGAGTACCTCCTGGCTGCCCGCCGTCGAGGGAAGTGAGGGCTGAAGAACCTGTGAAGCGTGTTCTGGCAGTAAAAAGTGCTTTTCATGACTTTGTGAACCCTTCTTGAACCTCAGGAAGAAAAGAACTGGGGTGGACTGTGGCTATGAGCAGCGTTACAAGCCCAGAAACCAATCGTCAGGGCAGGGTGGAGGGATCCACTTGAGCCTGATGTTCACAGCAGCGTCAGACTCAGTCTGTGCAATCACACCTGATGGTGGAGGCCCAGGTGAGTCTTCAGCCTCAAAAGGCTGCTTTCTCCTTAAAAAAGAAAGAAAGTCTCGACCGCGACTTTATGATAGCCATGCTCTCACAGTAAACATTTACCATCCATGAAAACTGCTTCAGCATGGGTCCAGCCCAAATAACTGATACAGTGATCATGGCCGTCTGAGGGAGACAGGTGTCCACTGCATCCAGAAATACACTGACGAAATGGCATCTTTAAAAAGAAGCTTTTCATCAGTGTTACTCTTGTAGCCCCTCCATTTCGCACCGCCCGCATGGGAGGCAGGCACTCTTACAAGGATGCTAAAGACCACAGTCTCTAGCATCAGTTCCTAGAGCACCTCTTGAGATTAGGGGAGTGAGGTTTACATGCACAGCTCTCACTGGCCTACGTCTGTTACTCTCACCCCCTAAACCTCACTATCATCCGGGTCACGGCACCACTGTAGCCCCTCCAGTTCGCAACATCCCGCTTTAAGTGGGATGCAAACCCTGGCCCGTCCGCATGGGAGGTGGGTGATCTAACAAGGAGGCTAAAGACCGCAGTCTCTATCCTCAGTCACTAGAGCGCCTCTTGAGATTAGGGGAGTGAGGTTTACAAGCACAGATCTCATTGGCCTACGTCTGTTACACTCAACCCCCTTAACCTCACTCCCATCCGGGTCACGGCACCACTGTAGCCGCTCTAAGCGGGACTCTCACTGGCCTACGTCTGTTACACTCTTTTTTAAAGGAAATGTTTATTTTATGGAGAAATTATCTTGTTAGAGAATATTCTCTTATGGAAATAAGCACCCTGGGGAACTCTCTTGCACTTAACGGAGTGTGTGTGGGAGAGAACAGCTGAAATGCACCATAGAGGAATCCAACAAAGCTTCTAGGCAGAGAGGAATGGGTAGAGAATCACAGACACGTCTTCTCAGCTCCGAAGAGCAACTATGAGTGAGTGGATTAAGCCTCCTTTTATACCTGTATGTCCGGGGGAGTGGCATGCAAATTTCACTCACCAATTTTCATTGGCCCTTTCTGAAGTATCAGAGGTTTGTGGGGCTCCTTTTTGGGTGTCACTACATCGACACAACAGCAAGTGAGTGAAAGACAGGGAACTAATGTTAACAAATCGGACCTTATTGTCAAGCAGGGCTGTCAAACTTAGGGTTCGTTTTACACGACAACGATATGCTTAAAACTAAGAAGTTTTTCCTTTAAATTTTTCGCGTACAGACAACACCATTGTCAAAACGGTCCCCATTCACACGGACCCGCGAAAACGACTAAAAACGCTGTATTCTGCTGCCAGGCCATTAGATGGCGATGAAACACTGTAGACTGAACACGTAACATGATTGTGCATGACATCATCGTCTTCACAGATTCACATTTTTGTTGTTTACATGGAAACCGTTTTCAGGCACCCAAAACACCATTGTCGTGAAAATGAACAGCCAAAACGCATTTTTAGTTAAATTTTTTAGTTACAAATTTTACGTTTTTAGTTGAAAACTGTGTCATGGGCCTCTTAGGGCCACAGCTCTGCAGGGTTTAGCTTCAACCCTAATTAAAGTGTAAATTGCCAGTTAAATTTTTCACGAAGATAATGCAATGTGTTTATTAAACATAAAGATAAGAACCGCCCACCATTGTTTTTTATACCAAAATGCTGAATATAATATCCACTAAACTCCAAAACGCGTTCACCTCACGGCAGCACACACTCTCCACTGCTGATTCAGTTGGGTGCATAGCCCACACAAACACAGTGATGGGGACATCGATCTCTCTTTTTCTTTTCTAACAATATACATCGCTAATTAAATAGTGAGAAATAGCGTGGATTGAGGAAGGGTATTACATGACGTTTGAGGCGTCGATGAGACTAGCGATTGGTGCCTGTGCAGTGTGTGCATCTCTACAGCTCTGATTTGGACTGACACCATGTAAGTAAATAATGTCTTCAGTCGTTGTCCCTCCTTGCTATTCTACATGATGACAAACTTTTGAGAAGACTGGCTTGTTCCCTTATATTATCCGGGTTAAGTTTGCACCAGGCTAACCTAGACTAGCTCTAACGTAGCTACTCACCAGGACACCTGGCCAACCCTCCACTCATTCTCCTCACACCAAGCATTAATAACTCTTTGAGTGGCATGGCTCCTGGCAATTTCCTCCCCTCTCTCACGCCTGACCGGTTAAAAATTGTAGGGCTGTGGTCCATAAAGAATTTGATGGTTTCCCACATCCTGAGTCGTTCTCCAAATAGCCATAATACAGTAGGAATCTAGCAGAGTATGCCTCTTATGACGTCATCACCAGTTACTGAAAAACACTCTACCTTTGAAGAAACCCCAATAAATGTTATTTTAACGCATTTTAAGACAGAAATAATTGGTAACACTTTAGAATACTGTTCCTTCATTAATGAATAATTACACAGGAATAAATGAGTAACGTATTATTAACATTCTAGTAACTACTATTAACTAACAAGAAACTCTGATTAACAAATTAGTAAGTAATAGCGCTCAGATGAATGTAGTAGTTCATTATTAGCTAATCAATAAATACTATTTTTTCATACCTCCCAGAGAACTACTATCTATTCTACAGGTTCATAATTAACATGAATAATGCATAATATATTATAAAAGGTAATGGTAACCCACTAGTAATGACTCAAGCATTACTACATCATTTTAAAGGAACTACTAATGATTTGGATCAGTATTTTAAAGTGAAAAACATGATAACAACCTAATATTGACTGAAGTCATTGTAAGCTTTTGAGATTTTTGTAAGATTTTGAATAGCAATTCCTTCCAATGGATTTGGTAACACTTTAGTCATTACTAGTGTGTTCCCATGATCTTCACTTTAGAATACTGATCCAAATAATTAGTAGTTTCTTTAGAAAGATGTAGTAACACTTGATTCATAACTATCCAAAATCTTACAAAAGCCTTAAAAGCTTACAATGACTTCAGTCAATATTAGGTTGTTATCATGTTTTTCACTTTAGAATACTGATCCAAATAATTAGTAGTTCTTTTAGAAGGATGTAGTAACACTTGATTCATTACTAATTGGCTACCATTACCTTATATTAAACATTGTGCATTATAAATATTTATTAACCTGTATATAGTAGTTCTTATAGTCTTCAGTGAGGTATGAAAAATAGTAGTTTTACCACATCCGAATGAGCGCTATTACTTACTAATTCGTTAATCAGAGTTTCTTGTTAGTTAAAGGGTTAGTTCACCCAAAAATGAAAATTATGTAATTTTATGTCAATTATGTCAATGTGGACTCGTGAACGCGGATGGAAAACAGACCGGAAGAGAATACAATGTTGAATAAAGTCGTAGTTTTTGTTAATTTTGGACCAAAATGTATTTTCGATGCTTCAAAACATTCTAAATAACCCACTGATGTCACATGGACTACTTTGATGATGTCTTTATTACCTTTATGGACGTGAACAGTGACACGTCCATTGACTTACAATGGAGGGACAGAAAGCTCTCGGAATAAATCTAAAATATCTTAAGATGTCTTCAGAAGAGAAACGGAGGTCTTACGGGTTTGGAGTGACATGAGGGTGAGTCATTAATGACATAATTTTCATTTTTGGGTGAACTAACAGTATTCTAAAGTGTTACCAAATAATTAAATATATACATATAGAGCACTTTAATTTACACATTAATTGGCTGTGGTGGTTAACCTGCAACTTACACTTTAAACACACCTGATCCAACTAATCAAGTCCTTCAGGCTTATTTGCATACTTCAGTTAGGCCTATGTGTGTTGGAGAAGGGTTGGAACTAAACTCTGCAGGACTGTGGCTCTCCAGTAACTGAGTTTGACACCCTTGTTGCAAAGTTAAGCTATGAGACATGTTTTGTCTCATGTCTAAAGACCAGCACAAATCCACACATATTTCTAGAAAAAAAAAAACATGCATTTCACAACCATAACCTGCCTCAATAGAAAAACAAGATTCCTGTGCATGCAATTAAGTCTTTTATAGCTTTAGCTCCCTCTGAATAAACAATGTATTATGAATTAGCACAGTTTTGTACAACCACGCGTGAGAAAACAGCCCGCTTCACCGCTGCTATTGGGATCTGCCGGGGGCGATTCTGACTCAAACAGACGACTCTGAGCCGATTACAAGTGCCAGGATGATGTGTGCTCATTGAATGGGCAGTTTTCAAACCAGCGCTTCACAAGATATAAGAGAGATAACTATAGTGAAGAATAATGGACACAGAAAGAATGCATTCACAGGCAAATATAAGAGTAACATCCTGTTTTATAACAAACACCAACTAAAAATATCAAGAGGTGGATGCAACTCTGAAAACAGAGAGCAGAACACAGATGCTAATCAATATTCTACACTGTAAAAAGTGGTAACCTGAAATTGCTACCTTAAATGTTCTCTGAACATTGAAAACAAAGGTTTTCAAAAAATGTCTCAAAGGATATTAAAATGTCTCTCACTTGTTCAGTTTTAGTGCTGTATAATCAGACTGTTTAAAACTCTTATTATTTACATGGGTTTTGATGCATGTTCTCAAAATCAGCAGTTCAAAAAAAAATCGTCTTTCTTCGATCCAATTTGGCAGTCAAAAAGAGGAAACCTGCACTTCTATAGTGCACTGACTGGTGTAATGTTCTGTTGAGTTGAGAGAGAACAAACAATAACTTCATGAATCTTCTACTGAGCATTGTGGCTGGGGGAAATGTTTGAATAAATTGCTCTTGAATAAATTAAATATGTATGGGTGTGTGTAAATAGCTGTCATTTAGAATTAATAGAGGTTTTAGCTCTATGTAATCTTGTTAATGTTGTTTAGTTAGTTGTGTTTTGTTTGTGTCACAGTGAGGGTGATTAGTCTTGGGCTTTTTTTAATTTCAAGGTACATTCTCCTTGCAAGTGCCAATGCATTTTGCAGTTCTTTATGTTTAAAGGACTATTGTGGAAAACATAGTTCACACAATGATTGACTCAAAGACTGGCCTGTTTTATAATATGGAATGAACATGGAACCAGTTAACTTTACTCATTGTAAGGGCCACATGTGAGTTTTGAGGAACATTGTGCCATTGTTACCTATTTTTTTCTCTAGACTGAATATGTTGGGATTTACAGTTGGCATTCATTAAGGCCTGGTTTCACAGACAGGATTAAGACTAAGCCAGGACTAGGCCTAGGACATTCAAGTAGCTTTTATAAATGTGCCTTAAAAACATTACTGGTGTGCATCTTGTGACAAAACAATGATACTGACATATTTTAAGATATGCTTTCAGTTAAAACAGCTCAAACATGCATTATAGTCTGGGATTAGGCTTAAGCCTTGGCTATAAAACCGGGAATTCATGCATTTAATAATGCTGACTTGAGCAGACTTTACATAAAGCTTTTAATCAAAAATCAACAGAAATATGTCAATGATCATTTAGACTTAAAACACTTCAAATTTAGCTAAATGTTTAAAGTTCAAATGAATTCCATTACTGTTTGTATTTGGCAAAATTTTTGCAAAACTGGAAAAACTTAAAAAACGTACCTGTATACATAAAATGTATTGCAGTTTCTAGCTGAAATGAACATTAGTGGCAGTAAAACAGCAACAACTTTCATTCCTTTACACACAAGTTATGATTATAAGGGCATATTATTGATTAATAAAGACATATTCGTGCCATTCTTTGCACAATACTATGTTATGACATCAAAACACTTTTACCAACATTTTGAATATAGCAGGTTGGCAATAAACATTATCAAAAAAAAAAAAATTTCAATTACAGTGAGTGATTAACACACAAGGCACAGACACAACCAGAATGCATTCAGCTATCAACTCAAATTACAAGCTTACTGTGGCGAGGTTGAAAATGTGTTAACAATTAATAACCATGTATCCTGCAAGGATGTTAGTGCATATTTAGGATTGAGGGTAATGTTTTAATTGTAGAGTCACCGAATGTAAAGACCAGAGAGAGTTATAAACCCTCTAACACATTTTTGAATCAAGGTCAGCATGAGTAATAAACCCTGTAACCGCTGATCTGTCCTGGTAAATCCTCTCACTCATGATGTGATTAGGAGAAACAGAGGGTCTATTATAGAGCAAAGCACATTACAGGCGTTCAGCTGCTCGACATGAGTCAAAGTTAAGAGTTTTAACAATTTAAGAAAAGTCTAGGGAAAAAAGTCAGTCAAGGATTTACACTGTACAAAATTATTTTCGAAGTTGTATGAATGGCAGGACTGAGATACAGAAAACAAGTGATGCCGTGCCCCCGCTTTATAATGGTGGACGACTCCCATCAATTGACTTTAATTGAAATAATGAGTCTGAATTACGTATATTAACTGGGCGAGAATTCCAAAGGGACCATGGTGGTTAGACGAGCAGAAAACCCAATGAAGAGGAGCGGAGAGTTCGAGAAGGGGTGTAGGGCTGTAAGAGATCTGAAAGATTACCGAGGAGGAGAATGTTTTATTTAATCCGGAATTTAATAGGAAGCCAATGAAGCTGTTGAAGTGATGGGGTAATATGTTGTATAGATGTAGTCCGGGTTATGATACAAGCAGCATAATTCTGAATCAGCTGGAGTTTATGAAGAGATTTGTGTGGTAAACCAGATAAAAGAGAATTACAGTAGTCAATGCAAGAGGTGACAAGCGAATTAACAAAAATAGCAGAACTAGGCAGGGTGAGAAATGGACGGAGGCAATCAATATTTCGAAGATGAAAATAACAAGACCTGGTTATGCTATTGATGTGAGCTTCAAATGAAAGTGCTGTCGAAGATGACCAACAAGTTCCTAACCTGGAGCCTGTGTATCATAAGCGTAACAGTGGAATTTAATACCACATTTAGAGAAGATATTACCAAGAGAGCGAAGGTAAATTAGGAACAGTAGGGGACCTAGGACAGAACCTTGGGGGACACCACAGCTAACACAGGATTTAACATTTTTTAGTTGTACAAACTGTGTGTGGTTAGAAAGGTATGAAGTGAACCAGGTGAAATGAATACCAGTAATACCATGTGGATAAACGGTTCAACAGAATATTGTGTGAAATGGTGTCAAAATCTGCACTCTAATCAAGCAAAACAAGAATAGATAAGAACACACTTTGGTGTCTCGGTTCTTACGTGGTGCCAGACGGTTGAGGCCTATCTGCCGGTTGCAAGTTCCTCCCTGGGACCAAACATTGACCTTGGAGTCGGTCTCAGACAAGATGCTGACTCTCAAAGTAGCTTTGTCTCTTCAGACAATTCGAATCTGTCAATGCGCATTTCTGGCATCTATTTATGGACTCGGTGATGCGCTACGCTACGTTACAGATTGGTGTGTGTAGACAGCGGCTCATGTGGAAGCGTTCCCATAGAATCAACACCATGACACAGCATCTCGTTTCCTTGTTTACTAAGTATGCTCTCATTTGTCAACTTAATATTCAACAACATCATTGATCTGACTGTACTGACGCTGTTGAATGAGAACTGAACTGAGCTGGACGATGACATTTTGTTTGCAAAACTGCTTTATAGATTAAATGAACTAATTTAATTATTGATGATCTTTACAACGGAACTGAATCAACACTGAGCTGACTTCAGCCGAACAACAGCTGAAATTTTTTTTCCTGTTATCACTGTAAAGCTGCTTTGAAACAATCTGTATTGTATAAAGCACTATAGAAATAAAGTTGACTTGACTTCACCTGTGTCTTGTTTAGTTTATCGTTACCCTGTGTATTTATATTTATACTCCTCAGTTTCCTCAGTTAGTTTTTGGTTATTTTCTATGTTACATTAGTGTTTGCCTGTAGCATTTGTATTATCTTATTTATTTTATTAAAAATTATAGTCACATTGATCCTTGTGTTTCTACTTCATCAACCTGCACCTGCACAATACATTTACAAATTCAAAAAATATTTTTTACAGTGTATACTAGAAAAATTAAAATCATCTGTGGATCTTAAATGTTTATACATTTTATGTTAATTACTAAAGGAACACAAATGCACATGCAATGCCACTCAAAAACATGTATCAGAACACAAACTCAAGCAGCTGCATTAAAAACTAAAATATCACTGTTTTTGGAGCTTTAATAAAAAACTTTGCTACCCTGACATGTGGATCTCAGGGGGGAAATGTAATAATAGAGAATGCATCACTTACTTATAAGTCTTGGTCTTGTCTAGCCAGATTCCAGAGATCAGAGAGCCAACCACGCCAGCAATGACAAGAGTCAAACCAATTCTCCCAGCATTCACCTCTTCACCCTGTGCTTCAGACAATAATGATAACTGAGATATCTTCAATATATCAAGCCATGAGACCATGTTCTTATGCACTTCAATCCAAGGTAGTCATGTGTTTAGATAACACAATACATTGAGTCTGAACACTTGAAAAAACAAAGTACTGTCAGTCTTTAATGGAGCATTTGCTAAGAATATGATGAAGAAACTGAAAAGCCCCTCACAGTGAATAAATTATATGTTTTCTCCACAAAAAAAGGATCCACCAAAAGGAAAAAGTACCATGGTGCAGTGTTGGCGTCAGATGACAAAACCACAATACTTACCATACATACAATATGGTTTATGTAAGGGATAATCCACAACTAAGTGTGCATTACACAATTTTAATGCGTGACGTGAAGGCACAGAAATGGCACATTATAATCATGCAAAACTATCCCTGGATTATCCCGCAAGTTAAAGCTGTTACTGATGTTAGAAGAGCAAAAATTGACTGGAAGAGTTAAAATAACATTTGTGACGCTTTGTAACTGCCATAATCATATACCCTGATATGTAGTCCAGTTTATTAAAAAAAATACCATGCTATTACAATCTCCAATAATAAAATAATACTTTTTGTGAGTGTATGCATCATGTAGAAGTAGAGGATGATCCGGCAGCATGAGCTCACCGGGTAATGCTCTATTATCATCCTGTTCAACAGGGTGGAAACGGCGTAGAAACATCCAACGTTCAGTCCTGGGAAACACAAAGACAGGGACAAACATGCTTTCAAATATATGAATCACAGGATTAAAATTGGATGGAATTATGACAATTTGATGGTTAAATTTGAAGGTGAGTAATTGAAAACAACTGCAATCTGTTCATTTGAGCAGCAAAACTGGGCCAGATATAATGACATTGACATTAATATTCCCTATGAATATTAATGGAGTCTGGAGTGTGTGTCCCGTACACCAACGTAACTCGCTGCTTCACTACCACAGTACGACGCATCGTTGAAGAAATCAACTAGCTAGTCACGACTGTTTCCCGAAACCATGTTGTTGCAAAGTGGTCGTTCAACCACCTTGGTTTAAGATGTCACGAACTTGGTGGAGTAATAACTACTTTTAATGAAACTGTTTGAGATTGAATTAACGCTAGATGTTTTGATATTAATTACACGGCATCTGAGGACTATTTCTCTTTTATCTCAGTTATTTTGCTTTACTTCCAGATTCAATCATAGGCTCATTCTTACGCACTAGATCACGTTCACACATGCGCACTCTTCAGAAACGGTGCTTTAAATCTCTTGACAAACTAAAAGACGTAAATGACATTTGTATATATTCTTAATTAAACATATAGATTATACTGAATGTCTGCTTGCTTATTTTGCTCAAGATCAGGATTTATTGAGTCCACATGTCATGCAAACTAGAAACTCTTCTTCTAACCACAGATCGAGAGCTGTCGCTCCAAACACACAACTCTGAGATGCTGTTTGCGAATGTTCGTTAGAACGATGGTTTCGGGAAACACCGACTCGTTGAACTGCTGATAATGACAGAACTTGCGGACATAGTTGGCTAACGATGCTGTTGGGAAACGCACCCCTGATTGTTGTTGTTGTTGTTTGATCACTGTATTTTTAGATGACATTGTCAATTAAGCAAATAAGTACTAGCCTTTTAATTAACAAAATAGACTTTAGGGTTAAGATTAGGGCTAGGGTTTGGTTTAGTAAATGGCAATTATGCATAATTTACTATATATATATATATAAAACAGATAAAATCAACACATACAAAATAGATAAATTTGAAAAATCCAAAATCATGAAATGCAAATCTTTGCATGAGCTTGACTTGTGCAAAAATATATCAACAGGAGATTTCAGACTATGCTGATAAAGTTTTTAAATGCTGGTGAAAATGTTTTGGCCTATATGGGAGGGCATTTGTGTCAAAAATGTTAAGAGCCACAGCCATCTAAACATGATATCTGAATCACTGAATTACAGGGAAGTCCCCCTTTGGTGGAAATCCAGCTTTTAATATTGTTTATATGTCTATGTGGTGTTTTTAATATGCTTTAAGACAAACCATGTGAAATCTGAAATTTGAAATCGCTGGTGTTTCTGACGTCACAAACTACCTTGTAACCAATCAGATCAACGTGTGATCGTCAACCAGTGGATCTCTGAGCTGAGTGAATGAGTGGAGGCGGGGCTCATTTGCATATTCATAGAACCATGAATACTAAATGAGGCAAGGGTGTCGAGTTACATTCAAGATATTTTAACCCTCTGGGCTTCTTCTCCCGAAAACGGGCGAAAACTTGAACGTTTCGAATTGTTTAATTTTTTTGCTTCATCGGATGGGGGTGAAACTTGGTGACTTTTGTTTTATTACCTATATGAACACACAAAAAAAATCAAGGAGATGATTCTGATATGTTAAAGGGTCGTAAAAAAAAAAGTCACACTTAGCTTCCTCCCGCCCGAAAACGGGCGACATAGGAAATGAATGGGAAATACGAAAAAATAGGAAAACTCAGAGAAACTTTTGGTGGTACAAGCTACAGATCAGCCACTGTGCTGAAAAAAAGTGTACAGCAATGAAGGGGTGACACTCTAAAACATCAAGAGTGCAAATAAGACACCCTCCCCCCCCCCACACACACACCCACACACACAAACACACACACACACAGAGAGAAATGAACTGGTAAGACTGAAACAGCAAATTTTGCCCCAAACTATATAAAAATGATATAATCATAATAACTCCAAAACTATAGCAAGGAGAGTCAAAAGGTGGGTATCGTTTGAAAGAACTCTTTTTAAATTTTTTGAAAATATAAATTACATTACATTTGGACATTGTCCTGCCAAGAAACAGCGGATAAAAGACAATATATATATATAATTTTTATTATGATTTTGCATATCTTTCTTATTTGTCATGGAATAACTCAGGAAGGAAATAAGGTAGGAGGAACATTCTTTTTTAGTGAAGTCCCCCTACATGTTAGCTGCATCTGGATAAAAAAATAATAATTTTTGGACAAAGGAATCAAAAGTTACAGCATTTGGAAAAGAGATAGCCTTTTTGTACAGTCTTTGACACCCCCTCATGGGCCATTTTTTCTTCATGAAGAATATCTTGTCATAAAAGCAATAGATTATGTTAATTTTGGGCTCATTTTAATTGTAATAATATGCTGTAAAAAATGAAGTGCCATTTTCAATTATCTGAGAATGTTTCATGAGCTGTATGATGTTTTTGACACATTGCAGTACATTATTTTATAGATTATGAAAAAAAAGAAATTCTATTTATCAGCAAATAACTCAGCAATACTTAAGAGTTTTTCAAAGTGGATACATTCACTGTAAAGTTCAGCCTCTAAGCTTTCAAATGACATCAACTTTGTGTTAATCAAGGCAAGATTTTTTAAAAATATGGTAAAGAATATTTTCACAGCTAGGTGGCGCCTGCTGGCGGTACACTCGGTTTTAGAGGGATTACTCAGCACTCGTTAGGAGTTAATAAATGTAAGATGCATTAAAAAGCTGAGATCCTAAGCTTTAAAATGATATATAATTTGTGTTGTTCCATTCAGTGGTTGCTTAGTAATAATTTGTTTTCTTTCCGAATGGGAATAAATCAAATAAATAAATAAAAAAGCTATAGGCCGCCTATAGGCGGTTATAGGACATGACACAAATTAATAAATTTTGAAGCCACTAGATGGCGCTCTTCTCAGTTGAAAATTTTTTTTTTTTAGGCCTGCACTCTATTTTGATGTGAAATGTTGCATTTATTGAAAAAAAAAAAATAATAAAAAAAAAATAATAATAATATATTAATTCTAATGGAAAAAATAGCTCATAAAAATTATATAATTAATGCAAAATATCATAAAAAATTCCAAAAATTCTAAATAATAATCAGAAAACATTATAGAACAAAAATATATTTGATTGGTTATCCTGGGAAAAAGTAAAGTAAGATTTTAAGGCTTCGCCCGTTTTCGGGCGGGAGGAAGCTAAGTGTGACTATAATACGAAGAAGCCCAGAGGGTTAAGGCATGAAGATTTTTTTTTCAATGAAAAACGTTTAAATATGTCATTTTGGTGATCAAAGATGAGATTTAAGGGATACAATTATTGACTACTGCGGGACTTTAAAATATAATAATAATAATGCTCATATTTTATTACATATTACATATTTACAAAATATTACAATAGTACAATAGTTCAGACATACTGAGCAAAATATGCAAAGGTAGAATGTGCTTTAAATATAAGAATAATAATTAGCGGTGTGTACCGTAACTGATGAGGAGGAGGATGAAGGGCTTGTTGCGGAAGAGTCTTGCGATTGAAGCCGTGTACGAGTTCTGTCCCGTGGGCATTTCTCGGAGCGCTACCTGAGCCGGAGACGGAGGCCTTTCCGGTTTCTCCTGAAACACTGAAGCACACAGACCATCAAAACCACCAACACCACAAAAGCAATTCATTAAACCAGAACATTATCAATCAATCAACATGACCCTGTTTCATTTTAGACAAAACTGACAAAATATTACAATCATTGATATAATGATAGGGCAGAAAGCATCATTCATTATACATGAGAAGTAAATTGCTTGTAAACACCACTTCTGTAAATTGCATTCGAATGGATTTCTTGAATGATTTACACGGAAATTTGTTCTGCTCGTGTTTCCTCCAAGAATGTCAAAACCAAACCATGTCATTCACTCCATCAATAGTGACGGAAATTACTTTGTAAAACCGGATTAGTTGTTAACTAATGAACCTTAGTGTAAATTGTTACCATGTATTTTTAATTTCTGCAGGTTTGAGCCTTCATAAACAGAAGTTGATGACATTTTTGATGTTAAAGAGCTGGTTTTGCATTGATTTTACATGCCAGATAATACAAATACTGCATCAATCATGTTAGATGTTCATTTATGCTGCACTTTACTGTTGAACGCTGGAGAAGATGTGCTCACCGAACACAACCAGCAGAAAGAGGAGGCTGGCCACTCCGGCTGTGATGAAGAACATGACACGGATGTGTTGAGCCAGTTCACTGATGTCCTCCACGTTCGGCACGAGAACAGGCGGGAGCAAGAAGCCAATAGCAACACCAAGCTGATGGGGAAGAAATAAAGAGTTAGAGTTGACCTAAACTCACATGAAACTGAAAAGCATTCTGCAAAAACAAAAAAAGCTCTATTCTTATTGGCTGGTTTTATGCAACCTCCAGTATTAACGGCATCGGACGGTTTTATCTGCCTGGAAACATGGGGTTGCATTCACTTATAATTGCATGGGTTATTTTGTATGGTATATTTTTCTCCCAAAAAAGCACCTAATTCACAACACATGCATATATGCAAACTAATAAAAAAAAATGCAGGGTTGTTTTAACCCAAATTTGGGTCAAATATGGACAAACTCAACCGTTGGGTTGAAAATGTAATTTAAAAATGTAACCCAATGGCTGGGTTTGTCCATATTTGACCCAATTTTGGGTTAAAGCACCCCTGATTTTTTTAGAGTGTAATGATTTTATTATTCTAAATGAGTGACCGTATGCCCAAGATTAGTGATTTTCATAAAACACGGCCAGTCCATCTCCATATAAGGGAAATCCACACAACCCTAGATCCGGACGCAAATACACACCTTACATGACGTCATGGTCTTCAGAGATGCACGTTTTTGTTGTTTAAATGGAGACCGTTTTCAAAATTTTGCACTTTGTAATCCGTTTTCAAAAGTTTGAGTTTTCAGGCTCCCAAAACACTGTCGTCGTATAAATGAACGGCCAAAACGCATTAAAAGTTCTACGTTTTTAGTTGAAAACGGTGTCGTGTAAACGGCCCTCAGATAGCAACAGAGTCCAAGACACAGACAAACAGGCAGAAGATCAAGACCATTAAATGGGAACCAGGATAAAGCACTCAGAATTGCAGTGTAACACAAACAAGACTTCGCAATGAATGAGTGAACGCACAGAGCTGATAAAGGCAAACACAAACGAGTTAATCACACACAGTGGAATTAATCAGACCATAAAGAGTCATAGTTCTCATGAGATTTCACTGGATTTGCTAAAGTTTGCAAGGTTCGTGCCATCAAATCTTTGCTTGAGGCACTTACTAGATCCATAAGCCGAATATTGTGAATAAGCTGCAATGTGGGCCTGACTTTCAGCATCTGAACAAATGCGACAGACTAGTGTAACTACAAAAGTCTTTTCCATATATTCACATTAATGGTGTATTCAAGTCCTCTTGTGAAGTTCATATTTACGGGTTGGGAAGTCGTGTTTACGACGTTGGAGGAAGATGGGGGTGTACCATCTCTTAATTAACTACACAAAAATACAGCAAGGTTTTTAAACTCTACTTCTAGAAAATGAAGAACACAGTATGTGTATCAGGTGTGTTTTGCTTTATGTTTTTAATTAATTTAAGAAGGCACTGTAAACTTTACCGTATTGTTATATTGCAAGGCTATCATATTTTTGTGCAGGCAATTAGCTTATTTTGTTGCACATAAAAAAGCCTGACAGTGCAAACACCTGTAAGTATTGTGGTATTCCACCATGTTTCTCACTGACACGCCCACAAATCGTGAAGATCCCCCTCTAGTCAATCATTTTATCCCTTAAAACTCATCTTTGATCACCAAAATTACATATTTAAGTGTTTTAACCGCACAAGTGCTGAAAAGTGAAGCCAAAGCGTCTCGATCGCCCCCCGGTGGCTGGTCCCAGTATAGGTCATAAACCCTGTCCTCTAGTCTGATGGAAACAATCAAATTACACTTCAAATAAATTTTTTCCAAAGATTTTCTGTCATTTAAGGTAGTTTTTATCACGTTGATGTAAGTTTAAGTTTAAGTTTGTTTTTTGAAATAAGTTTGGTCTCAGTTAGTTGAATGTGACGTCATGATTGACAGCTGTGATTGACAGCTTCTTTGAGCGAAGTAGTCACTGAGGCACCAACTGACTTTCTTGTGGGATTTTCAGGAGGAGATTGGAGCTTCAACTTTAATTTCTACATGTCGTCCATAAGTGTTTATTTCACACCAACATAATGAGTTGTTCTGCAGAAAAATGTACGGTTTCTGCGAGAGTGAGGGCGCGACCTTGATATCGCGGCTCCACTTCACCCTCACTACCGCGCAGAAGCAGGTCCCAAATCTGCGCAAGATGTCAGCGCCATTTTAGGATTTTGGCGGCCTCACTTTTCTACAATGGAAGAGAGTTAAGGGGCGTCGTCCATCTTTTCTCAAAGTATACGGGTTCTATGAATATGCAAATGAGCCCCACCTCCACTCACTCGCTCACCCAGCTCAGAGATCCACTGGTTGACGATCACATGTTGATCTGATTGGTTACAAGGTAGTTTGTGACGTCAGAAACACCAGCGATTTCAAAGCGTGTTTTTGAGACTGTCTTTGGTTCACTGCAGTTTTAAGGAGGAAATACTCAGCAATGGTGTCGACTTATGAATTTACACATGGTTTGTCTAAAAGCACATTAAAAACACCACATAGACACATAAACAACATTAAAAACTTGATCTTCACCACAGGGGGACTTCCCATTATGGTATTTACGACTTTGTGGAGGCGTTCGTGTGCGTTCAACTCATAAATACGCTCTTTCCAACATGACTTGAACACACCAGGTGAAACAGGACCCTTGATGAAAGCGTTCAGAGTGATGATGAGAAATATGATTTCTGTTATTTACTCGTGTGCTACAAAGCCATGGGGTCACAGGGGTCATATTTCATTTCAGAGCAGGTAATTGAGAAATGTGTCTGAGGACGCAGTCTAACATCTCATGCCTTCAGTGCACTAGTGCTAAAACTAATGTCCATCCCCTCACTCCCATCCATACGTTCAGCGCGAGACAATTATCTCATTTACAAGAAATCCCCACCCTGTCCATATCTAATACAAGCATACACACCCTGTGTTGAGCTCTGTACTCACATCCCAATATCTTACAGTCAACGTGAATCATACTGTGACCTAGAATGACAAGAACACTTTCTGAATGACATCAAAACCAATAAGTCAAGTGTTCTTGAGTATTTGAGTGAACAAGAATGCATGAGAGTTTTAATAGAGAAGGTTGCCATTGCATGAATGCATGTAAAGCAACTAACATTGCATTCAACAGTCTTCACTATCAGTTCATATTCCCTGGGGATTGAGCCCATGACCTTGGCATTGCTAGTGTCATTGGCATTGCTCTACTGTTTGAGCTTCAGGCATGTAACTTTCTGCTGTAATTAACAACAAACGTTTTGAATATAACAGTTATAAATTATTCTTTTTACAAAAATGTTTAAAATGTAAAAAAAATGTTGATGCACTTCTTAAGCGAGCCAAACGCGGAGCACGAGGAAAAGTGGATGCTACCGTTACTTGTTGATATTATAGACTTCAAAATCATTTAAAACCCAATGTCCATTTCACAGTGGTAAATGTAGCTCATTAAAACAATACGCAAGGAAGGAATAATGTGCAAAGCACACTGGGTCATTCTGATATCCGTGAAATTTGTGGTTATTAATGCGACAAATTAGGTTACATCAATGGAAATAATTGTTATGGGTGAGATGAAGCAGAAATAGATCGAAATATCAAACCTAAGATTTTTACCAGCACATTAAAAAGTCCTGTAGCTTTTCACTGCGTGTTTAACATTCATCAAAGGGCCGATAGTGTCAGTAAACGCCCTGACATTTGATTGAGGGGTTTCGCTGAGTCTATATTAGTGCTGTCTTATTAAATCCTCTTTTTGATTTTCATAATGTCAGATATATTATGATCTGTGCATTTCATTCATCTTGCCTCATATTGTGCCTGCCGCAGCTGTATATAGTATTGAGTATTATTTATGTTGTATTATTTTTTATAAGAAATAATATATGCGAGCGCATATGTTTTATTGTTTGTCCTGCACTGGGCACACTGGTTTGTGTTTGGTTCTGTGTGGCATGTGCTCTTCGGTCAGCCAATAATAACTCTAATGTTAGAATAATATTATAACAATAACACTGTCCCTGTTAACTGAGATAAGTGAATTGTCTTATCATTCTTGTGCTGCATTTCTTCCGTGTAAACGAGTGGAAACTTCACACGCTTGTCTGCACATGTCCTTATCCATCTTATCTGCTGAGATTATCGCTCTCGCCCTCTAAAGACAGCAATATCCATGATGATGAGGGTGTTTCACATCATCACTGTGACTATATTTACTGTACTTTACTGTGACTTCATCAGTGTTCGCTATAATATGAATTATGAGGTGGATTTTATTTATTAAAAGCATAATGAGGAGCTTCTAGAAAAAAGAATGAAGAATTTTCCACGTTCCACTATATACTCTTTTCAGTCATTAAATACAATTACACTGATAAGTGTGCTTGAGTGAGATTTACATATAAAAACAAGTAAAATTCAAGGTGCAAACTCAAAGAGCGCGTTTATCCTCCCCAGGTATTATTTTACAGGCATATTCAAACACAAATGTTTACAGAACACAAGAACAAAAATTGTAAAAAGTAATTGTGAATGTATTTTTTCATTTCATTGGCCCGTTTTTCCATTGTTTTCTATGTAAACATGCGCTAGACGGACGTTTTTGACAGCTGAACTCATGTCTTTTCAATGCAGTGCTCAATTTAAAGTCACCATGAAATCAAAATTGACTATTCTTATTTTTTTATTTAATATTGCAGTATTTATAATAAATGATTTATCGGTGCACATCATTATTGTTTTAATAATCTTGACTCAGAATAAGTTCCTCTTGCAGCATCTCTTCTCTTCTCTCTGATGACGAAGGCGGGGCTATAACCTGTCACTCACATGAGATCAGCCAATAGCAAACCACAACCATCCAATCAATTCCCCACAGACACAATCAAGCCCCGCCCACATTTGTTCTTGTTCCAGAAGCATTTCAGTGAATGAGGGTTTAGGGGACGATTTCGGATTCAGACATTATCATGACAGAATATGTTAATCAATTACTAGAAGATAGTTAACTCCACATCAGCAACATAAATTCATCATCTAACCATTCAGAAACGTACTGTTGCTTCTACATGTTGTTACTTCTTCTTGAGTCTCTCCATCTTTGTCTAACAACATAAAAAGCTAAAGGTTTTTGACATTTTCATTGCTTGTCTGCATGAGGTAATCAAAGCTGCCAAGACACACACACACACACACACACACACACACACACACACACACACACACACACACACACACACACACACACACACACACACACACACACACACACACACAGAGAGAGCTCTTGAAGCTCCGCCCTCTGTGCCGGGAGCAGCAGCTCATTTGCATTTAAAGGGACACACACAAAACGGCATGTTTTTGCTGTGGGGTATTTTGAGTTAAAACTTCACATACACACTCTGGGGACATCAGAGACTTATTTTACATCTTGTGAAAAGTGCATTATAGGACCCCTTTAAAAGAAGTTAAACTTTTAAAAATGTGTCTTCCTTGCATATGCGTTTATGTGAATGGCACTTCAGAGTTTCAAAAGAGGCCATATTTCACATACTGTAGCCTAACTAAAGATGACATCTAACCTGTCAGGTACTGTCATGTGGCAAAGCAATCTTATAATTTTATAGTTTCATAAAGCCATGAAACACTGTTTTGATGTTAACATAATTGGTGCCCAAGTAGACCAGTGGTTTTTGACCAGTGAATTAGGCTTGAATGAGCAGTTATTTAAAACACGCTTTAAAAACAAAACTTTTTTTGCGATATACTAAAGATATGCGTAATCAAGTGATAAATAATAAGGCTACTCACGTTTTGTCTTCGATGTGCTAAGCACTACTGTTGCTATAGTTACATCCTCACGTGCATGCGATTCCTTACCAAGGGTTCCCAAATGATGGTTTTCGCAGTGACGCCAAAAAAAAACGTTCCCCAAAGATCCTTTCAGTGAAC
The DNA here is from genome assembly GCA_022828995.1 of Vimba vimba. Taxonomy (NCBI): domain Eukaryota; kingdom Metazoa; phylum Chordata; class Actinopteri; order Cypriniformes; family Leuciscidae; genus Vimba; species Vimba vimba. The sequence continues at coordinate 3,583,829 of CM040836.1, forward strand.
AGTTCTTAAAATAACCACTTTTTCTCTTAGTGTGAAAAACATTTAAATAAACAGCATTTTCCCACTAAAGAACCGTAGGGGAATGGAAAGGTTCCGTGGATGTTGGTTCTTCATATATATATTTAAGAGTATGAGTGAGCGTCTATTCAGTGTGATCCGAGTCAGACAAACGGTGAACGTGATTTCACCAAGTACCACATGTTCCTGGATCAACATCTTTGTTGATCCTGGAACAACTTTCCAATCAACCAATCAGATTTGAGGAACAAGTTTACAGTTTATGTCAAGTTTAGGCTTAAAACCAGGGTGAGGTGCTTCAACATCAGTGTTATTCACCTGTCATTTCCCTCTGATTTTAGGGAAAAGTTTGGGTAGGGTTAGGTTTAGGGGTAGGGTTAGGGTTAGGACTAAATTTTGGGGCAGGAATGTTAATCCAGGATCAACAAAATATGTTGATCCAGGAACATGTCTTACTTGCCGAATCTAACTTTCTGTGTTACTGGAAATTTGTTTGAAAACGCTGCAGAAATACATCTACTTGCGTAATGAATATGCAAGGTTTAAACGCTCCAATTAGCGCCTAATTTGCGTCCGCTTTCGACAACAAGCTGGGTAATTTATCATAAGTTTAATTCAAACTTCCAAAACCCCTTACTGCATCAACCTCAAATTTTCTCTCTGCGAGTTTCTATACTTTACGAAAACTGCACACGACTCATTGGGGGAAATCTGAGAACTTAACCATGGTTTTATTGTGGTAAAACTGTATTAACCATGTTTTTCTGGCAGACTGATTGCCATTTGTAGGCTATAACCACAGTTTTAGTACACATTCCATGGTTAAACTATGGTTAGTGTAGCAAAACAATGGTTAATTTGTGGTTACCATGTTTTAACTATAGTAACCATGTTTTTTGTTTTATTCGTAGTAAAACCATGGTTAATTTTTAAGGGTTTAGTGTAACCTAGTGATTAATATGACTTAAATGAAGGTAGTTAATTCCGCACGAGGTGTGTGTGTTTCGCGTTATGTTACAGTTCGTGCGCTTTTACGCACCTGGTTTCCAAACACGCCGATGGCGCAGGCGGTGGACACTTCATCAGAACCGAACCACACGGACGCCACCTGAGACGGCATCCCTAAAATGAACACCTGAGCAAAGGAGCAGGTGAACTGTCCGAGCATAGTGACCCAGAACAGGTCTGGCTGGACGCTGGCCACTTTGATCCAGGTTCCCGCGCAGTTGATGGAGGCTGCGAACAGCGCGATCACCCGGAGACCCTTCCTCTCCAATAACCATGTCACTGGGAATATGAGGGGGATATAAGTCAGCATATAGATCATCGACAGCCAGTCGATGGCGAATGAAGAGACGTTGTAAAATTTCATGAAGATGTTGTTGATGATTCCATACTGGATCCACTGGAACGCGTTGCACAGTGAGTATGAGCTGAAGAGAAGCAGAATGAACCATCTCCTCCGGTATAAACGAGTGTTACAGCTGGGAACAGTGTTCAAGTCTCTGCATTCGCGAAGTTCAACGTGATTCATGTTACTTTTCGTCTGAAGATCGTCCTTTCCAAAGTGACTGTCGCCTTTTTCGCACATTTTCTACAGCTAAAATCAAGCAGTCAGTCAAACTTGCTCATGAATCCAGAATCGCGTCCCTCTATTATATTAAGAAATTATATTCCAGACTCATAAATTGAGCCGTTGCAGATTTCCTGAGATCACACGAGTCCCAAAGCATCAGGACAGACTGTGTTTCAGACCCAATAAAACTGATCCAGTAGAAGAGTGAAGACAGAATCATACATCCCTCCAGAAACAACTCTAATTCTGTCACTGATTCATGCGCGTGAGCTTCAGACTCCACATCATCATCATCATCATCATCATCATCACTCTGAGTGGCATGAGAGAGAAACTCTAGCACGTGATCTACTGTTAATCATCAGCTTCTGCGCAAACCAACACATTATGATAGACCTGCACAAGAACAGTGGTATAGTTGCCACATTAGAAAAATGCTTTGGTAAATTTTAAATTTTAAATGTAAAAATATATATTTCTAATCGAATTTTGACATATTAAGTGTCACAATTATTATTTAATATATCATGATTTCGATTGATATTTCATGATCTTTTTATCCCATAATTAACTGTGACTTGGTATGTCATAATTATCAGTCAGAATTATAAATCAGAATTATTAGATAAAAAGTAAAGATTATGACATTAAGTGATAATTATGAGATAAAAATGTAAATTATGAGATAAAAAGTCAAAATGATGACAAACTAAATTGAAATTATGAGATAAAATCGAAATTTTAACCTACTAAGTATTTATATGGCATACTAAGATAAAAAAAAGTCGAAATTGTGATTTTCTGTGTCATAATCATGACTTTTATGTAATAATTTTGACTTTAAATGTTATAAATATGATTTACAAAAGCATGATTTTTCTTATGTGTCTAACATGATCCTCCATCCTGCTATTGCAAGCTGAATATTGAATATTAGGCTGTACTTTATTGTAAATGCTTGGGGCCCCGGGGCCCTCTGCTGGTCAGAAGGCATCAATGCATCTTTATTAACTAATAACACACATTCAGTTATGACAGCTTACAATAAATGATGTCAAAAGTCCATTCTCTGGTACAATCGATGTTAGGCAGTGTGAAGATGCAGCTTTGATTCTGTGCAAATAAAATGCAGCATCAGTGCTGGACTCACTTTACACAAACATCTTGTTGAAAAGTGCAGTGGTTCCCAAACTGTGGTCCGTGTTCATTTACTTCCAGCCCACCTTAAAATAACATTAACACCGAGCATGTGTTTCTAACAGGTAAAATGTTGTAAATACATGACATTCAATCAGTGGCGGATTAAAATTCTTTGGAAAAAAATATGCCTAAATAAAATGTGCTTCATGTGATCATTTACATTCTGTTATTATTATTGTACTAACTCAAAGTAATTCATATTAATACACTTATCTGATAACAGGTTACAGCAATGTTAGTTCAAGTAGAAAAAATGGCCTGGCTACTTTTTAGTGGCGTTGGTTCCGTAAATATTTTTCTTACTCATTTTTCCCAAAGGGATTTTACAGTTTTTCTGTAAAAACTGTAAAAACCAGTAGGCCTACATCTAAAACGTACTCGGTTACCTAACGTAACCTTGGTTCTCTCTAGAAGAGGAAACGAGTATTGCGTGATGTCACGCCCAACTTACACAGCCCGCATATAAAAGGAAGGGCTCGGGGGCTGCTTCCCTGGTTTTCATCGACTGAAGCGAGATCAGCTCGTGGCACGAGCACGGCAGGTTACGCAATACTCGTTCCCTCTTCTAGGGAGAACCGAGGTTACATTAGGTAACCGAGTACGTTCTCTTACGAGAGGTTCTCTCATATTGCGTGAGTTGCTTATTCTTTATTCTTTCTTTTATTTTGGATAGCCCCTTGAGATGTACCATCTCATTTTCAAGGGGGTCCTTAAAGCTTATGCTACGGGAACCCCTTGTCAACGCCGTGCACGCCAAGCATCCACCACATAAGTCCCAGGGGAAGCCCGGGGAACACAGATAAGTGGGAAACCAACAGTGTGGGCCAGCACAAGTACATAAGCACACAATAGGGGACATAGAGCGGCGCAGCCGGTCCATACTGAAGAATATCGACCCTTACAGTGCAGCTCGACCAGGAGAGCTAAAATCAAGTGAAAGTAAAGCCTGCAAGGCGGGAACTTCCAGGTTATAAAACCTAACAAATGTAGAGGGGGAAGCCCAGCCTGCCGCCATACAAATGTCATGAATAGAAATCCCGCTGGACCAAGCCCACGATGAGGCCTTTCCTCTAGTGGAATGAGCCCTGACGCCCAGAGGGCACTGCAGGTCTTTAGACGCATAAGCTGCCGCGATAGCGTCCACTATCCATCTGGACAGACTGAGTTTCAAGGCGGCGAGACCCTTGGTGTGCCCACCAAACGAAACAAAGAGCTGCTCCGAGCGCCTGAAGGCGGTGGAGCGCGTGACGTAAACCCTCAACGCCCTGACAGGGCAGAGGAGGTTACCATCGACCTTGCTACCGGATGCCGGTAGAGCCGATAAAGAAATGACCTGCGCTCTGAAGGGAGTGCCAATCACCTTGGGGACATAACCATGTCTCGGTTTGAGAATGACCTAAGAGTCATTAGGTCTGAATTGGAGACACGCGGCGTTAACAGATAACGCGTGTAAGTCACCCACGCGTTTGACTGATGACAGGGCTATCAGAAAAACAGTTTTAGTGAAAGGTATTTCAGATCCACGGTCTGTAAGGGTTCAAAGGGATGTGCTTTCAAGGCCTCCAGGACCAAAGAAAGATCCCAAATAGGAACCAACGGGGGCCGCGGGGGATTCATCCTCCTGGCTCCTCTAAGGAAGCGGATGATGAGCTTGTTCCTTCCTATTGACTGGCCGCGCGTCGACTCTGTGAACGCTGCAATAGCGGGAGCATACGCAGTAAGCCCAGCTGAAGCACTGCTACAGCTGAAGCCATACAGCCCAGCAACCTCTGAAACGTTTTCAGGGGAACAACGCTGCCCATCTGGAAAGACGCGGCCAGGTGTCGACAAGCGGGCCGTCATAGCCACAGAGAACAACTCTATTCCCAGAAAAGAAACTGTCTGATTAGCAGTAATGAGCTCTTGGTCCAATTGACTGTGAGACCCAAGTTTTCCAGATGGCTGAGAAACATCGTTCTGTGAGATATTATTTCTATCTCTGACTGTGCCAGAATCAACCAATCGTCCAAATAGTTCAGTATTCGCATACCCTGATTTCTTAGGGGAGCGAGAGTCCATGCACTTCATAAATGTACGGGGTGCCAAAGACAGCGGTGAACACACACTGGCAGATAAAGAATATTGACGGCGGATAGCGTAGCAGGCACGGATGGCTGAAGGCGGCGAGAAATCGTCCGGCTTCCTCAGGCGCTGTCCTAAGCTTGCTCTGTCGCTGGCTTCAACGGCGGCTTCTTCTCAAAGATCCAGCGATGCGGAGAGCTTCGCTGAAGAGATGAAGATCAGGTAAGCAGCCCCCGAGCCCATCCTTTTATACACTAAGCCACCCCCATTCTGGTGGGCTTTGACGCGTTTATCTAGGGCCCTCATTGGGCGTGACGTCACGCTTGGCTCAGTGGTAGGCTGCTGCAGTTGCCACAGGAGCGCGCTAGATAGCCTGCTCTAGGTCTGCCAGCTGCTGCAACGCGTTGACAATAAATACAAAATTAAGGATAATTTTTTGGCTTCATATCTCGAGAAAAGATGACTTTACCCATAGTGTAAGCAACTTACGCAATACGAGAGAACCTCTCATAAGAGAACGCCGTTTTCGTTTCAAAGCGCTCTCCGTCCAAAAGCTTCTCATCCACACTGAAAAGTCGGAAAACACTAAATTCACCTTTACTGCGCATGTGTAAACCCTCACAAAAGCTCACTGAGATGATACTGACGGGAAAATAAATAATAGAGTTATCGTGCAATTCTGACAGGATAATTTTATTTAGCAAAATATCTCATCATTTACTGAAGTGTCCAGCAAACTCACTCAGCATTATATACATCCTTCAGCTGAAAGAGACTGAACCTGAAGGCTTGTGTGTTGATTGTCTGTCCTCTGTCAATAAACTGCAGTCGTGGTCCACCGAAGCCAGTGGTGTCGGGAGTTTCTTTGTGGTTCGAGACATTGTCCACTACAATTGGATACTTGAACAAACAATCTCTCTAAAAATAAAGAGCAATAAATAAAACACACAAATAAAGTGTCTTTTTTATTGCCAATATTTGTGTTTTTCATTGTCCTTTAGTGTTTGATTCAAGGTTTTAATTTATAGCATTATACCTGAGAAAGTTTTAATGGAAGTTTTGTTAAAATTGAACCTAAAGAAATCGTGATGTTGTTCTTTGAACCACAGGTGATCATAAACTCCACCCTCTTACAACACTAACCAGGAAGAGACTGACTTATTATTTCTCTTTTCTGTCATGCTGACTCTCTTCTCTCTCGACAAAAGCAATAAAGAAGCAGCGATCAGTGGAGAATGAAGACAAACACTTTCAAGAAGGATTTTTGAGACATTTGTTTCTGAACAGACAGCAGATCGCTGTGATTCTCAAGGTGATTCATTTTTAAACCCGTCGTTCAGAAAGTGAAAGTAAAGTTTGTGTTGCTGGAGCTCAAACGGTGAAAATGGCTTCACTAAATGTCTCTGCTAAAGAGCTTTCTTGTCCTGTGTGCTGTGACATCTTCAGGGCTCCTGTTGTTTTATCATGTAGTCACAGTGTCTGTAAAGAGTGTCTTCAACAGTTCTGGAGAACCAAGAAAACTCAGGAGTGTCCTGTCTGCAGGAGAAGATCCTCAAAAGAAGATCCTCCTCTTAATCTGGCGTTAAAAAACTTGTGCGAGTCGTTCCTGAAGGAGAGAAATGAGACGCGTTCATCAGGATCTGAGGAGATCTGCAGTTTACACAGTGAGAAACTCAAACTCTTCTGTCTGCAGGACAAGCAGCCTGTGTGTTTAGTGTGTGTTACTTCACAACAACACGACAATCACAAAGTCAGACCCATCAGTGAAGTGGTTTCATCATATAAGGTAAGACAAATATCTCTTGTTTTACATGTAAATGAAACTGAAAGTGACATGAAGAGAGTAGTAAACACACACACTCATTCACACACACACACACACACACACACACACACACACACACACACACACACACACACACACACACACACACACACACACACGTGTACACACACACACACACACACACTCGAACACACATACACTCACACACACACACTCACTCACAGAAACAAACACATACACTCATTCACACTCACTCACTCACACAGACACACACACACATAGGACCCTATCATACACTTGGTGCAATGCAGCGCCAGGAGCGACGTTATAAGTGTGTTTTGCTAGTTTCAGCCCGACGCAGTTTTCATTTTCACGTCCTGCGCCACGTTGTTTAAATAGCAAATGCATTTGCACCGATCTGTTCGCCCATGGGCTGCTGGTCTGAGAACGAGGAGTGTGTTCAGGCGCATTGTTGGACCGTTGCTATTTTGAGGAACTGAAATAAACTGAGCCAACTGAAACCTGGGGCCCGTTCTTCGTACGTCGCTAACTCAGTTAGCTGGATTTGATTGTTGGTGATTTGGCATAGTCTTGGATTGTTTGGTTCTTCGACGCTCATCCTGGACTTGCTGTCATAGCAACAGGTGCGCAAACTTAAACCTGCTCGGGAGCAGTTTATTTCATGTAAACAGGATTAGACTGCAGCTCATAAGCGGAGCTGATATGGGAAGTTTGCGATAGTGCACTTTCTGAGATATATATTTTTTATATATGAGATATATATATTTTTTCTTTCTGAGATATATATATTTTTATATATATCTCTCATATATATTTATATATATCTTTTTATATAGCCTATATATTTTTTCTTGTGACTCGTGAGATTGTCGTTTACATTATTAATTTGTTGGAAACGCACATTTATTTTCGACTTGTTGGAGTCGGGCTTTAACTACAGCACAAACTGTTTGCATTGCCCTAAGATTATTTGCGAGTGGCTCTTTCCTTTACACTATTGGAGATGCGGAGAACTTGATGGAAAGTGCTGTCTGTCGTGTCATTCGGAGTTTACCTGGCGCTTTTAGGTTTAAAAAACAGTTTTAGTTTTTTTTTGTGGCATTTCCAAGCCACTGAAGACCCAATGTTGTAAAGCATTTTTTTTTTTTTTTTAGGCTATCATAATTTTTTATGAAGATCATGCAATCATGACCATGCCGATTACAGTATATGTCACTCAGGCTTCACTAACGTGATTGGTACCATAGACTATAGGCTAGACCATAGACAGCCATCAAGGCCTCAATGAAGGGGATTATGTGAACAGAAAGGGGGATTATGTGAACAGAAAGGGGGTTCACAATGTAAGTGTGCAGCCCAGTTACTATGGTGATTCTTAATATTCCAGATTAGTAATATTATATCAAATAAAAAAGGCAGTTGACTAAAATCTTCCATATCACAAATGTGAAAGCAAAATGGCCAGGATCTGTGCATGACTTAAGAATTTTCAGAGATTCACATTTATGCACATTATTTGAAAGTGGTAAGGAAAGTTCCACAATTAAATATCAAGCTCACTGTATTACATACACTTATGCTGATCCTAACAGAACTGCATTTGTTCATAGGTGATTATGACATGTTCCTGCAGACAGGTGTTTTATGACCCCATTCCCTGACCCAAACCAGTTACAATGCAGCTCTAGCCAGGACAAGGACACACAATGAAATGAACTTTGGCTAAAGGAAGGATTTCAGTGTCTGAAGAAGTCTGAGGGTTGCACACCTGACAGGGCCTGTGACATTGTTGCATGTGCCATATTACACAACATTGCCAAAAAAACTTTTTGATCCATCGAACTTTTCATTAAATGTTTAATAAAAGACAAATATGCTTAGTTCCCTGAGTTTTATTTCAATTGTTCTTTGTAAAGAAAAGCCAGTGGTCAAGTTCCTGCAACAAGAGATATTAGACACATGCCTCATGCAACAAATAAAAGGAAAAGTTGTCTAGACTGCCCACCTGTAGGCCTATGTCTCTCTGTCTGTGCAGACTCTTCTGTAGGCCTTTCTGTAGATGTGGAATCCTGCAACTTATATTGCAGCCATAAAGCATACGAGTATAAATTAAGTAAAGTTATTTATGCACTTGCAGGTAGGCTATAGTTCATTCATATGACAGTTATCTGAGAGGGTTTATTCACTGTCCAGTGCAATGGAAACAAATGGACATTACAATATACTTTCTTTCCTTTGGAAAGTTAGAAAATGTCCACTTACTGCACATATTTCAGCCACCACTTTCTTGGGAACAGATACAAGTGTGTATTATGTAAAAGTGCACAAAAGAGGAAAACACAATGTCATTACAATGAACTACACTGGGGAAAAATGTGATCAATAACTCATGGCAAAATATTTTTACATTAACATAAGTTTATCAGTTTTCACTTTCACAAGTCAAAGCAATTCATCATTACTCAAGATTTAACAGTTGAAATGACTATACGGCCTTAATTTAATGCAGAAAAATTATTTTACAGTGTATAGGCTACTAAGATCTTTTTTTTTTTTTCAGCCTTTATCTTGGTTGCTTTTATAAACAGACAACCATTTATTTAACAGTGCCTTTTATAAAAGAGACTATAATATAACTAAATATCACCATTATGTAGAATATTTTTGTACTTCACTTTTATTTGTTCCCATGTTCTAGTGTGGTGACTTTGACATTACAATGAACAAAGTAATTATGCAATTTTTAAAATACAATAATATAGTCTAATAAGTGATAAAAACATCTAACATGGCCACTTCTAACAGATTTAAATTGTCTGCTAGTTTTTGCCAGCCCTCTCTCCTGGCTTTTGCAGACTTTGAGGTGTTCCCTGGCGTTTTGATTAAACATTAAAATTCCGAATAAACTTCGACTATTAGTTCTTGCTCTGCTGAGGAGAAAAACTGTGCGCGCTCTTTGGCCACGCTGAACAGCCAATAGCAGCGTTGCTGATCAATGTTTCTACTATCGATACATATCCCCTTTTAACCAGCGCATGAACGCGCAATTATCTCAGATAACTCAATCCAGCGATACTAATCATATCCGGCAAGTGTGTTCGAAGAACCTAATTAGCCAGATCATGATTAGCACGATGATACCATCTTGGATGTCTCATTTGATCTCGGATATTTTAAGCAACGTTTTTGTTATTTAAAGAGCGCGTTAGTAATGTGCGCCTATAGGCGGTCCACAACGTGCGTACACTCTGCTTATCACACACACTCTGCTTATCACACACACACACACAGCAGCAGCAGCACAGACACTTGCCAAATATTAAAGGGGTGGTTGATTATGATTTCATTTTTCTAACTTTAGTTAGTGTGTAATGTTGCTGTTTGAGCATAAACAACATCTGCAAAGTTCAGAGCAAAGGGAGATATTTTATTTTACAGAAATCTCTTTTTAAGGACTACAACAAACGGCTGGTAGAGACTACAGGACATTCCTCCCGGGTTAGTGACATCACAAACCCTAAAATTTACATAAACCCCGCCCCCTGAACACGATTTATAGATTATCAAGACAGAATATGTTAATCAATGACTAGAAGATAGTTAACTCCACATAAGCTGCATAAATTCATCAACTAACCATTCAGAAATGTCCTGTTGCTTCTACATGTTGTCTCTTCTTCTTGAGTCTCTCCATCATTCTCTGAATCCGGTTTGAACATAAAAGGCTAAATGTTTTTTAAATGTTCAGTGTGTGTGTGTGTGTGTGAGGTCACAGAAGAAGAAGAAGACGTTGTTTACCGGCAGCCAATGAAGACCATAGGCGTTAATTATGCAAATGTGTTTCATCGTTGCGTATGCCGGTCACAGAAGTGAGACTGGAGTTACTGACGACTCGTTTAGGCGGTTCAGACTCGATTCTTTATTTTGGGAGACAATAACTTTATTTATCGAGCACTTTCCACTTTACAACTTTGCAGAACATTTACATTCACAAACAGCCGTATTACACACTGCATGAAGGGAATATTCGAGAAAGCATATGGGGCACTTTAAGACCTTTTAACAAACTTGATGCTGTTGAAAAAGTCCTATTTAACTGATGATTTGATTGAATAGGGCTTCAGTAATCAGGACTGGTTGTGTTTAGTCCAGCTGAACCACATTATAAATACATTTAATAGATCTAAGCAAACATAAAAATAGGTATTTCTTAAAATTTGCAGACGACACAGTTATTGTGAGTCTTTTAGAAGAAAATGAAATGTGCCATGGTCCAGTGGTTGATGATTTTGTGAAGTGGTGTGATGATGCCTGTTTGCAGATTAATGTATCCAAGACAAAAGACATGAGTATTGACTTCAGAATACAAACACATCCTTCCCAAGACACATTTGTTAAGTTCAATAAGGTGGAATGTGTGGACAGCTACAAATATCTGGGGACAATTATTGATAAAAGATTGCGGTTTGATTTGAACACAGAGGCCCTGTGTAAAAAGGGACAGCAGCGC